>CM062349.1:33221000-33802764 GCA_031216105.1 Dalbergia cultrata | reverse complement strand
AACCATTGATGTTTTCCCTTGAGTTTCTTGAAATAGCAAACATGTTCTTCCGAATTGCATAACACATTATTGAATTGGAAATAATTTCACTTTACATGTGTAAATATGTTTTACTCGTCTAAAGAGATAGGAACTTAATCGAAGTGAAAATTCTATTGTGCAAAATACGTATGCATATTTAACGGATTGAAGAAAATAAATCGTGAATAAGAAACCAAGGCTCGGATCTTTAGAGAGTAGAATGTGACTTTAGAAAGTGCATATAAGATAAAGATGTCAAACCAACTCTGAAGCAAAGATGTTCTACAACCTTCAATCATCATCATCGTAATCAAATTTATCATGTAGATGCTTTGATTGAAGAGTGGAAGATCATTTTTCACCAAGGAACTAAAACCACACTTCAGAAAGTTTACTTCACAGTGAAATGGTACACTCTACACAAAAAGGAGAGAAATTTCAAATTCAAATTTAAAGTCGAATCCAATTATAGACTAGTGTGTTATCTCTTCTGTCAACTTGGTCAACTACCTCAGCTTTTAGAAGGAATAGCTCAAAAACTTCATTTAGAAAGTAAAAAGTAGTTTCTGAAGGGACCTCAAAAACCTCTATTTCACAACAACTTTTGTAACATATATGACAAAAGACAAGCTACTCTTTTAAACTACTTTTCAAGACACAAACAAATGATCAACACGTGTCACTTGGAGAATTGATCAAGAATAACAGTCATAAATAAAGACCATATATAAATAAACATATTATACTTTAAAAAATATGCATCTTGACGCTACACAAGTGCTGAAACTCTGAGAAAATTTATCTTCATCTCTTGTAAACTTCATTACATCTTATAATCGATTTCTTTGTCTGTAAAAATCTTTTTTCTACGTTCTTAATAGATTATACATTCTTCTAGGAAGAATTGTCAGAAAAAAGTCATTCAGGTTTTTCCCAGGTCATTTATTGTATACTTTATGAAAAACTGAGTGTAGGTTAGTTTGAGTTGCAAACCCAAACGCGAACCTTTATATCCTCGATTCAGTAGCGATCGATATGAGTTTACTTGGAGAGGCCAGTTAAAAATTGCTTGCAAAAAGACAATAGATGTGTTTTGCTAGTCACGATTTAACCTGCAAAGACCAGTTAAAGACTACTCAGGTTGTGATAGCAGAGTGAACTTGTAGGTCACATGTTTAGCTTTGAGAGCCTGGTGAAAAACTATTTAGTTTGTGATAGTAGGGGTTGTCTACTAGACACAAGTAAAAGCTTGAGAAGGCTATTGCAAAGACTATCCATTTTCTTTCTCGGGTTGAGAAATGTTTTAGTGAAACTCAATGGTGGTTGAGAATTGGATGTAGGCAGGTTGGCCGAACTAGTATAAAAATATCTATGCAGTATTTTCTCCTCCTTTATCTCTTTTACATTAACTATTCTTTGTTTATTATTTTATATTGCTTAAAGTCTATTTTATTTGCTCTTCCGTTACTAACATTGTAATTCAGAAAGTTACTTTCTAAAGTACCTAACACTATTTTCGCTGCACTTCAAGCTCAATGTTTGGTAATATCCTGTTCAAGTTTTCAGAAGCAAAAGAGGAAAAAAGAAGTAAAGCATGATTCAACCCCCTTCTTATGCGCTTTTCTACCTACATAGTTTACTCCCAATCTTAATTTATAGTTTTGACAACAATTTCAAAATGTATTTGGCTCTTCTAAAGTGAGGAAGTTGATAAAGTGCAAAAGTAAAAGGTTAATCATCATTGAATCACTAACTTTCATCTTGTGTGGATCCACAAAATGATTCAATGGTAATTAACCCCTCACTTTTATACTTAATCAACTTCACATTTCATTTCATCAACCATAACTAATTTTCATCATCATAATCAAGTCTAAAACCATCGAATAAATCACATAAAACCATTATAGTTCAATTATGGTCCCATGTATTTGAGAAAATAATAATTTTCATGAAAGTTTCAAACATATTTTCTAAAAATGCATATATCTCCATCTCATATAAAAGCTCAAGCTGTAATTTTTATGATTGTTCAAGAATGATAAAATATATATCTAATGACTAAAATAAGGCCAAAGGATCAAATTCACTCAACTGAAGGGGTGGAATGTGAAAGACCAATACTAAGAGAGCTCTGAGGAGTAGGGATGACACCAATGTCTGCCATTAAGCAACAAAACTTAGGATTCATCTCTAACAATCCCTAGACAAGTATGAAATAGCTTTAAGAACATTGGGGTAGTATTCCAACCTGACAACAACTAAGAACATAAACACCCTACACTCAAGAACATGGAAGAATAGAGAGGAGGATGATATAATCTAACCACATTTATTCACCTTGAAACTTGGAGGAGGAGGATTTGAGTCTAGTTCAGAGGGAAATGGTGGAAAAGGTGTTAGAGATCAAGGTTTACAATTTTGGGATGGGGAGCTCTCGAAATGGGGATTGAAAAAGGAGCAGAGGACTCATTTAACAAAACTGTATCATTTTGGACTTTTCATGCATCGTAGGGCACTACGATAGTGGTCAGGGGTATCAACAACATGTTCTGCCCAAAAAATGACCACTATAGCAGTCCTGAACTGTTAAAGTGGTTAGCAGAGTGCCAAAACTCCTTTGCCCAGGCACTTAACCGCTATAATGGTATCAGAATGCCTGTTTTGTTGCTGAAAGGTCACTCTTGCATCTGGGGCCTTCCTACCAACACAGGTAGGGGACCCTAAGGCCATATTGGACTTATCTAATAAGGACACATGTATCTAGGTATTACACATATTTTCTAGTTATTGCAAAAATACATATAAAATCTATGTCATGATAAAGCTCAAGTTCAAACATTCTAAATACTCCATGATTCTAGAAAATATATTACTAACAACCAAAATAAGGTTATAGGATCAAATCCACTCACCTGAAAGGGTGGAATGTGAAGTGTCAACACCTAGAGACACTACTAAAAAACTTGCATGTTACCTAAGGATTTTGTTACGGATTTTTGTTAAAAATTTGGAGGTAAGTAGGTTTCATGTAAATTTTGTTGGAAAAAAAAATCCACAAGTAATATGGTCGTGGATAATTGGTTGATGTGCATTTTGAATTTCGCAAATAATTAGCTACGTATTATTTCACAAGAAATATGGAAAATCCGCAACTAATTTTCATGGCCAGGTGTGTGGTTGGAAG
Organism: Dalbergia cultrata; assembly: GCA_031216105.1. Classification (NCBI taxonomy): domain Eukaryota; kingdom Viridiplantae; phylum Streptophyta; class Magnoliopsida; order Fabales; family Fabaceae; genus Dalbergia; species Dalbergia cultrata. The sequence goes on along the minus strand of CM062349.1, from coordinate 33,799,556 downwards.
GAATTTTGTTGCAGATTTTGTTCACGATAAATATTAGCGGGAAAATTTGTATATAGTTTATGCAAGAAAATCCTCAAATTAAATTGTCATAGCAAAATTCACAAGTAATTTTCACAATAAAAGATGTAGGTAACTAAATCCATAGCAAAATCTGTAGGTAATCCCAATTCAATTTCACAATTAATTATGAAGGTAATATTCCTATCAAAATCCGCATCTAATTGGCCCAACAAAATCCGCATGCAATTTAATTCGTAACAGAATCCACAAGTTGTCATGGTCTTCCAAAATCTGAATTTGCAAGTAATTGCGCAAGTAATTTTCAAAAAAAAATTTGATTTTACAGGTAATTTTGCATGTATGTTTCACATCAAAATTAGCAAATAATAAATTTTACAACAAATTTTTGCAAGAAATATGAACCAAAATTAGATAAATTCATAACAAATTTCGCAACTAAGAATTTCCAATATCACTTTCATCGAAAAATTTGCAAACAAATTTAATAATTGTTCATTAAATTTATTTCTCACCTATACTTGCCAATATATATATAATCTGTTTCTAACAACTCACTTTCAAATAAACAAAATGTCCAATTCAACAATGAAACATAAATTTTCTCATAATATAATAACTTCAATAATGTAATGCATTAGTCAAATTAAATAAAAATTCATAAGGTAATTATCTATCATCATATATGATTAAGTACTAAGATCGATAAATAAAGCAATGTAATAGTTCTAATAAATGACAGCTATGCATTAGAGTCTTCAGATGATGTACTATCCTTAACCTCTTCATCACTTGAATTATTTTGATTATGGGATATAGGCTTTTAATGAGAAGACCTTGCTTCATAACCTAATTTCTTCATCAATATATTCAATTTCTTGTTCCATACAACTCCTTCTTAATGTTTTTTTTCTCCTGCCTCTCTTGTTCCAATTGAGCTTGGAAGGAAGCATTGAATGAATGAACTTTCACTTCTTATCTTTTCCTCAATGTCTCCTTATATGGTTGTTGTTAGTGAAGTTCCTGGAATAATAGTTTTCATTGACTTGCCCAAAAAATCAAACCTAGATACTCTTCCTTTTTTCTTTCCTCCCATAGAGTCTACCTAAATTTGCAAATCAGATGGCACATATTGTGACTGTGCAACAGCTTCTCTGGAATTAGTCTCAATCTGTGATGATAATTTATTTTTTTTTCTTTTCAAAGTTCTCCTATTATAAACAAAAATTAGTGAAGCTTAGGGTCAAGTACAAACAACAAATAGTAGCAGCTTACTCTATTATAGCAAATGTATAAACTAAAAAAAAAAACCTATCATTTTGTTGATTTGAGCACATAATACACTCACTTTTGAAGATATTAGTGTCTACAAAATCAAGAATTCATACCAGTAAAATAAAAAAAAAGGTAAAATATAAACATAGCAATAGAGAACTTTTTACAAACATGGTCATTAGCTTATGTGCATCAGAGGATTAGTTCTTCTGCAACACTAAGCAAAAAACTAAGAGCACTGAGAAAATAACAAAGTCAGCAATAACATGTATTTAATCAATGAAAAAGTAAGTCTAGAATTTCATCATAGTACAGAGCATTTTCTACTGAAGAAGGGCAACAGGGAAAACAAAAAGTAATATCAAAACATGACATCACTTACAGAGTTTCAAATATGAAGATACAATTGATTTAGGGTAAGGTTTTGTGGCAAGACACACAAGTACACTTCTTAGACAAGTCTCTAATATGGGCTTCTCCCTTAACTTCAAGGGTGACCTACACTTGAAGTTTCATAGCCAATAAATCCATGAACAAGAAGCTTAGTTGTAGCATATATGAATTAGGTCTATTAGACAAAACTAGAAACAATGTATACATTACTAGAGACTACTTCACAAATAAGCAGATAAATTGAAACTATTAAAGCATTTGATGTCAAATAGCACAATCTAAAGTAATAACAGATCAGTCATAATTACAGTGCGGGAAAATTAATTACCTAACAAACATATGAATACCGAAATCCTAAAAAGGGTTTGCCAATTACCATACTTCTACAATGCTGCTATCATCTCTAAATATATAAATAGCAAAAACAGAATCAACATTAACTACATAAGCATCTTGAGCTTTTGGGTAAACTCATTCTTTATTCTTCTTTGTCTTGTGCATCTAGAAATAAAAATTAGAAAATGATGGGTCTTTTCCTCCATTTTCAGCCTTCTATAACTCAAAAAGAAAAAATTTACATGTCATCAATAATAAAAGTGGAATAATAAAATCAAAACAAAGGAAAATAAACTCTATTAATACCATTCTCCTATAAAGAACTTGATAGGATATACACCCTTTGGTATGTAGTGATGCACTTGCATTGGAGTTACGGTTCTTCTTATTTTGTTCATATTTTGCTTTGAAATCATCAGACTTTCAATATTGAACCAAATCCGACCAAGCAGTCTCTCTAATCCATGAAGGTTTTATACTATCTTTCCAAGCTTTGTGTAGAAGTTATGATCGCTTCCTTGACCCTCTCTTCTCAAAATTACTTTTAATTTCCACATTAAATTTAGGATCTCACTTAAATTTTCCTTACAAAAATCAAAGTTATTTATTTTATAGTAACAACAAAATAATGTTAATTACTAAATTAAGATGTTGAAATAGTACCAATATAGTTACCTCAAATAGTTTAAACCATATCTCTCTGGTACCTTCGGGAAACTCTTTCCACCTTGGTTTGCCTTCCTCAAACTTACTTTTGATACACGACGCAATACTCGTAATGACTTCCTTGTCAGGCCAAAACCTGCATATAAGCAAATCATAAGTTAGTACAACATTATGTTCAGGCATGATAATTTTCGTAATTATGCTTATAAAAAACATCACTTACCAATACCCATAAAGCTCTATCAAAATCTTGTTCTTACCATTATCAATGCCAACTCCACTACATGAAGTATTGAGTGTTTGGTTGTCACTTGATGTAACACCCTAACTTTTAACACAATATGCCTAGGACGCATAATGGTTAATTGTTAGTTATTACTCTTTCGTCTCAAAACTTTGCTTGATGATTTTACACTTTGAAGATAAGTCTATGGAAAATATGACCCATTTTTCTTTATTGAAAAATCAAACTATGAGCCGTTCACATATAAGGTATAGCATATAAGTGTTTATCATAAAATACATGATAATAGTACATCTCATCAATGTGTTTTTAACCATCCATCAAATAGCACGCATGCAAATCATAGTAGAGCATGACATAAATTGAAAACATCATCATAGCATAACATTGACTTTAATTATCATGTCATATAATAATAATATGGAAGTATTCCACAGGTATAATACTATCACAAATATACCAAGCTCACCTATAAAGGTTGAGCATAAAATAATTCAAAAGCTAAGCATAACTACAATGTGGCTAAACCATTCGTGGATGCACATCTATCAGAAACTAAGTTATGAGTATGCATGAAGACAAAACAACTCCTAAGCGCTGCAAATAGGAAGGACTATATCTTCGCTTCTGTTGCGCCAATTTGATCTAGACCATAGTATAACTCCTATGCCAGTATCTAAGGGAAGTCCACGGACGTCCCCCTCATCCTTGTCTGAAGACGAAGATGGAAAGAAAGAGAGTGAGTGAGAAACTTATACAAGAATCTCAATAGGATTTTCTATCTCTACACACATGTCATCATCATGGTCCCCAGGAACCTCGAGTTTTATTATGAAAACAATGGACTTAAATAAGTTTCATTTATTAAGTTCCAAATATCATTACCTGAAGCCCGTATCTTTTAGCATTAATCTTAATGTCATGAATGCATCATACCTTATTATGAATGCATGTTAATGCTATATGCACATATCACTAAAATTATAACAAATCAACATGGCATAGAGAACATAAATCATCATAACATAATCTTTCCTCTTTACTGTCTTAAGTGACGTAACTAGTTGTCACTAGTCTACACTTATACTTTCGATAAGCTAACTCTCGACTCCCAGAGTGCGGGATAGAGGGCATAGGATTACCTTTCATAACCAGTAATTCCTGGAGTCTAAATGATCACCCTTTTGGGTCACCTCCCATAACTATTAATTCCTGAAATCTGAAGGATCCCTTTATTGGATCACATCTCATAACCATTAATTTCTAGAGCCTAGAGAATCATTTTCATGTGTTTTATGTCATCTTTAATCTTAGAATGCCATTTAGAGATGCAAACATGAGCATATAATCATAGCCATCATCATAACTTATCATTTAACATTTCATGATCATAAACTTCATAATTTATCTAAGTCTACAAATTTGGTAGAAATCCAGCAGCATAACGGCTAGAAATGGAGCTTCCCTAAATTTGCTTCATGTCATAGAACATAACAATCATGCATCCCTTGTAATTAACATTTCCAACTCCCGGGTGATGACCGGGCTCAGTCGTCATTTAATCTCACGTTAAATTATCTCAAGGGAATTTTGGTAATTTTACACATGGGAAAAACCAGGAATTGAAATTTTCACCTCTATCATCATCCATAACACATCTAATACCTTCAAACATTGAAATAACCCCTTGAGGATAGCTTGGACCAGCTGTCCTCGATTTCTAGGCAAAAATAACCTCAGGGGCATTTTGATCATTTTGCACAGAGAAAATCAGGGATTGTGATTTTTGCATAGACCACTATCTAGACCTCATATAAACTCATTCTAATATTAAAAGATCTCATTGAGGATGGCCTAGACTGATCGTCTTCGATTCTCGTGAAAAATTACCCCAAGGGCATTTTGATCATTTTACACAATAGGAAAAATTGGGGCGTTACACTTGATTGTGAGGAAAACAAATGAGAATTTAACTCAGATTGTGGCGAAGGAGTTGAGTATTTGATTCATTTTGCTAAGATTGATGATTTGGTGGGGATTGTTAAGAGTGAGGTTGAGGATTTAGTGAGGATTGTTGGGGATGTGGTTGAGATTTTGATTAAACTTGAAATAAAAGGGCAGCACTTGAAATTATTGAAGGAAAACCACTTTATGGCTCTTGAAGGTTAGGTGGTGGTGTTACAAGTTCTGAAATTTTCCTTTTCTTCCCTGATTTTTTTGTTTTTGATACTCTCTTATCACCTCAATCAGACATCTACAACAAACAAGCAGTTATAGATAACAAACACATAGGAATATCACATAATAATAATATAAATAATCAATCAATAAGTAATGCATAAATTGGATAATGGAAATAATACAAAAATAACAACACATTCTCTTAGTATACTATGTTCTAAAAGTAACCAGTCATAAAATCAATAATAACAAAAAAAAAAAACAGTTTAAAATATAAAAATATTATTATTCTTCATCATCGTCATCGTCATCATCATCATCATCATCGTCGTCTTCTTCTTCTTCTTCCTCTTCTTCTTCTTCCCCTTCTTCCTCTTCTTCATCTTCTTCTTCCTGGATAAAATTAACTTGCTACAATCCATGTAAATCAACTTCTTCACCATTATGTTTGTCATCCTATAGTTGATCAACCAAGCCTTTATTATCTATTACTGGATTGAAATTTGACTGCTCTGATTGGTAAGTAACTTCTAATTCTTGATTGTTATCAATAGTTGCCCTTGGTTTGGCTTAAATTGCCACCCACCAATCCATTTTGCCAATAACCCTTTTAGAATAATTAAGGGCAATAATATACTTGTATTGCCATTTCAACCAATATAAAAGAATCATATTTTGAGTATCTTCTACTCTTGTGTACCTCAACAATCTCATTCTTATGTACTCTCATACCACGTTGAGAATTGTCGAACCACTCACAATTGAATAAGATTAAATTCTAAAGTGGTTGTCCTGGCCACTCCAATTCAAGGATCTCTTTAAGAATACCATAACAATTATTGGAAGTTGAGTCTTGGCTTGTACCATTGACACATACTCCACTATTGTATTTTTTTTTACCTTCATCCCACATCTTTGAAGCCTTTGATAAACATTGGGGATTATGTGACATGAGTTATGACTCTTTTATCACCTATAACAACAATGATTCATCTTGTTAGCGCAACACACCATGAAAATTCGTTATCAAAGTTCAAATGTCTAATATAGATATTGATATAATCATGAAACCATCATGGAAAATCGGCTTCAATTTGCTTATCAATGATAACATCACTAACATAACCATATAGGCTTCTCAAGTGATGCTCATATAAACTATACCATAGCACTTGATATCACAATATTGTAATCAAACAAAACATTCCTAAGGTCTTAAATATAACTGTATGTTACTTATTTAAGATATTCTTTGACCTCACAATTTAACAATACATGTAACTGGGCAACTTTCATTTCTCTGTCACTTAGCCATCAAGTTGTCCATTTGCCAGCGATACGTCCAGGAGAATTAAAAATTGATAAAGTTGGTTGTCTCTCAACACTATCAATTCCATCATTATTATGTGGGACTCTATTTCTACTACACAGAACATGGGCTTCAAAGTAATAGGAGCTAAAGTAATCAACTATTTCTTGTGCCAAATAAGCTTGACATGTAGGTCCTTCCATAGAAGCTTTGTTTTTAATCATGTTTTTAATCTTGTTCAAGAACCTAAAACAAAAAGAGCTCACAATTGACAGCAAAAATTACATAAATAAATTTGACAAGTTAAAGTGAACTGTTTTATACCTTTCAAATAGGTACATCCATCGGTACTGAATGGTGCCACCTATCCTTCCTTCATAAGGTAAATGAATTGGCAATTGCTTCATAGAGTTAAAGAATGAAGGTGGAAATATGTGCTCAAATTTACGTAATATAATTGGGATGTTGGCTTCCATACTTAGCAAATAATCTTCCCATAATATTGTTGTACACAAATCTCTAAAGAATTAACTCAATTCAAATGAGGTTCAATACCCCATCTAGAAGAGCAGCAAAAGCCACCGAAAGAAGACGTTACATGAAGACATGAAAGTCATGACTTTTCATCCCAAAAAATTGTCTCTTTTGCATCCACATATCTAGTTAAGTTTGAAGCATAGCCATCTAGAATTTTTAAATTTTTTATCCATTCATATACATCATCCTTTTGGGCTTGAGTAAAACAAAATTTGGCTTTAGGTTTCTTCCATTTACCATTAGCAAGCAATTGCAAATGGAATTCTAACCGATGACAATATTCCACTAAGTCCAATCTCACTTTTGCGTTATCCTTAGTTTTATCTTTGTTGTCTATAATAGTATGGAACACATTATCAAAGACATTATTTTCAATGTGCATAATATCGAGGTTGTGTCGAATTAGGTTGGATTTCTAGTAGTGTAAATCCCAAAATATGCTCCTTTTTGTCCAATTATGGGTTTTTCCATATCCATCAAACCGAACTTGTTGACCAATGTCAATTATCTTAGGAAAGGCAATAATTATTTCCCAGAGTTGGTTCCCAGTCATCCTAGGAAGATGGTTTGAATGCTCTTGCCTTCCTTTCTTGAAAGCATTTACATTCCTTCTAAACATATGCTCGTGACTTAAAAATTGACACTGACAATAAAACTAAGAATTTTTCCTTCCATTTTTCAATATGAATGCCTTTGATCGCTCCATGCAAATCGAGCATGCTAATTTTCCAGCAGGACTTCATCCTAATAACATACCATATGCAGGGAAATCGTTAAACGTCCATATTAATTATGCTTTCATCACAAAATTCCGCTTCCTATCAGCATTATATGTCAGTACAACACCACTCCATAATTGTTGTGACTCATTTATGAGTGGTTATAGAAACACATCAATCTTACTTTTTGGATTATGCGGCCCCGGGATGATCATTGTCAAAAACATGAAAGGGGAAGTCATACACATGTCTAGAGAAAGATCATAAGGTGTGATAATAACAGGCCAAAAAGGGTAAGGTATCGAAGATTGACTAGAATGAGCAAACCCATTAGAGTCCAAACCAAGTCATATATTTTGAGGTTCAACAGCAAATAGCAAAATTGGGATATGTGTGATCAAAATCTTTCCATGCTTCTCCATCTGATGGATGACACAATACACCATCTTTCGTATGATTTTCATGATGCCACCTCATCTACCTTGCAGTGGTCTCCAAAACATACAAGCGTTGAAGTCATGGGATAAGAGGCAAATGATGTATCTTCTTACATGCAACCTCTTTGCAATTCTGCTTGCACCCTCACTGTCATGCTTATAATACAACATACACCTATTAATGCAACAATCAATTTTTTGACTAGTGAGGCCTAAACCTATCACTAGTTTCTTAGCCCTGTAAAAATCAGAAGGAATCTACTCATATTTTAGACTTATCATCCTGACAATTATAGAAAACATAGAATTTGTATCACATCCGAGGCACAATGGTTCTTGAGCTAACTTCATCATAGAATTTAGCAGCATCCATATTTGGACGTCTTCTATATTTACTTCATCCGCTGGCTGCCTTTTTTCTAAGCTTGCAACACCAAAAACCATGCCTTGATATCTATTCACATGTTCATAGACCTCAGTTGTTTGATCATCATGTGCTTCCTCTCCATGGGTTAAGTCTATACCTAGGTCTAGATTAGTTTGAGGTGCTTCCTCTCCATGTGATGTCCAATGCCAATATCTAGGTGTAAATCATTTCCTCAAGACATGAACATTCACTATATTAGGTATATAGTGTTGCTCATTTTTGCAAATCAAACAAGGACACCTAATGAGTCCCTTCCTCAAATATTTCAGTTGTTGACAAGCAACATCTATAAATCCAATCAAACCATCGAAGAATTCATCCACATATCCACCATGATTAGGAAGAAGCATATTATATATCCATCTTTGATGATCTAAAATTTTCATTATTCCTAACCAAATGAGAGGGAAAAAAGAAGGAAAAAATGTCATTTAGTAGGTTTTCATTCAGTTAGGTTTTCAATTATAAACATTGACTTAAATGACAATTTAATAACAAAAGCACATTCACAAACATGCATTTTATTGTCTTACATGGCAGTTTAATAACAAAAACACATTCGTAAACATGCCAAACATGAATTTCCTATGCTATTCTTTATATTATGCATTTTGTTGTCTTTTTGGTTTAAAACATTTTAACCAAACAACTTTCAATTTTCAAAAATGAAAAAAAAAATGGTTGAAGAATTGTATTTTGGCTTATGCTTCCTTGATCCACCTTTGTCCAATGTCCACAGCCTTTGGTGCCACTCAAAAAAGAAAACCCCAATCATTGGAATAAAACAAAATTTGAGTTTGTCTTGTTTCAAAGAATAAATTGAAAGTAAAATTGCATGAACTATTTATATGTTGCATTATTTTTAGTATGATTATATATATATTGCTAATACTCTTATAGCAAACACAACAATACGGTATAATAAAAAAATGCGACAACAAATAGAAAAGCAATCATACATGGCCATATTAGATTATGCACAAATAAATTAAAAAGATCACTAAAAGTAAACTATACTTTTCACTTTCACTTGGCATTTACATTTCAAACTTGAGGCTAGCCATAGCAACCAAATTACACAAAAAGTGGCCGCAATAGTTAACATAATAGTAAAATACTATTAAGCCAATCATGTGAAAATGCAAAAGCAAACTTCTAGCAACCAATTATTGGTGACATTAACATTGCTGATCAGCTTGGAATATTGTTGGATCTTGTAAAGATTGTTACTGACATTAACATTGCTGTTGAGTTTGGAGAATTTGACACAGAGGTATATGTATAATAATATGTCATATCATAGCCACAAATGCTTGAGTTTATTTTTCAAGACCTAATCATTCAATCTTGAAATAAATCAATCTAAATACTAACCAAAACAAATAAAAAGAAGCATGTACGAATTTCATCTGAAAGGCTTTGCTATGAAACCTAGGGGCTCTTGGCTAAAGTAAAGTTTCATGTTAGCAACATATTTTTTATACAATTTTTTACACTTGTTCGGACAAAAAATTGAACTCAACTTTATACGAAACTCAATGTTTTTAATTATAGCAATATTTACTGGTGGCTAAACAATCATCCAATTAGTATATATTAAAAACACTCAACAATTATAAGTGAAAAATGAACCCAAAACCATATTGTTAATGATAATTTCATGACTTGAGCCAACCTATGTCATGAAACTTTTATGATCACTTCTACTTTATTTTTTTTGGTTTGTTTACTATTATTTTTTCTTTTCCGGAAAAGATTTGATACCTAAGGAATATGAAGTCATGTGTATACATCCTAAAGTCACTATATTGCTAATGAGATTATTCACACAAATTTTTGTGTTTAACAATTTACAAATATAGTGCTAACTAAGTTTAACAAAAGAAATTAAGTCAAGTTTTTAATGTTGATTATAGCTTCTCCATATTTGATCTTTTGACATGGTAACAACTGAAAAAAAGGGAATTTGGATCCTAATAGCAACCCCTATGAGTTTGAAACTATATTGAACAATGCAGAAAAAGCGAATAAACAAAGATATTAAGAAGAAAAGGAAAAGATGATGATGATACCTGAGACTAATGGATGTTAAAAAGATATTAAAAAGCGAGTGTTGCTCACATATATTTGTTGTGGATTAATTAAGATTTCAGAACAAGCAAACACTTCTTTTTTTTACATACAAGGAGGAGTATACTATGTCATTCTCAGATTTTGAACCCAATAGGTAAAAGCCCTCAAACTTCATGTGTGGTCCATGACCACAGCCTGAAAACCAATTGCATATTCCAGCTCAATGACTTCATTCATTTTATCATAGAATACATCCACAAATATCAATGCTCGCTATTGCACTAAAAGTATTAAGCATTCGTTCTAAACAAACCATTGTGTGCATGTGTACATAGATATATATGTCTCTACACCAGTGCTTTTCCCATCATTCAACTCAAAGAATAAATAAAGAATAAAGAATATTGGAGATTAGATAATGCTCAACTGGCATTGGGATATATGGGGAAATACCACAAATTTCTATATAAGAGATAACGTTCGCCTCTTGTGCCTATTCACGGCAATTCTAAAATAAGGAAAAACATAAAGTGACATTGTTTTGTTAGTGTTAACCTTACCTAACCCAACAATTCTGAAATTAAAACCCATGCATGCAGAACTCACATGATTTTGGAAGAGGCATGGAATCATTGCCCTTGTTTCAACCCAGCGAGCGAGTGAACTGGTAGGTTACTCTGGTAATTTCTATTCATAATAATAATAATAATAAAATAAACCTAGGAAGTTGGGAAGGCTTCATAGATTATGAAAAAGTGTAAATGCATTGAGAAGAAAAAAAGTAGAAACTTATAGGATGTGTGAAATTGGAGAACAACAGAGAAGGGAGCAAAATGTGTGGGATGTGTAGTGTTATGACGTCGATAGAGTAGCTAGCTGCAGTTGAATGGCTCAGACGAGGTAGCGGCTTCATGGTAAGGGGCAATACTATGGCGGAGCTCGCAGTGGGTGGGACCTGATGCTGACAAGGTGAGGCGGCAACTTCATGGTGTCAATAGGGGAACGGTGGTTTGCAACTATTGAGCACGATGGCCAAAGGCGGCAGTGGCACAAGGCTTGAAGAACGAATGTGAATGGTGTGATAGAGGATGGCGACGACACAATGATGGCGACTCACGGTTGCGGCACACTGTGATGATGGTTCAAAGCTTCAATTATCATGTCTCAATTGTTTTTCTTTCCTTTCAGAAAAAATAAGGATTTGGGTACTATTCTGCTTTTCTTATTGTTGAGAGTAAGACGGTATTGCGTAGTTATAAAAGCAGCAGCAGAGATAGAGAACAGACAGAGAGAGATTGAGTAAAGAGAGAGAAGGGAGAGAAGCAAATGATGGCTGGCTACTCACATAAGAAGTGTCGTGGCTAACAAGCCAAACTGAACGGCAGAAACTTCACCTAGTAGGTTAAGGTGAAAATAGAGACCTTTGCTCTTTTCATGCCATTGCAATCCTTCGCCAAGTTTTTATTTTTATTTTTCCAAAAAAGGATAAAATTAAATAATTGTAATTTAAATTTGACTGTTATGTTAAAAATTAAAAAAGAAATCCAACTTGTAAAAAAAAAACTACATTTTTTAAATGATGATTTTTAAGATTTTATAAATTTGTAAGTAATCAATTAATGGATAGAAAATTTAATTGTTTAATCATCTAAGTATTTTAGTAGTTTGTAAAATATTAATCATTAATAGTATAAGTAGATTTATTTTTTTATATGTATGATAATTTAATTAATATTTTTGAATAGAGAAAGATGACATTAAATATTTTATTTATTTTAAATATAAAAGTGAAATTAGTTTAGAATATATTGATTATATTTCTCATATTATTGTGTAGATCGAGAACAGATTGATCAAGAAAGGGGAAGGGATATATTGTGATGTCACGAAGGGGACAGTTCATGATTGGTCATAAGGTCACAGAGAGGTCTGTGGCATTGTAGAGGTGTTTCACTACGAATTCTTCTTTATCAATTAAAGAATAAAAAATACACAGCAAGCAAGTAGGACGACACTAAGGTTTCACTTAAATTAGTTAAAGAATATTTTTTTCATATTTAAAAAAGGGGTAAAAATAAAAAAATTTAAATTTAAATTTAACTCCTATATGAAAAATAAATATCCCAATTTGTCAACAAAACTAGGTTAAGTTCCCTGTGACATATAGAATTATTAATAAAATATTTTTTTCGTATAAATCATTTATTTTTTCATGATGTATATAGAGAAATTCATTATTTTAGTTAACTAATTTAGCATCTTAAGTGAATATTAATCATTACTAAATTAGATGAAATATCGAGATTTGACATTTTAAAATTTAAATTTAGGGACATAGTATAAAATTATCCTAAACTTCTAATTTACCATTTATTTTACATCTAATTTAAATAATCAACTAATTTATTTGTTGTTCAATATTTATTTTCAAATAGCTAAATTAATAGATAAAAAATAAAAAATAAAAATATAAAATACATTATAATAAAAATTTATAATTATATAAACAATCTATTTAATATAATAGTGAATTTAATTAATGGTAATTAATTCTCACATGCTCATTTAAAAAAATTATATGACATTTAATTTAATCTTGATCACACTAATATAAATCTAATAGTCAATATTCATTTCTCTCACTCTCACAATTAACCACCTCCATCATAGCTCACCCTCGATCAAATGTAATTATTTAAATAGTTCTTAATTTTGTATTATATACACATATCTAGTTTAGGCATATGTTAAGGCATTGATGACGTACTTGACCAGTAAGTATATGAAAGTTTCGATAAGTAGTTATATATTCAACAAATATAATTATATATATTAAACACCAATTTTAGATTCAATAGCTAAAAATTGGCTTTCTTATTTTTAATAATGTTATTTTTAATAATATCTTATTTAGATTGGATAGGTACGTATTGGCTTTAATTAATTCACCTTTTAAATAGTTTTACCATTATTATTTAATATTATACATTTAATTAATTTATTTATGCTATTAGAGATTAATTGCCTCTTAATCTAAGGTATCTTTGCAATTCATATACTTGCATTACCTGTGCAAGATATATTTATATATTTATCATTACTTGTGTTTTAAATTGTTTGAGTTAGGAAAAAAAAAGTCTTTATATATTTGTGGGTGAATATCAATGTTTTTTTTGTTTGAAAATTAAATTATATATTAAATTTGAAGATTGAAATTGATATATTGAGGTTGAGATTTATGATATGAGATACATATAAAAATTTTTTAGTTTATATAGTAATTATTAGAAATCATTTATTGAAAATCAAGAGATAGAGAAATATTTAAGGATTAAATTAAAATGAAAAAATATATAACAAATGGAGGGGTTGGAATTTTTGGGTAGAAAAATGAAAATTTGTGAAATTAACACTTAGGACTTTCCACACACACAAACACATACATATTGATCATTGAGTGATTTGAAATAGAGAAACAATTTTCTAATGTTGTAAAAGACAAATATGATTTATTGACTAAAATGAAACAAATAATTTAATATTTAATGTGCATATTTATCAATTTATAAATTCCTGATTGATATAACAATAAATATAAATATGTTAAGATTTAATTAAAATATAGTTGAAATCTTTCGTTTCAATTTGATCAAACTTGGTTGAACCAGGATTTGACTGAAATAGTATAACTTTTATTAATATAAAATGAATCATTTAAATCAAAATCAATTTGATTTCGCTTAATCAATTTTAAATTTTTTTAATAGATTTTGTTTAAAATCGTAATCAATTCTTTAATTTACTAGTATATATTATTGTATTTCTTTTATTTGTTAATCTTTAAGAGTTTATTATGTTATGATACCACAATTTTAAATGCAATAATATATTAGCAAAACATGGAGATGGGGTTTGAACCCTTAACCTTAACTTAAAAAGAAGTGCACAAACCAATTGGATAAGCAAATTACATGCATTGTATTATTACACATAAATCCATTATAACTTGTGAAGTTTTTCTTGAATTCCATGCAACTAGTATTTTTGCCAAAAGTCGGCTGCTACATTTATAGGAAACAAGTCGCAGCAAAATCTATAAAAAGAATCCGCAACTAAAATTGTAGGAAAAGAATTTGCAAGAAAGTTTGCAATAGTTCAACTCTACAGCAAACTCCATAGATAAATTTGCAGGTACAAGATTTGCGAAAAAATGTGTAGCAAAAATTTGTAACTAAATTCGCATGAAATATTCACAAGAAAATCTGCAGAAACCCAAATCCACAATGTAATTTTGTAGATAAATTCATAGGAAAATTATCTGCAAGAAAATTCGCAGCACTAATTTGCAACTAAGTTCGCACGAAGAATTTGCAAGAAAGGTTGCAGAAACCAAAATCCACAACAAAATTCGCAATAAGATTTTGCAAATAATTTCCCAGTAAACAAAATTCGTAGAAAAATTCATAGTAATCAACCGTAATAAAATTCACAACAATTTGACCCAAGAAAAGTCATAGCAACCAAATTTCGCAGTAATGTTCACAACAAAATGTCGTAACTAAATTCGCAAGAATAAAAATTTGTAACATAGTTTGCAGCAAATAAATTTCACAATAAAATTTACAATAAAGATTCACAGCTAATTTCCCAATAAACAATCAGAAGTAAAATATCACCCGGTTTGCTCAACATAGGAAATTCGTAGCAAAATTTGTAGGTATTACTCGCAAATGAAATTCACAGAAAAATTTTGAAAGTATTTTGCATATTTTTAGTTATGAGAGCTCCCAAAAATAGGGATGGTACAAATATCTGCCATTGAAGTAAACAAAGCCATGAGAAATCTATGATAACTCTAAAACAACTCTAAATCAACTCCATGAACATTGGAAGAGTGTCTCCACTTGACAACAATAAGAAATTATAACAACCCAAACCATAGAAAATGAAAGAGAGGAGAGAAAGATGACATAAACTCTCAAAATATCTTACCTTGATGCTTGGAGAAGGTAAGATTGAGTGTGGTTGAGAATGAAGAGGGTGGAAGAGAGTTTGGAGACTAGGATTTTCGATTTTAGGGGTGTTTCATGAGTGGGGAAATATTTAAATGGGTTGGGGTCTCTTAATTTGAAACTTTGTCATTTTGGTACTATTCTGGCATCAAGGAATCTCGTCTAGCTAGCTCATAAGCCTCCATTGGGGAGCTCACCAAGCTTCAGAACCTTTCCACAAGAAGATGGCTTCGCCTGGCAAGCTCATAAGCCTCGCCTAGCAAAGTTATACTGTCAAAAACACCTAACCTGTATTTCAAGGGGCCTTCCTGACAATACGGGTAGGTCCTGTAGGACCCTAAGGACGTACTAGACTTGTCTCGGACAAGTAGACCTAAGGTATTACACCCCTCTTGATTGTTGTAATAAACTAAACATATGTCTCTCATTTGGCATAGTTCACGTATATATTCTTGCATTTGTTTATGCTCTTTCTACCATTGCTTTCTTAATCAGAATTGCCATGCAGATTTTGATCATTGGATTATAGTAAAGAAAGCATAAAATAAAAACTAAATTTGATGAGCTTTGTCTCTTTCATGTTGTGTTGTGTTTCTTTTTTAGCATACTACTACGAATCATAGATGGGATAAAGACCATTGTCCTCGCATAGCATCCTCTTTGTGGACACTGTTAAATCAGAGTAGGTATGCTTCTAGCACTTTTCCCATTTAAAGGTTATTCCTTTATGTTTTAGGCTGTAAAAGGTTAATTTAATTAAAATGACTATAAATAAGATGGAAAAGTTAGAATAGTTGAATAATCAGGGTGGATCCACACTGATTTTAATTTTTTTAAAAATAATTATGCATGTATATTTAGCTTTGCCTCTTTATCTAATAAAATTTGACCCCACATTCATTATATGCAAGACAAAATAACAAGATATAACATATTTTATTTTTTTTATTGTGCTTATGTATTATGATTAATTACCTCCATTACTTAAACTTTCTAGACCTGTCACTATGAATAATGAAAGAATTGTTCCCATGTAAAAATAAGTTTAACTTTTGTCTTGAAGTTGAGATTAGTTTGGGCCCATCACACGAGCAAAGCTAGACTATTTCTATGGAAAAGGTCGATATTTAATAATTTATTTTATAATTTTTACTTACTAAAAAAATTTAAATAGAAATCGTAACATATAAAAGAAAATAAATATTTCATAATCAAAATTTAAGAAATATACATGTGTGCATAATATATTGTCCATTTGTAATGTTTTGACATCTAATTGTGTAAAATATTTATGATAATTAACCAAGTAAAACATGTCAAGGAAGTCAAATAAATAAGTGTTAATAGCCAAAAATATTAATCACAAATTAATCAATGGTCAAGGAGTCATTAAGGAATAGAACTTCTTAGGAAATGAGACTTGGGTGAACTCTCAAGAGAAAGGGGGTAAGGATGATACCCTACTGGTCTATAATCTTGAGAAAGTTGACCTTAGATGACCCCAAGAATTATGCTTGGCAAGCTTTGGAGTGTCAAACTGCTGAAGGGAGACATTTCCTTGGGACAACCCAAGGATCAATGGAACAACCTTTCTTCATTTTGAGAAAGTAGCCCCACTAAAACCATGTCTTTGGATAAAACTCATATTAACCAAAATTCCCCTTTGTGGCTTGGAGCCTTTAGTTTGGTTTTGATCCTAAATTAGTATTAGGAGTGCTCCAACAAGCAACCCTTAAAATAGCCCTTTAAAAGGCTTCCTATAAGAAAAGTAAAAGTCATTTCACAACCTATCGCTTTGACATAATGAACTCTTCAATCCATGCCTAGAAGGAGAGTAAGTGACGACTGTAAAAGATGAGAGATATTTCCAGCTGAAAGAAAAGGAAGAAACAATAAGAAAAAGATAGGGGATTGAAACCCAAAAACAGCCCATGAACACATCCATGGCATAACCTTCAACAACCGATCCCTTGGTTCATGATTCTTGGTTGAGCTCTATCATTTTCATATCTCATTCTCTAAAAATCATCACCTATGACTTTAAAACCAAACCAACATGTTAAGAATATACCCATATTCACATCCCACACTGAATAACCAAATAAAAACTAGAGAAACCCATATAGGAGAGAAACCTAGTTTTCCGGTCTAACATCATTACGTCTTAGAATGGGAAAAGGCTCTAAACATTTGTAATATCTCGCGTACACGTATCTGTAGATAAGTTTCGTATAACTTTAGTCCCCTAGGATGCACCAGCTTTACTAGAAAGACTCTGAATGCAGAAACCATGTCTCAACAGCTGAAACATGCAAAATTATGCAGAACAGGCTCGCTGTAGCGAGCAACGGGGAGCAAGATCGTTGTCCTTGCTTTAGACATACTCGCTGCAGCAAGAAATTCTTGTTGCAACGAGCAGGGCACTCAACATGCTCACTGCAACTAGGACCCCTGATGTCAGCACAGTAGTAAAATGATAAGGTTCACTAAAATGCCCATTTCTCTATAATATACCCAGGCCGGGGTTCCCCATTCAAAAATCAAAACCCCTTTTCTCCAAACACTTCTCCAACTCTTTCTCTCTTAATCTAACCCCAATCATTCTCGTTCCAAGATCAAAGGTAAGGGTTTTGTTAGTTTGTGCTCTCTTTTTCCTTTCCATTCCATATTCTCGGGTTTGAGTTGTTGTTCTTCTCCATTATTGTTAAGTGGGGTGCTCCTCTAATATTGTTAGAGTTGATCTAGGGTTATTTGGAGACATCCATAGATTTTTTATGAGTCTATGTTGGTCTATGACAGTTATTGGTGCTATTCCAAGCTCCTAAGGTTAAGTTGGTGGTGCCCATGTACTCCCAACCCCAAACGGTGAGTGAGTTCAAGCTCATGACCTTATTTTCAGTCATTATAAGTATGTTTTATGCACAATGATTCTTAAGCATGAAGTAAGAGATGAAAATACATATGAATATGATTATGGCAAGTTAGCAAAAATAATGATTTTGACTATAGCATG
Source organism: Dalbergia cultrata (assembly GCA_031216105.1). Classification (NCBI taxonomy): domain Eukaryota; kingdom Viridiplantae; phylum Streptophyta; class Magnoliopsida; order Fabales; family Fabaceae; genus Dalbergia; species Dalbergia cultrata. The sequence goes on along the minus strand of CM062349.1, from coordinate 33,780,916 downwards.
AAAAATGTTTTTCAATGAAACCACAAGACTAGGATTGTTGTGTTGTATGTTATGAAAGTATTTCAGTTTGAAATATGATTTTGGAAATTTAAATTTTTATGACAAGTTCAAGAAACAAAATTACGATGAAAAATATATTTAGCAAGATGTCTATGTTGGAAATATATTCTCAGAAATTTATAGCAATGTTGTGTTTTCAAGGTTAGTATTTTAGACTATGTTTTAGGATATTCAGTTAAGGTATGTATTAGAAAAATGTGAACAAGAGTATGACTTAGTTTGATGAACATAAATACTATTATGATTTTAGAGTTTTCAAGATTTTGAAGAGATTTTAAGAGTTTTCAGAATATTTGAGTTAAGTACTATGTTTGATATAATATAACTTGTGAACTCAGAGTAGAGCCTAGCACAAAGTTAGAGAAGATAACTAGTTTTTATGATTTAGAAACTAGACAATAGCTATAGAGAAACAGACATTGAGTTAACATCTGAAACCTGATCGTTAACCATGGTACCAAGTAGTTCTAAGAGGGCAAGCTCACAAAGTAGAGAACGAAATCTAGTTAAGTGTCCAATTTGGATCCTTGAGGGATCCTAGAGCATAGGATTTGTTATGCCATAGTTGACATGCATAACCATATATTATTGTTATGTTACATATTTTGTGCATAGCTAGAGATTTCCTATTTCTCTAGTAGAGTACTGTTATTTATGTTTTAAGAGATTATTGATTTCAAAGCTATGATGTATATGCATAGAAAATGATTTCTCGATAGATTATAAATTTAGAGATGTTTTTCTATGAATTTATAAATTTAGAGAGATTTTTTCTATATAGTTATGCATATAAATATCAAATGGTTTATGATTGATACATGTATATCACATTATGTAGATTCCTTGGTTGTCCCATGTAGGTGATGGGTGAGAACTCACTCACTAAGTCCATTGACTCACCCTCCATTCTTCTCATAGTTACAGGTGCATATACCATTTTATTTTTGATTTTGTTTATGCAACTGCCCTCAGTGGTGAGTCTTATTGTGGAGTAAGGCTTAATTTAAAGTCTTGTTAGAGTAGAGTACTCTAGTAGATATGCAGGTAGGATCCGAACCATGCATCCTATTTTGAGATATTGTAGTTATTTCATAATTTATGTATCTCCCCATACATTTTTAGACTTTAAATATGAATTTGAAATGTAGATCATGATTAAAGATTTCTATAACAAGTTAGAGATGTATTTATGAATTAGTTTTTGAGTGTTAAATAGATTTTCATATTTGAGATTAAGATCATGCCATGAAACAGTTTATGATTTCATGATTTGTGTAGATTTGATTAAGATGCTTTTACAGTTATATCTATTAAATACTTCACTTTTCATGAAATTGAATGTTACATTTTAAATAGAGAACATGAAAATGATTTAGAAGTAAATCATCTTTTAAATATAATATTATGATAAGTTATCCATTTAGAGAGTCACATTATCTATAAGGCTTACATGGGGATAAGATTCTTCACGTGCCAGTCACGTTCCCAATTTGGGTCGTAACACCATTCTCCTATTGATATTTGTGTTGGTAGCACTTGTTCTTTGATTTGAGCTACATAGGAGGTAGTCCCCCACCTTAGTTTGCTCACATTTCCTCACACGTTTACAAATGTGAAGATCAAAGTCGTGTTTGCAATTGAGGAAGCTTATAGGTTTCCATGAGAAAGCTGTTTAATGTGTTAGGAGACCTTTTAGAGATCAAATTATCATTATAGGCTAATGTTGTTCGTAGGATTTGTGTGATAAACACAATCCACTTATTAGTAAGATTTTATTTGAGGACTAGTCCTAATTTTTTTGGGTCGTTGTCTTCACCAATTTTGGGGCTTTGTGTGTGTGTGTGTGTGTGTGTGTGAAGATTTGTTTACATGAGATGTAAAACTTGATACACTTATCATTTTCAATAACTCTTTATAAGTATAAAATTTCATTGATCAATCGTTGAATTTAAAGTTCTTACTTAGTATATTAAATATATCAAATTTCATTTAGTTTGAAAATGATTTGATATTCATTATGCCACTTTATTTTGAAGGATAACATATTTTTTAAAATACTAGTAAATATCAATTATTAAAATACGTGGCTATTGTTATCCAATTTTTTAAAATTTGACATGATTGATCGTCAATATAATATCACATAATTTAATGCTTAGATCAATTAAATTCATTTCTATGAAGAGTTATTAAAGAAAGTAAATGTACAAAATTTGTACTTGGTGTAAATGGATCTCCACCATATACATATTTGGAAAAAACTTTATGCATTGCACATTTGCACTAGCATTAATCTAGTAAAGATAAAAGGAAAAAGGAATCAACGATGCTATATGGCTCGAAGAGAATTTTGTCATAATGTCACAAATGAATAGTGCTATAACTGTAAAATGGAAGGTTCGAAAATTAAGGGCATGAGAAAGAAAACATCGACTTCTAATAAAACACACATCAATTGCACTGTAGTGGACATTTTGTCTGCATTTCACAAAATCCAATTTGTACATTTTCTAAAAGGAACTTTGATTAGTATACCATATTTAGGAACACACATGTCATTTAAAGGAATGATAGATGCACATATTCACATTTACACTATACTCTTCCACCCCACTATAAGACAAAAAGGAAGTATAAAATACAAAGGATAAAATAGAAAGAGAATAAATAAAGGAAAAAACAATGTACATAACTTCTTCTCTCTCACCCACCATCCCTTAAAAACTTTCATTCTCTCTTTTTTGTCAAGTTTCTCTCTCTCGTTCTTCATTATTTATATGAAGAAAAAGAAGGAAAATCAAGATTTGTTGGCAGCATATAAAATTAATCCTTATGCATGAAGGCTTAACTCATTCAATTAATTTTTCATGTGTTTGTGATTTATGTCCCAAGACATTAATGGTTTTTTTTTTTTTTTTTCAGTTTTGTCAATAACAAAAGGAACTGAAAATGACTTTGCTACAAGTTGAGATTTGTTGTTATTATTGGAAACTAGAGTTAGAAAATTGTAAATACATATTATGAAAAATTGTAAACCAATATCCAACAAGTTGTAAACCAGTATATAAAATGTTATAAACTGATACGCAAAAGTTGTAAATAAATTGAGGACACATACTAAACAGATTTAGGATTAAATGTGAAACCATATGCAGAAATCTTGTAAATCAATATGCAAAAAGTTCTAATCCTGTATCCAAAAGATTGTAAATCAGTACGCAAAAAATTGTAAACTGATTTATTATTAATACTAAACCTATGAACAAACTTTGCAACGATGATAATCTTGACATAAGGGGATCATTCTTCTCAAAAATTCAATTTCACAATATTTGTCAACATGTGTCGTAATAGCGTTGATTGAACAACTCAAATTGAAGTAATTTTAAAAGTAGAAGAGAATAAATCTAATTCATAAAGCATTCTTACAATACATATAAAATTTGAAACATCCAATTTTATATTATTATAGTGCATCTTGTTTAATTATAATTCGGTTTATAACTTTTTGAGTACTGGTTTATAACTTTTCAGCATATGGTTTCATATTTAATTCTAAACCTGTTTAATATGTGTCATCAATTGGTTTATAACTTTTGCATACTGATTTACAATTTTTTACATGTTAGTTTATTACTTTTTGGGTATTAGTTTACAACTTTTCGTAACATGCATTTACAATTTTCTAACTCCAGTTTTCAATAATAATAACAAATATCAACTTCTAATAGAACAATTTTTAGTTCATTTTTTCACTGAAAAAACTAGAAAAAAAGCATCAATGTCTTCGAACATAAATTATAAACACATGAAAAATCAAAATTGAATGAGTTAGTAAGTCTTCAGATGTAATGATTAATTTTATGTGCTGCCAATAGATCTTTATTCTCTTTCTCCTTCTTCCTGTAAACAATGAAGAACGAGAGAGAGAAACATGACAAAAGAGAGAGATTGAAAGCTTTTGAGGGATGGTGGGTGAGAGAGAGAAACAAGACAAAGAGAGAGAGAGAGAGAGAGAGAGAGAGAAAGTTCTATATGTTGCTTTTTCCTTTATCTTTTCTCTTCTCATTTTATCATCTGTATTTTATACTCCCCTTTTGTCTTGTGGTGAAGTGGAAGAGTATGGTATAAATGTGAAGGTGTGTATCTATCATTCCTCTATCATTTATGAGTCACTATGTTTGCAGGTCGCTATTTTTTCAATTAATCATTTAAGGTAGATCTCTTATGCAAAAGAAAAACCGAATCTCTTTCACAGTCTTATGTATGGTCTAGCAATTCCATGCAACCAATAGATGTGTTTCCTTTCAATCTTCTCCTTGATACTTTCCTAGGTATTCAAAATCGAACCAAACTGACATCTACTGCAAAATTGAACTAAAAAGGATGAAAAACTGAAAAAAAAAAAATCAAGTTAAAAACACGTGCCAATTCTATCATGGGGAAATATGAGTTTGGGATCACATGGTCTAGGATAATATTTATATTAAAAAATTGATTAAAGCTACTCTTATTCCTTATATTTCATTTTTCTTTTCATCCCACCTTTACTTTTTCTTTCTTTCCCCCCTTCATGTTGCAACAATCTCATTGTAAGCAACCAAGATAAACTCAATCCATACAATCAACAAGTTCAACAAGAGTCCAACATCAAGTCATTTTTCCAAACTTCAACACAAAAAAACTAGAGACAAAAAATCACAGAGGCAACACAAGATTAGGCCAATTTTAGTTAAAATAAATACTACTTAGATACAACCAATAATACCCATGAACTAGAAACAAAAATGAAAAAGAAGGAAAGAGAAGGAGGCTGTGATTGTTGCTGCCATTGGCTTTACCATCGCAGTTCCACCCATCATGGCTGTGAGCCACTACCACAAGCTACTGCATCCCTAGCACCGTCTTTGTAAAACTCTTGCAAACCCCCATTTCTTGCATAACTAGACAAAAAAAAAATCTTCGAGCTTGATGATTTAATAGATAACACTATTAGTGTTTTAGATCCCCTTCTATTTGCCTTGTTTCTAAGTTAAAAATCCAATTTTTTTCATCATTCTTAAGGCCTGCTGCCCTTAACTACCAGGAGAAGAGTCCTTGCCAAACCACCGTTTTGATGCCTTCATTTGGGTTCTTAGTTTAGGAAAGTAGTTGGCTCCACTTATGAGTTTTGGTTTTGAGGAGAATTTAACAATGATATAGGTTCTAGAAAGAAGGTTGATGGCCAAGGGTGGTGGATGGGACAGGAGGAGAATGAGAAAAATATTATAATATAAAAAAAAGTTTTAATTACAATTAATTCTTTCTGTTGGATTCAATTATTGATGGATGAGATTTAGAAACCACATGATTTCAAACTCATTTCTCCACCGTTGAATTCACCTAAAAACATGTCAGTTCGGTCTAGTTTGGTCCGGTCGATTTTTGGTTCTCAAAATCAAAACCCAAGCAAACTAATGCACCGCAATACCCGTTATGCCCTTACTGTTCTTTTTCTCATTTCCAAAAGTATCCTCTTTCCACTTAAATTTTTTACTTATTCTCTGCAACTGCGGCGCTCTATCTCACTTCCTCAGTCTCTCCGGTGGGTAGAAGTCGCAGCTCCTTCCGTCGCGCTTCCCTGCCGTCGCGGCGTCGTCTCTTTCAGCTCTTTGCAATCTGCATCCATAAGCCGCGACCGCCATGTCTGAGGTAAGGGTTTCTTGGTTCAATCGGTTTACACAATTTTTGTTTAGGGTTTTGCTTGATGTTAATGTGAATTTTACCATCTACACTATATATATAACTTTTCTATGAAAATTTATGAGTTCACATATTTCTCTCTTTATATGCAATTATTAATTATTTATAACTTTTCTTTGCTGAAACCACCTCTGGGTTCTTATTGTTTAATCAGAATTTTATGCAAGATGATGATAATCGTTTGGAGATTACAAGGGCTAAATGTAAGTCTACAATCTCATTCTCTTAAGCATTACTTCCTTTTTTCTAGATGACTATGATGTTATTCCGTTCTTTTCATTACAGTTTGCAGTTTGCTTAAAAGACATGGAGATTTGACAGAGCGTCTTTCTAGGTAAAAAGCCCTTAAGACAATAAGGCTTCCTTTTTGTAGTTCAATATACTCCAATTCGTCACTGAACAGTTATCATTGCATTGCACCTATTTGAACTGCCAATTAATATTTATATCACTAAGCGAAGTTGTTCACGATCCACGTAGTTACTAAGGAATACATGTTGTGAAGAATAAATGTTCATTTTAGTCTTTGAAATTGTATGTGTGCTTCCGTTCAGTTTCTGAAATTAAGAAATTATCAATTTAAGGGCTAATTTGAATCATTTTTAGCAGATTCAGGGGCTAAATTGTTAATTTCTTAATTTTACCGACTGAAGTGAGACACAACACACTTACAATTTCAAGGACTAAAATTAACATTTACTTATATCTTGAAAGATAAACATTGGTTACTGGATATTTTGAAGATTTATTGTTTCAGAATGTCTATTCAATGTTGTTTGCTGTGAGCAATTATTTTAATGAATATTTGCTGGGTTCACAGGGATTCTGACAAGATAATATTTGAGCGATTACAGAAAGAGTTTGAAGCTGCACGAGCTTCTCAAACTGAAGGTTGCTGTGACTATATAGTTTGTAGATCCTTTGATAAACTAATAGTGGACAGTATCTGGCTCTGCCTTGACTCAAGTTTCTTTCCCATTGATCTAAGCTGCTTGTATTTATGTATGTTTACATCCTACCATCTGACTGTCTTGGGGGGTTCACCAGTGATATCATGCTTGTAAAGTTTAAATACATTGATTTTAGCTGTGATGGTGAGATTGACAGAAAGCTGAGATGCTAGAAGCAGATGCTCACCTTTGCAATATTTTACTGTGAAATGATAATTTTCTTTTTGGATACAGAGAAATGATAATTTGTTTGCTAAATTAACAACCTTGGATGAATGAAATTCTGATTTCAGCTGGGAGGGACAGGTGTGACGCAGCTTATTCAGATAGAATTAATAATAATTTAGATTTTCACTGAATATAGCTCAGTCTGTAGCTTTAGGTTGCAGCAAAGTCAGTTCAGATTTGTCATGGTATTGTCTTGATCCTTCAGCTATCTCTTAGGATTTTATCCAGCATGACAGGACATTTCTTTGACTGATATTCTGTTTGCTGGTTTCTGTTGTTAATGAGGTTATTATCACATCAATGCATCACTTTATGAAGCTTGCATGTAGCCTCATTTTGTGTTCCAACGATTGCTGCCTGTACCATAGGATATGTTATATACTAAGGACCCATTTTGGCTTCCCAAACATCTAGGTGACATCAATTTGGTCCTCCTATTAGATCATTTGGTGGGACTCATGCACAATGGATATTATTGATCTAAGGGTAATTAATCCCCTAACTTTCTCACTTTACAAATCCTCTCACTTTAAAGGAACCAAATCCAAAGAAATTAACATCAAATTAGCTCCTTAATCGTAGAAAGTGATATCAATTTGGTGCTCCAAATGAAGTTGGCTATCAGTTGGTTCAAGTAATACTGTTCACAAATCAAAATTTTCAAAATATATAAATTTTGTGCTGCTGAGAATCGAACCAGAGCAAAACAAAGGAAAATGTCTTAACCCTGTTAATGTTTTCTCATTATATAGAATAAATATCGGGGTTGTTTTGCATGGAAAACATAAGAGAATTGAACAGAGAAGGAGACGTTGTATAGCTGAAAGAATTTAATTTGGGGAAATTCTTATTATGTGAATTCTGGTTCACTTGATGAGATATACTTAACATTTGAAATGCTAATTACTTTCTCTTGTTCATCCATTTCTGTAATTGCCATGCTTGTTATTGATATTCAGGAAAAGGCTTCTTGACCACTTTTTTAAATTTAATTTTTATTTTAATTTTTTCGTGTAGAGATATGTTTGGATGGGGAACAGTGGAATGATGGTTTACTAGCTACAATAAGAGAGAGGGTATGTCTATGTGATGGTTACCTTTTTTCTCACTTATATTCAGATGTTTGACTTTGATGGTCACCATAGGCATCAATTTGTTTTTGGAGTTCCATTATTGAGATTGATAATAATGCTTAACACATTAAAACATGTTCCTGTCAGGTGCATATGGAGGCAGACAGAAAAGCAATGTCTGGGGATGCTAACATATTGCCAGGTCCTCAGGAAAAAATTACTTATAAAATTGGAAACAAGGTAAATAGTTTGCAATGTTACATGCCTGAATCACATTTTATGGCAAAGTAGTCAAAGTACTAGTTGACTCTCAGTAGTTGCAGACAATGTATTGCTTACAGTTAACAGGGTAATTTTAAGATTGTAGACAGTAGCTTTAGAAGAAAAGATAGGCAGATGTTACAAGGTTGAAGATTAGAAGTTGGGGTATGGATGAGTTTCTTATGGTCATTCATTAGCATGCATATGGAAGAGAGCTGTAAAAATCTAGTTAAGTTCTTAAAGAAGGCTTGTATTATCTAATGTGGATGTTGGTTCATAATTTAGTGGATTATTCTTGTTCATAATATCAAAACTACTCATGCTTGCTCAAGCATTTATGGATACATAGGCTAAGTAGCTAATGGCATTTGAAATTGTTAGGGACCTGGGTAGTATGAGATGGCCAAGTCCCACATTTGAGTAGTATGGGCTTCTTGGTGTTGTATTTAAGGAGAGTAGTTGTCCCTTAACAGCTAGCTTTTGAGGTTGGGTTCCCCATTTTCATGGGTGCTTGTTAGAGATAAATTCCCTGATATGATAAAGGTTTACAAGAGAAGGAATTACAGGGGTAGTTTAGGGAAGGGAATGCTGGCTGACTCAGCAAAAGGGGGAGGATCTTGTGGGCCCATGGTTGATTCTGAGGCTTAATGGTTTTAGGGATGGGGGTGTGAGGGAATAACACGTGTTGGCTGTTAGAGGAGCAGGATTATATTTCTCTTAGGGGGAAGGATATTTTGGTAGGCTATCAGTTAGATCTGGGCTGGGAGAGTTGGGCTCCTACAGTGCTGAAGGCCTCTCTCACTGTATTTGCTTCTATATCATCTTTCTATTTTTCACAGAAATGTATCCATACTTCAATATATTTTCTGCTACTGTTTATTTCCTTGTTTACTCAAGACCTAGCAATAGACCTAGGAAGAAAGATGGTGGTTGGTTTTTTTGTGTTGACTACAGGGCTTTGAATAAGGTTACAATTCCAGACAAATTCCCAATACCGGTGATTGACGAACTCTTGGATGAGTTAGGAGGAGCCAGAATCTTTTCCAAGTTGGACTTGAAATTTGGGTACCATTAGATTTGATTGAAGGAGCAGGATGTGGAGGAGACTGCATTTAGTAGGCACGAAGGGCATTACGAATTCTTGGTGATGCCATTTGGGCTCACTAATGCCCCTTCAACATTCCAAGCCCTCATGAACTCAATACTGAAGCTTTTCTTGAGGCGTTTCGCCTTGGTATTCTTCAATGATATTCTTATTTACAGTCAGACAGAGGAGGAACATTGGAACTCTTGTAGAAGGTGCTAAAGCTGCTGAGAAAAAATAGCCTTTTCATTAACATAAAGAAGTGCTCGTTTGGGCAATGGAAAATCGAATACTCAGGGCACCTAATTTCGGGAGAGGGAGTAAAGGATGATCCCAAAAAATTAAATCAATGCAAGCATTGCCGGTCCCCACAGATTTAAAGGGGTTGAGAGGATTTTTGGGTATAACAGGCTACTATCGCAGGTTTGTATGGGGTTTTGGGAGAACAGCATGGCCTCTAACACAACTACTCAAGAAGGATAGTTTCCAATGGGGTGTGGAAGCACAATTAGCTTTTGACAAGTTGAAGGAAGCCATGATCACCCTACCTGTACTGGCTGCTCCTAATTTTGAAAAGCTCTTTGTTACCAAAGGCCCAAGGTATGGATACGATCTTGGTAGTAGTGCATAGACTCTAAATATGTCCATTTCCTAGGCCTTAATCATCCCTATATTGCGAAAGTGGTCGTTGAAGATGTTAATCAATTATTGGCTAAAAAGGACTCCATGATTGAGTAGTTAAAATGGTATCCGAATAGAGCCTAGGCATGAACGAAGAACCAAGCAGATAAAAGGAGAAGAGAAGTAGAATTTGAAGTGGGGAACAAGGTGTTTTTGAAGATTCAACCATATCGGTCGAAGACACTTGCAGATTGGATCAACTAGAAGCTCAGTCCTAAATATTATGGCCCTTTGGAGATCCTTGAGCGAGTGGGAGAAGTCACTTATAAGTTACTGCTCCCTCTTGGATCGTTGGTGCATCCAGTCTTCCACGTTTCACTGCTCAAGAAGTGTTCGGCTCCTGAAGCTAAGTGTCAACCACTGCCTAGAGGACTCACTGAGGAATGGGAACTAAAGTTGCAACCAAAAGCTGTGTTAGCTACCCGTGTGAATGAGCAAGGGGAGAAAGAAGTGCTGATTAGTTGGAAAGACCTCCCTGACCTTGAAAGCACCTGGGAAATTGAAGTAGACATCAAACTAAGTTTTCCTAAATTTCACCCTGAGGACAAGGTGGTAGTTCAAGAAGGGGTTGTTGTTAGATATAAATTCCTTGATATGATAAAGGTTTACAAGAGAAGGAATTACAGGGGTAGTTTAGGGAAGGGAATGCTGGTTGACTCAGCAAAAGGGGGAGGATCTTGTGGGCCCTTGGCTAATTTTAAGGCTTAACGGTTTTAGGGATGGGGGTGTGAGGGAATAACACGTGTTGGCTGTTAGAGGAGCAGGAGTATATTTCTCTTAGGGGGAAGGGTAATTTGGTAGGCTATCAGTTAGATCTGGGCTGGGAGAGTTGAGCTCCTATAGTGGTCAAGGCCCCTCTCTCTGTATTTGCTTCTATATCATCTTTTAACCTTTCACAGAAATATATACATACTTCAGTATATCTTCCGCTACTGTTTATTTTCTTGGTTACTCTATTAGTGCTTATTAATGGTATTAGAGCTAGTGGTTGGCGGTAGGGGTGGGAACAGGCCAGGCCACGCCCTAAACAGGCCAGGCCTGCAACAAGATCAATGGGCTTGAACCTGGCCTGTTACCTGTTATAGGCTTTATTTTCGGCCTGGCCTGGCCTGACCTGTTTAAGACGCCTGGCCTGGCCTGAAGCCTGCTTATAAAGCCTGATTTCAAAAATTTGTTACAATTTATATAATAGGCCTTAAGGCCTAGGCCTTCATGTAGGCCTAAATAGGCCTAGGCCTTTTAACACTATTTTAAAAGGCCTATTAAGCTCACCATTCAATTTCATATAATCAAATTAAATCCAACAAAATTCTAATTTCAAACACATCAAGATTAAACATTCAACTAAAAGTCCAAACAAATTCAAACTATACAACTAAACCAAAGTTTAAAAAGAAAATTCAACCACAAGGTTCACCATATCTCAAAAACAAAGCATGAGCAACTTAAATATTACATAACTAAATGAAGCATAATCTTCAAATAAACCCAACAAACCAACAAAAAATTAAATCTTCAAAATGATCTCCTCCTCTTCTTCAAACTCAAGTACCTTGAAAATAGGAAATTGTTTATAGTTAGATTGTGCCATAAATTAACAACTACTAGAAAAGATAACATTATAGTATATAAAATTCATACCGTTTGTCTCATCAAGAGAAGCCATTGAATAAACCTGTCATATAGTTGATTGAACAAGTATGTCATTAAAACAAAATAACATTAATTATGAACAAGAGATCTAACTTAGTCAGTGATTATTCAATAATAACAGTTATTTTAGTAAATCAATAATTAATATAATAGGCAATAACTCCCATGATTTGCATATGATCTCCTTCTGAGCTGAATGTCTAACAACTCTGTTTTACTATTTTGAACAGAGGCCAGTTCATAGTCACAATCCAAGCATAGTATCTCCGTCATTATAATCATAATCATATGAAAATTTTAAGAATACTGACATGATTTAATTATATTTGTGTCCAATTAATAAATTACACACAATGAATATTGGGCCACCAAATTTGCATTGTGTGGTTTCATTATACTTGGGTCCAATTAACAACTTATGTGCAGCTAACATTTATGTTATATTTATTTTTGAATTCAAAGATCTAATCATCACCTAATAAGCCAAGCTTCCTGGAGTTATTTTATTTCCCTCTTAAAGACTCGTTCAAAGAGTAACAAATATAATTTTCAAGAGCAGTACATAAAGTGCATATTTTATGCAATTCACACAAAGAGTAACAAGCATAATTTTCAACATAACCTTCCATAGATTCCATGCAGTACAATAATAAATGGTGATTATCAAAATTCCAAAAGGACATTGTGGAACAGTGATTAGAACGAAGTTTCAACTTATTTTTAGTTTTGGACCACTCCCTTTATTCAGAATGATTTAAAATAAAAAGGAAGCCAAGACGTCTCACTCTTGATTTTATTTAACGGAACTAAATTGTGATTTAAAATCAGAGAAAGAAAATGCATTGTGATTAAAACTAATGGAGCTTCTAATGCGAATTTGAGATCATCTTCTATCAACTGTTATGTGTTACTGACTCCATATCAGTTCTCTACTAAAAAAGGCACTAAGGCTCTGAACTGAAATGGTTTTCGTATTCTTGAATCTCTAAAACAAAAGATGAAAACAGAGAAACACATAGCAGCGAAATGAACGATGGATCAAGAACAAAAACTCAGCTCCATTAGTCTTCATATTACATGAAAACACTAAACTACACAAGGCACTTTATAGTTTTTCCTTTATTACTATTGACACAACATGGGTAGCAGCTCTCTTACCTCAAGTCCTCAACGCGGGCAGAAGCAGAAGCAGATTTGAAGGGGAGAGAGAAGCAGATCCAGATGCAGAAGAAGCAGCAGATCCAGAAGCAGATGCAGAAACAGATCCAGAAGAAGCAGATCCAGAAGCAGCAGCAAATATGGCGACCGGGTGGTTGTGTGACTGAGTGGCTGAGCGATCTGGACGAGCGCACGGCGGCTGGCGACAGTGGGTGGGTGTGTGACGGCGACTCTCTTGATGGAAGGAGGAGGGTTTCTAGTTTCTACACTTGCAATGGTTGAGTGATAGGGTTTCTAAATGTGTGAGGTGTGAGTGTGAGGCTGTGAGCCTAAAAGGAAAAACGTGAACTTTTAGTTTTGATTCAAAAAGAAACAATACTTCTAAAATTATTTAATAAGTATAGTTTTGAAAACTAATATAAATATATTAGGTAGGTAACATATTACCAAACAAACAAGTTAGTATAGTGGTTTCAACCATTTCTAAAATGTAGAGAACTTGGGTTCAAGTCCTCCATACCCCCTAAAATATAATTTTACATATATATATATATATACAAACAGGCCGGCCTACCAGGCCTAACAGGCTTTCTAACCAGCCTAGGCCTGGCCTCTTTAACTAAATAGGCGTTTTAAAAAGCCTAAACCTGGTTTAAATAGTAAAAAAGCCAGGCCAGGCCGTTAGCAGGCCAGGCCGCAGGCCCTTGACAGGCCGCCTGGCCTATTCCCATCCCTAGTTGGCGGCATGGAGAAGGCTACCTGCGGAGGGTTTTGAGTGGCAGAAGGCCTACTAAATTACCGCAGAGTGCTGCCGCTGGGATGTCAGCTCTGTAGGGGTGGTGTATTGATAGAGATCTGGCAAGTGTGGGGCGCCCAAAGTCCCACATCGAGTAGTATGGGCTTCTTGATGTTGTATTTAAGGAGAATGGTTCTCCCCACTTAACAACTAGCTTTTGAGGGTGGGTTCCCCACTTTCCTGGGGTGCTTATTAGAAATTAGTAGGGCAACTATGTTGTGTTATATATATTGGATTGATTGGGTTGTGGGATTCGGACTTGACATTGACTCGGAGATACTAATCATTGCAGTGTTTACAGTAAAAGCATTATTCACCACTGTACTTAGATTAGTTGTTGTCTTGACTATCAACTCCACAACTAGATTGTCTTTTAATATTGGATGTATATTTGGAAGCAGGTAATTTGCTGTTTGGAAGGGCCAAGAATTGGCATACAGTATGAGACATCTTTTGCTGGTAAGTTGGAACTAACTATTCTTGACTAACCTATTTGCATTCACTATCATGTCATTTATGAATGACAAGATGGAGGCTGGACCTTCCTGTGCCTACCCATTCTCTTTTCATTGTGTTTTTGCCTTTTCCGTCAATATATGTTCATTTAGGTAGCATTTGGTAGGGGGACATGAACAGAAATACAAGGACAATAGAGATAGTGGAGATGGAGACATAAATAATAAGTATATATAGGGGTATAATTGGAAGAAAAAAAATATTAGATTTCTGTCTCCGTATTTTGTTCCCATTGTCCCCACTTTTTGGAAGTACAAAAATTGTGTTTTTCTGTCTCAGGGACACAATTTTTCTGTCTCTTGTTCATGTCTCCCCTTCCAAACATGTTTTTGTCTTCACTGTCCTTGTATTTTGTGTCATGTCTCACAAACCAAACACTACCTTATTGCCAGGTGAACTTTGTGAGTTGTACCACTGTGTATTGGAGAGCAAGTCATTTCTTGAAAAGATGACTGTCCTTGAACACACAGTTCCATTTTTCCTTCCAATACGTGAAACAGAAAATGATCTCCTTTCATCCAATGCCATGGTAGGGTCAGTTATCTGTATTGGCTTTGCACCATGTTGAACTCAATTTTTTTCCTCTTAAGTAATTTTTATTTTGGTTTGCTTTCAGAAATTCATAGATCACGTTGGAGATCTTTTGCAAGCATATGTGGATAGACGGGAACAGGTAGACTGCCCATGTATGTAATACTTAAGTTGAAGTTTGATGTGTTTATTTTTCGGAACAACAATACCTTTCTTCATATCATGAATTTGCTGTTACATGTGGAGCAAAGGTTTACACTTTTTCAATCATTTGTGTATTATGAAGAATGTATTGAAGCAAGTCCTTTCCAACTAGTTTACCTTAATATGTACAAAAAACAATTGATTTACATTTGGGTTATCCCTACTCTGTGAAATCAATTATCAGTGGAATATATTTATATATTTGTCGCATGTAGCTGTCACTATGGTGTCCTTTGATTCATGTGGCCAACTCCACCTTGTTGGACAAGGCTTGATTATTGTTGTTGCACTAGCATCATATAATGTGCTCTTTTCATGGATGCTAAATGCCGTGTCTTTTATATTTTTAGAATACTCTCCTGCATCAATAAGGGGTGTACTAAATCTAAAATTTTTCAGTTTTCTGGAAAATTGTCAAAATGTTTTTTTTAGGTTGCAGTTCATCTAAGAATGCCATATAAGAGCATTGGATGCAAAATATATCATACTTGGTTCCTGGATATGTAACTTTAGTGTCTTGGGTATGTCAACTATTGGCTTGTACAATTATCTTGGAGACTCATTATCTTTTACTCCTTTTTTCCTTTTTTTCATCAAAGAACATTTAAGTGGAATATGGGGCTGAAGCTAAACATTCATTTGTTTTGACTAATATGTTTGGAAAACCTTCAATGACCTCTTGTCATGCATAGATGAACTAACAATTGATTTTGAGCATTTTTTAATGTACAAATTGTTCAGAATGCTACTAAGAAATGCTATGCTACTATGTTGTTAAACTACGTAAAACTGTCCCATCCATGGAGTTGTAAATGCAAACAATCCTGTGTCCTTTGGTTCTTGATGGAAAAGAATAAGGTCTCCAGTTATAATCTATTTTCCTATAAATTCTAGTTTGTCTATATTCTTCTGATATAAAGGAACATTTCGTCTTTTCACGTTGTCTCTTGTCTAAATATCATGCAGGTTAGACTAATAAAGGAACTTTATGGAAATCAAATTAGAGAGCTGTATCATAGTCTTCCTTACCACATGGTCGAATTTGTGCTGGACGATTCTGATTGGTCAGTATCTTATAGAGATCTGCTTCTTCCTCTATTATTTTCCTTTGAAATTGGTATTTTTTAGGTTGGAATCACTCTCCCTCCCCCTTCTCAAAACCAATGAGTCTGGAGGTTCTTTCAACTTGTGGTTGAGTAAATGAATAAGTTGTTAATAGGTGAAACTGCTGGTGCTGGTCTTTTCTCCATTTGTTTCAATTCTTTTGGGTGTTATATTTTTTCTTTCCAAATAAATAAATGGGTAAATGCTAATGTATGATCTTATTCTAAAAGGTTATTAGGGGTAGGTCAGTGGTGATGCTGCTTCCAATGCTAAAACAAAGCACATGTTAATATTGATTTTACTCTGAACTCACTGCAATTTTGGCTTAGTTCAACATTAGAATTACTGAATGTGGGTTTGAATTACAAGTACATTTGAAGTAGCTGGCAAGGTTGATTGAAATGGCTTATTCAAATGAAAGATTCATGGTTTAAACATTTTTTGGGTTTTTGTACCTTGATTAGTAATAGTTCACTTGTTTATGCTTTATTTATTATTATCATATCACTCTTTACATAAAAAAAATTTCAAACATTTCTTTTCATCTAGCCTTTCTTCCTACATGTTTTAAAAAAAAAAAAAAAATCCTCCTAGGGTCATCAAATAGATGAACGAAGGAAAAAACAAGAAAAAGAAAGCTTAATATATTGTGTGAATATATTATGTGCTGAAGAAATCATTTCTTTTTGCAGCAAGGTGACAGTCAGCCTTCGATATGCGGATCTCATTTCAGTGCTTCCAACTCGAATCACGGTGCTAGCCTGGCCAATAATCAAGAAAAACACTGTTAGTTCTGCAACTTTGAACAGGAAGGAAGATGGAATCTCAGGAAGTCATCCTGCGCCACTTCGCCTAACCTATGCAGAAGATGCCTTACGAAGCATGAGTCTACCAGAAGGTGAGAACTGTATATTACATAGGTCAATTTCTTAGATCATAGATGTCTGTTTGTCTTTTTATATTTTTTGCCCCTTATTGGGATGTTTGCAACTAGGTCGCGGATTGACAGGTATTATAATGTAATGAATATGGATCGTGGGATTAGCATGCTTCTGTGTTCATTTGATTGTGAAGTGTTCCTCTATTCTCTCTCACCCTTCTTATATTTTTACTTTCCCATCCCAGCATACGCTGAGATTGTATTAAATCTACCGCAAGCGCTTCAGCAGATCTATCAGCAAAGAGGCCCCACCTAGGGCTTTGCCTTTTCTGCAGTCCAGATTCATCTGTACAAATTCTTAATAGAGATGTTATTAGATATTAGGAAAATAACCGCAGAAATTATTACCTAGGGAAAATGGTCATAGGTTGAGTTCATTTTTACCCCATGTACTGTATTATTTGTCATACACCATCTGTATTTTTTTATGACAATTTTCCATCTACACTATTGTCTTGTATCATTAGTTCAACAGGGCTAGGTTTACTTATAATCAAACTGTTAACGTTCATCTTTCCTTCATAACTCTATTCTTGTATTTGTAATTGGGTTTCATATGATAAAGTTCTATTTTGCTACATAAGCAAATGTAGCTAGTTGCCCCATCCCCCATGAAAGCACATTTTTGTTTCGAATTTGAAGGTCAAGCAAGTATGGCCATAATTCCCTGTTGGCCATGACTAGAATCTGCAGTATTCATGACAATTAATTTTCATCCGATACTTTTCCTTTTCTTTAATTGTAAGCAAAACACAAAAAATGCTACCTGAAAAGTTAAATTTTAAAGGTTTTTAGCTCTTTAAATAATCTAAAAGATTTTATTTTTATAGAATATTTATTTCAAAAAACTCTTACCAAATATTTTTAAAATATTTGTAACAAAATCGAATCCGTATATGATAACTCTTTCAGCGCAAAAAGTAAAGCATGGAACATGTTCGGATGCCATCGTTGTTAGTTGTAGCCTTGTAGATTAGACTTGCGCCTCAAAAAATGCTGAAAGTGAACAACGTATCTTGTGAAATTGCTATCACTTTATTCCTCTGGAATCTTCAAGTCCAACTCATGCAAAGCAGCTTTATTCTCCCGGCCCCTCCGCACAAAGCCCCAAAAAAAAAAGGAAAGAAAGAAAGAAAGAAGGAAGAAAAACTCTTTATATGCAAGAATCCAAGAAAATTGTTTGGAGTACAAAGAAATTGGGAGCCACGCATCCAATTTATGATCAGTCATAGAATATCATACAGCTAATTACTTTGTTTTTAGTTGTATTATTTCCGTGACAGATTTGGTTCCCCTAAACTGAACCCTTGGTATTGTTTTCCTCTCATTAAATTATTACGTCAGACAGCAGTAGTTTCGCAACTTGTTCGAAAAACGAAAGTACTTCGCACCTTGTTGCAAAAGCGAAGTACTCTTCTCTTCCCCTCAACTTTCTTAGGCTGGACATGGACGGAGGCAAGAACTCAGAACAGATAGAGATTGAATTCAGTATAGAGCAACATTAATCAAGATCCAATGTATTTTGAGCTTTAATGTGACCTCAATGACATGGCGATTCTCTAAAACAAGACGCAAGTAAACGATGTTATTTGGTACCTATAGAGAATAGCATCTCCGCCTGCTACTGTCAAAGATGGGGGATAGGGGAGTAACCATTCAAATTTTCACAAAAAGGACCATCACGCTAATCTAAAGACGCGGATTAACTTATGTCTTCATCATCATATTCTTGTTGCTTTTGCTCTTGGACAAGAACTGAAGCAGGTTCTTCTTGAAGGGTTGTCCAAGTTCCTCAAACAGTATAATGCTGCTGGATTGTGTCAATGTCAAGTCCCTTCAGCTTCACCACTGACTCAACATGACCCTTTAGAGTGTGAAGCTCCCTCAGCCTGTAAACCAATTCAAAGAAACTCTAAGGCACTTCATATATAATATATTTTTGGTACATCAAAGAGCAAGAGGGCACTTCATATATATAATTTATTCAATCAATCATTTCTCAATGTTATGATTACCACTTCCTGAATCTTCTCAGAAAAACTTGATGTCATACAATGGAAGTGAAGGCTTACCTTGCAACCTCAGCACGTCTCTTGGCTTGTTCAGCAATCTCTGAAAGCTCCCTGTAGCTATTCTTGTCATTGAAAAGGCTGGTTGTTTCCGGTGGCTGAAGACCATGAAGAGTCCTCTGTGCAGCCGCCCATTGCGCTTCCCTCTCTTCTTTGCCATAGTCTTTCTTTGTAGTGAAGGCAGTCTATCATTAAAAAGCACAAAAATGTTCATAATGTTGAAGTTTATGGATTAAGATCAACACATGCAATAAATAGTGATAAAGAGGAAATTACCTTGTTCTCCAAGAGATTATCCCAAGCCTTTCCACTCAGAACATAGCGGATTGCGAATTTCAGTAAATCAAGGGGGACATATGTCACTAAACTGTACAGCCAGATTACACCGGCCCAACCCCATCCCATTCCCTTAATTCTTGCAAAGCCCCAGTTAGCATATACTGCTAGAAAAGTCGCCACCTGTCAATCACGGAGCAAATTATTGTTACTACAGAAGAAATTAGAAAACCAAGTGTGTTTGATTAATCACTCATTGCCATTGCTAACTAATAAAGCAGGTCCCTCGATTTTAATTTACACACGTACTGGAATAGTTTACCAATAACTATGGCTTCCTTAAGGCAACAGAGGTATTGGCTGGATTTCATTTCTTCTTTTTTGTGGTTATGGAAAATGGAGAGGTAGCGAGGGACACTCCTTCATACATAAAATCAGAAGAGAAACCAACACAAACATCTTTATATACCAGGTTGCTGATAGGAGAACAAGAGAAAAAACATTACCAGCTGAGCAATCATGAAAGCACCCAGAAGGAGAAGACCAGGTCTCTCAACATAGGACCAGCTGCGGGACCTAGTGACAAAAATTAGGGCCTGGCTTATAATACTGACTTGTAAGTATAAGGCTGCCATCATTTCTCCAGGGCTATGTCTAATAGACCTCACACCAAACTTGTCCTGCAACAGTGGAAGTTGTGCTCAAAGGTCTTACAATTTTCGCTAGTAGGTGATAATATTATGGAGAAACGTGAAATATAAATTATTACCGAGAAGAAGTCGGTGTCCTTCATCAGCCAGAAAAACACTACTGTCATTAGTGCCAAGTAGCTACCTAGCACAACGCCAGTAGCAAATATCTCCCTCAGTTTCCAGCTGTCGGGCAGTGGGGATGGTTTCACTCTGTCCTTGGATATTGTCATAATGGTACCTAACGAGGTATAGTGGCGAAGGAAGTTAAACTAAACAATTTCAAAGAATAGTCCAAGCAAAACAACATGAAGGTCAGGCAAATATTATCATACCGTCGTTTAGAATGGCAATAATCAGCACCATAAAGGGTGCAAAATCAAACTTCCAAATCAATGCGATAAACAAGAAACCAAACTGCAAAATAATAAATAGGTCACATAAATTGTATGAACCACGTAATTAGGTATATGGAAGAAAAGGTTGACATGATTTTTCATTAGTTACCATATTTTTTGTACTTACCACAATACGAATGGTGATTGACACAGCATAGATCTGCCATAATAATAATCAACATTTCACATATAAGACAGTTGAGATGTCAAAAAAAAGTCAAGCAATTGAATTACGTATGCAAGGAAACTAACAGTATAGTTCTTCATCCTTTGGAAAATTGCTCTACTGGTGAGCACTGCACTAATAATGACACTCAGACCAGGTTCAGTGAGAACAATGTCAGAAGCACTTCTAGCAGCATCTGTAGCGTCAGCAACAGCAATTCCAATATCTGCCTTCTTTAATGCAGGGGCATCATTGACACCATCACCTGTCATTCCACATATATGCTTCCTCTCTTGCAGCCTCTTAACGATTTCATATTTGTGTTCTGCCATGTCATAGAGATAGAAAACGTGATTAAGCTGTTAGCAATTGCAAGGCAATTTGCAACGTAAATGACGAATGACGAATGATGATACCATCTTTAGTATTATCTTTAACCAAACATTGAAGTGGTATTGCTATTAAAAATTTTGACAAATTTAAGATAAATATACACATATATAATATATGACCTACCAGGAAATACTCCAGCAAATCCATCAGCTTTCTCAATCAACTCGTCTACTGGAACAGCTGAAACAGAAGCATCCTTGCTTTGACCAAGCAATGAAGATGATGGGTACATGTTTGTTCCCATCCCAAGCCTTCGGCCAGTTTCCTTGGCAATAGCAAGCTGATCCCCTGAAGAACAAGAAACCCACGGTCAATCTGTAAGCTAAATGGTTTCTTTCAGTTATGGCATGAACTAAAAGAAAGAAAGACTCCCGTGTCTTACCAGTAATCATCTTGACATTCACACCAAGGTTCAGAGCTCTCGTGATGGTTTCAGCACTATCGTGCCTGGGAGGATCAAACAGTGGTAGCAGACCAACAAATTGCCACGGTGCACCAGGACTATCTTTGTTTTTCTCGGGTATTTCCTGTTATACACAGACCATACATAGAGCAATTAAGAGAAGGTCTTCAATCTAGTTTGAAATGAAAATATGAATGTTAACATCAGTTTTTTTTGCAAACCTGTCTCGCAACACCCAGAGACCGGAGTCCACGCTCAGCAAACTTGTCAATAACTGCATGAGCTTTTTTCCTGACATCCTCTTTGCAGTTGCAGAGGTTCAATATCTAAAAATCAGGAGAAAATATTTATTAGTCCTCTGCATAAACATAATCAGATCTTGCCAATAAAACACATATTTACCTGCTCAGGAGCACCTTTGCTAGCTCGATGCCAAATCCCATCAGAATCAAAGTATGTTAGAGCAGTCCTCTTGTCTACAGGATTGAAAGGGAGAAAATGGACCTCGTTGATACCAGCTCGTGCCTGGCCAATCCACAGTATAAGTTAGAAATTTTGATCTTTATCCAAAATTCATATATATATTTTTTTCGTTTAAATTTCTTGTCAAAAAAGAAACTTTGTTTTGGCATATTTACCTCCTTTGGGTCAGCAAGCATCCCAACAATTGCAGCATCTATAGCATCCTGATTCTCGGTCCTAGAAGCCCTTGCAGCAAGAAGGATAACATACTCCTTCTCAATACCCTTGGCAAAGACCTCAATCAAGTTTCTATCAACAGTCAGCTTGTTTAGTGTGAGAGTCCCAGTTTTGTCACTGCAGAGTACGTCCATACCCGCCATTTCCTCAATAGCCGTCATTCTTTTTGTGATTGCACCTTGCTGGGAAAGCCTGTGAGAACCAATAGCCATAGTAACGGACAAGACAGTGGGCATGGCAATTGGAATCCCTCCAATCAAGAGAACCAACAGATTATCAATCCCATCTCTGTACTTGCGGTGCTGTATTGGGTACATGACTATGAGCTCGATCACTATTCCAACAGCAATTGAGCAAATGCAGAAGTTCCCAATAGCTGTAAGCACTTTCTGGAAGTGCCCAACTTGGTTGGTGCTGTCCACCAGATGAGCTGCTTTACCAAAGAAGGTGTGCACACCAGTAGCAATCACAACTGCCTCAATCTCACCCTTCTTAACAGTTGACCCAGAAAACACTTCATCAGAGGGGTTCTTTGTCACAGGAAGAGACTCTCCAGTTAAAGCAGACTGATCAACACTCAAAGCATCACCCTCCAGAAGACGGGCATCTGCAGGAATGATATCTCCCAATTTGATGCTGATTATGTCTCCCGGGACCAAAATCGCAGCATCTTGTTCAGTCCATCGGCCATCTCTCAGAACCTAAAATTTGTGTCAACAACAGAAGAACAAACTTCAACAAGATATAGAGCAGAAAACAATGATGTTATTTTGCAGATTAAAAATATAAAATTAGATTAGAGTATTCGACCTTGGTCTTGGGAGCTAAACCAGCCATAAGTGCAGCAGCTGCATTGCCAGCATTGTTTTCTTCAATAAAACTGATTGTGGAGTTTATCAGCAACAGAGCAATGATACCCACGAAGTCCTGCCAATCCGGTGGCCTTCCTCCTCCATTTGCCAGAGCAATGGCCATTATGGCAGCAGCTTCCATGACCCATGATAAGGGGTTCCACATAAAACCCAAGAACTTCAAAATCTTGCTCTCCTGTTCATGAACCAGGAAACTTGTTACATGCAAAATTCAATATAAAGCAAGATTGAAATTAAAAAAAAAAAAAAAGGAGCAGAAATTGCAGTGTGAGAGGTTAGTGAAAACAAGCACCTTTTTCTCTTCCAATTTGTTTGGTCCAAAGACTTGAAGCCGATTGGCTCCTTCGTCGGATGTGAGACCTGCTTTCGAACATTTCAGCTGCTCAAACACTTCCTCTACTGGAATCCGTTCCTGGGAACAAAGTTTAATGCCTTTGTTATTTCTCCAAATGCTTAAATACCACCAGCAAAACTATACCTATCTTAGTTGACATATATATGTGAAGTTAGCTTATTCATTTTCTTCTTTTCAGGTCATTGAACATAACCCTCTGCTACTGCTTCTGAAGGTGCGAGGCTTCAAATTTCACAAACTCCATTTATTCCATTATATCTAATAATCATTAAGTGAGTGTTTTAATCATACCTTTTTTTTTGGCATTTGAATAATGATTTTGCAATTAAAAAGAAGCAAAACAGAATTGAAAGGCTAATTTAATTTAACATGAAGGACAAATAATTTTATTTTACTTTTTTTTGTTACAAAAGTAACATCGTAGTTTTTTATTTTCATATGGTGTATCAATTTAATAATTCCTCGTATATGAGATTGGGTAAAAATTTACATAAATATGGTGTGCTGGTAATATTTGATTTAAAAAATAATATTTTTTATTTTCCAAACGAGATTTGGTTTAAAAAATAATATTTTTTATTTTTTAAATCTTGTCGTTGGAAAGTTTTGAATTAGAAAGTAATATTTTACTAGTGAACTCAGGGATAATATTTTTTATTTTTTCCAAACGAGATTTGATTTAAAAAATAATATTTTTTATTAGTGAAATCCTGTAATTGACAAAATTTCATATACCATAACTATATAATTAGTCAAATTAACTCGTATCATGATAAATTTTACCTTCCCTACCATATTCGAAAAAAAAGACCGTTATGTTAAAAAAAAAGAACATATATTAGTAGTTATGAATCAATGTGAGTGGTGTGTGACGCGCAGGTTAGGGGCGCGTGAAGGAAAGCAAAAGCATGCGAAAAATGGGACGGTACTGAAAGCCGGTATTATTAGTTGTGGTGTTGGCCTCCTATCTTTCCGTGTGAACTCAGGGTGCGGATTTCACGCACTCCACCCGAGAAAAACAGTTATAGTGGGAATGTGTGATGATGATGATTGCATCACTTTTTAATATTCTTCTGGCAAACACACAAAAACAATTTTGGTTTTGGGTTTATCATCATTCATTCATTCAGGAACCCATTGCCGTAAAGCATAAACAAGCAAGGACGAATCGTGAATGAATAAGGCACTGTTAGCGTACTGAGCAGAAAGGATTCGTCGTCCACGCCCTTCATTAGCACTCGTTCATTATCACCATCAACTAATTAACATGGTCCTGACCTCATATATAATTACAAGTTACAACATGCATGTCTTACCATAATATTCTTAATTACTACTGAAAATTTAATACTGAAGTTAGTAATATCTAAGACCGATTAAATCTGACTAATGAATTAGTATTGGTTTTTGTTTATTCATTTAAAATTTGAATCTAGTCTCTTCTTTGAAGCTTGGGAGGTTCACATGCAAGGTAGCTAGCTAGCTAGCAGTGATCAGCATATTTAATTTTGTTTCCCAGTCGAATTGGGAAAAACAATCAAACGCTACACAAATCAGTATGCAAATCGATTTCAATTCGTCCATGGTTAGCTCACACAGTCATGGTAATACATTTATCTATCTGTTATGTGAGCAGAGAGAGAGAGAGAGAGAGAGGGGTAAGCGTAGCATATATAGATTGATATGTATATGCATAAATATATGTATACCAGATCGACGTTCTCGTTTTTGATCTCCTCGAGGCTGATGCCGCCCATGTTGGCAACAACTAGCTAGCTAGCTAGCTAGTGTTCGTTGTTGAATCAGGATTTGACTGCGAGAGAGAGAAGCAAGAAACGCGCTAATTGCTTGCTTAATAAAAGGAACCAATAGGGTCAGTCATAGCATGCATGCATGCGCGCGCGAGAGAGAGAGAGAGAGAAAGAGGGGAAATGGGAAATCGGAGATGGAGGAGGATGGATGGTGGAGTGTTTGTTGTGAGTGATGAAGGGTGCTATTATGTCTCTCTCTTCATCTCTTTAAATATATGTCATAAATGTCTAGTAGTGTAATGGAATGGGCGGTTGAATTGGTTCGCTCACGAATCAGGAGTGCAGTTCTGTGCGTTGTTAGTGCGGAGCCTTGGGGCTGGGCTCCACAACAAGGCAACGCTTTGACCTGCCACACGCGCCCCCTTTTCCTCACTCCTCGGTTCGGTTGACAGATAGACTAGTTAATATCAGGGGTAGGTCCTAGTTCCCCCTTTTTCGGTTTGCCTGATCTCCTTAATTCCGCTTCACCATGCACTCTAATTATAATTAAAACCCTTCTAATCTTTCAAACCTAATCTCATTGTGCCATTCTTTACCATTTGGCCTTTACTTTTCCATTCCATACGATATACCAATGTAACTTTGCTTTTAACTACCTACTTTTTAATCTTATATCATCATCATTCGCTACGTACCTTCTTTCTACCACCTCTTTTGCGTGTAAATATAAACATCCTCCGTTCTTTAATTTGCTAACTACTGCTGAACATGTTCTGCGAACTTACTTCTTTTCTCCAGGTATATCAGTCATTTTAATTTCTTTTCCAAAAATAGCTGATGCCAACCATACTAGAAATTAAAGTCCAGCTGATCAAGTTGGTCTCGGTCATACAACTATAGCTGTAATTGAGTTTGATCAGGTGGAAAAAGTATTTGTCTGGGGTAACATCCTTAATGATTCATATTTTCTATAATATTAATATCACGCTTAAGCCTTAAAGAATGAGGACATGTTTGAAATTATCATGTCATAAGACCAAAACATTGTAAGTATTCCATTGCCTTGCTTTAAGTTTCCTTCTCTCTTTATTGTGTCAAAAATATCCTCAAGTAGTAAAACATTATAATGGGAAATGTTTAGTAGCGCGAGTTTTATTTTTAACATTAATTAAAGAATCTTATAGATTTTAATTTATATACGGATATAATTGTCACACTGTAAAAAAAGTTTTACAGAGTCATTTAATTATATATTGTCATATCAATAATAAAAATTGACTTTTATATTCATTAATTGATAAGTCATTCAAATAAAATATTTTAATCAGATGATAATTTAAAATAATTTTATACTATCAATGTATTAAAATTAAACTATATATATTACATCTAAGTGAACTTCTTGGATTGTCTAGATGGCAGCTAAGCTATACATTTTACTTTTTATTATTATTATTATTATTATTTGTACATCTCATTTGTTTGTTTAGGTCTGTGCAAATTACTACTCACGTAATTATTATAAACGTCCTTTTTATATGTTCTCATAAATATCAATTTTAACAACTAAATTTTAATTTGCATAGATTTAAATATTTATGATAAGCACGTATTCTACGTTATTGTTGAACAATGAAGATGTTAATATTATGCTCGTGAAAGAAATAGAAAGAAACAAACAAATAATATTGGTAGACTTGCTTCAAAGTGGTTAATTGGTTGTATAGTACGAATGAATTTCAACTCAAGATGAACTTTACTCTTTTGGTACATTGCGATGGACATAATCTGTATTTTGCAATGTCAAGAATTTGAATTTTCTTATTATATATTATTTCGAAAATGACCTTTTCTAACTACTATATATTCTGATGTGAACAATTAATAAGATGAAAAAAAGAATAGTCATTACGTGCCCTTCTCAAATTCTATACGCATAATGATAATGCGCTGGGGATATATACATATTGAACCGAAGCTGCAGAGATACTTTTCCAATTTGGTCAGTGTTTGGGTAGAATATAACAGTTTGTTATGGCTCTAAATCACCCTCCAACGCAATCTAATCGCGCTACGCTTTATTTGAGCTTTATATGCATGGACAAGTCGTTCCTCTACGAAAGATCGAAGATTAATAATGCAAACATAGTATATAAAATTGACTATGAATATTCGTTGGCTTCATCACACAATTGAAACCAAACTTCGATTCTTCTTGTGCCATTAAAGCAATTGAGGAAATAGCAGCTTTTATTGTGAGAATGACACAAATAAATTTGAATTGTTAAATCTTACATAAATGGTTATGATTGAAATATATATATATATATGGGAAACAACTCAAGTAAAAAGAGTGATTTATTATAAGAGTGACACTGATTAATCTAGATCGTTAGATCTTACATAAATTATCAAGATTGAAATATAAAATTATATAATATTTTTAAAAGATCGTGTGATTATTAATTATCATTAATAACTTTTAATTCTAATTAAATACTTATGATTATATGACTTAGATTTACTTATTTCACTGTATATATATTTCATAAAGAAAGCAACGAATGGAAAATATATACGCATACAAAAAACGTGAGTAGAAAAAATAAGAGGAGCTAGGAAAACGGACGGTTGAGGGGTTAAAAGTGAAAATAAAAATGGAAGCAAAAGAATGAAAAATTGGTCCCAAGTCGTACAAGGGCGCAAAAAGCAGAAACACAAAACAATACGCAATCTTTTTCATTTATACGCCTCTTTGTTTTCTCCAATTTTGATGGGGAAAAAAAAAACTAGTGTCAATTTCCGTGGTGGCTCGCCCTAGAGAAATTCTATGCACTCAAGCAGTATTCTTATTCTATGGCCCCACTGGCTGATTCCGGCGAACAGGGGAAGAGTCTTACGGGTAGGAATTTACTTAATTGTTAATTTATCAAATTATCATTGTGAATTCATCACTACATCCTTTTGTTTATTTTGTATATTATGTAATTTAATTAGCACCACTCTTTTTTCAGTCGGAATCACATATGTATCCTCCTATGTAAGGTAATTCTATTTAAATTAGGGAAGACCATTAGATTGACAGAGATTTTCCCTATTAAATTTGAATTCAAGCGCACAATCTAATTAATATTGAACCCAACATCTCTTATTATGCTAGAATAACCTTCGTCAGCCGATCTACACATATTAGCTCCATGCGTTTGATTGGGAGAAATAAAAACTAAAAAGTGCATTCCTAATTTTTAATTAATCCATTTAAATACAAAGTAAAGTGTACTTAACATTCTAGTATTCTACTTCTACCCCCAAAAAATATACATACTTGAAATTCCTTTCCAGATAGGCCAGCCGATGCCGATTCAGCTTTCAAATACATGTGTTTGTTACTTAGGTTGGCAAACAAGGTATATTGTATACTCTATCCATACAGGTAAAGGTACAAAATGGAGCTGCATATCGTATACTATGGCATACATTAATTTTCCTACTTCCGAACAATTCTTCTGCTTTTCTAAAATAAATTAACAATGCAGATTCCTCTATGCAGTTCTTACAATTTTAATCCGAAAGATGAATGACCCAAGGCACAAAGCGCCTAATCATAGTCGTTGAAGGGTATCTAATTCAAAATCGAAATAGATGCAGCAATATATGTTTGAAAGGGTTCGGAAGGAAATCATGGTTGGACATACAGACATTTGAAGAGTTATTGCTGTCTCTTCCTTCTCTTAAATTTCATCAACCAACAAACCAAATCTTACATACCTCCCTGTTTTGGTTAAGTAATTGAGTGACTTGATGCAAATACGTTTGACTTTAGAAGATATTTTCTATTTTTAATGCTGATTATAAGAATATCACTTGTTGTTTCCTTCTATTCGTAGTTTAAAAGTTGGAAGTTATTTATTACCTTAGTCAACCATTTATGCCTCATGTTATAGTGCCTAAGCAAAGATTTTCCTTAAATTATATTTGGTTAGAGAGTAAAAATATAAGTAAATTTTTCTTGATTAAAATTTATGTGTAATTTTACACGTAAAATTCAATTATAAAAAACTTACTCCCATTTTCACCGTCCAATCAAACATACCTTTAGAGTTGACCATTTATAAATTTTTCATGAATAAATTTTATATATAAAATTACATATGAAATTTATTCATAAATATTTCATTAAATTTTTTCCCCTAATCACATGCATATTAAAAGCATTTTTTGTGCACATAAATCTCGAAGTGGAATTTAAGATTACATACTTAAAAGAGATATATTTAGTTAGATCAACACCTTGTTGATCGCAAACCTTAGGATCCCAAAGAAATTGCACCGTACATATTTTGTACTGCACAAGTGTATAAGAAAAATCCGATCAATATAATAAGGTTAGCGGGCATAAATATGCCGTGGCACGGAGAAGGGAACTAATTCGAATGCCAAATTTGTGAAATGATTTATTCAAATTAGGACTAAAGAAATTCAAAAGCAAATCAAATCAATAACAATTGGATCAGATTCTTCAGGGTCTCACTCGGATTACGGGAAATTATTCTCGGAAAATAGTTATATTGCCAAAATACTTAAAACAGACACACCTTAATGAACAACTAGAAGATATTGAACATAATTTATGTTGTTTCAGTTGGGATGCGCAATAATTTTTCTTTATTCATAATCTAAACCTAAATTAAAGTAGTTGTATGGTTTGTGCAAAAAAAAAAAAAAAAGAGAGAAGCTATGGCCGCAAATAGTGAATAAGAAGCTTTCATTTCATATGGACTTCTTTTTTTCCTAGAAATATTTTCCCGTGGAATTTATGCACTGTTTTTATCTTCTACACCGCATAGAAAGAAAAAAAAAAAGCATTTATGCTTCAAAAGATAAAGATGTGGTATTTGTGGCAATACTTTTTTTTTCCTCATACGAGTTCTAAAAGGACAAACTTAGTGATTAAGTTCAAGTATTTATTATTTTTTATGAAATAATTTTAATAACTTGAACATAAATTTAATTCCTCTCAAAAATAAAATATAAAGTATGCAACCGCGCGTACTTATTAGTGAGAAAATTAGTCACTTAAAATTTCATAAGATATAAATACTTACATAAATTATTACATCGGTAATTTTTTTTTAATTGTATCTCTAATATATATATGTGTGTGTATAATAACTATGCAATATTGTTTTCAATTCAACAACGATTTTGCAGTTGTCACCTAATTCATTGTATATATTCTGCAAAGTGGTCTCGGGCTCTTGCTACCCAAAAATTACCCCCACAAAGTTCCTTCGGCTAGCTCTCTCACTTTTTGACCCACTAAATCGAATAGGCAGTGGACACAATGCCTCGAGTATAAAGTTGAATGGGGGAAAAGGGTAGGGAAAGAAAGGTGGAGATAAGAGATGCCATTAGAATAATTATTATTGTTGCCAAAAGTTGAAGGGGCTACAGCAGCAGTTGTCCAATTTTACAGGCACACTAACCAAAAATTAATGTTTTATTGTCCAGGATTATTATTATTATTATTATTATTACCAAGAGGCATCAAAGATTCTTAGCAATAAGCCTTACAAAAGTGCATGTGTGGATTGGGATTGCAATTGTATACTCTCTTTCCTTGGTGGCATGTTTGTTGGCTCAGGAAGAATATATATCATATGGAATAATGAGAATTTACCATGTCTCACTCTCAAGCTCAGGCAAACATTTAGACAAGTGTTTCTATTTGACGCACTAGGAAATAGTACCTTTGAAATCACCACGTATTTTTGTTTTGGTGTGATGGGGAAGCACATAATAATAAAACCCAACACATTGGTGTAGACAGTACTCCCTCAAGTGGCAGGGCATTTTTTTTTCTTTTTTGTGATAATTCCGAATTACTTCTCCTCACATGTCAATTCTGATGGGATTGCGGAGACTTCTCTTAACCAACCATATAAAGTTCTCTTCTTTCCCCCACCCCTGTACAATTGCATAGGTGCTATCTGTTAGCTATTATTATATTTTCACTTACAGTAGAATAAAGTAATATAAATCCAACATTTCACTTATTCTTTTAAATTTTTTGGCTTCAATTCTTGCATATAAATTTTTACATTCAATTTTTTTTTATAAGATAATGATTGAAAGAGTCTCTTAATAATGATAGTATCCAAAGAATTAATATCACAAGCCTATAAGAAACAACCTGATTAAATAATATTAAGTTGCAAAAGAAGACAACAACAACCTTGAACTAGTGACTTCAGAACCATGGCTACATTTTGAGGATTCTTCTATAAATCAAGGGTACAATTCAGTTCACTAAGTTAATGAAAGAATTAACTCATCATTATTATATTAATGACTATTTGACTCCATTTAGTTAAAAAAAAACTTTATAATAAAAAAAAATGATGTGTCATTGTTCTCTTTTGATCTCCTTTGAAAAAATGCAGATAACGTTTTCTCTATTGTTTCTCCTTTTGGATATAGATTAGCTAATCGAAGCCGTGATAGGATTATGCACTCTGAAAGCAAGATTTCTCACGAGAAGAGTGGTTGTTGGACTCGTCCCTGGAAAATTAAACCCAAAAGACAACTTGGATGGTGAAGTTGGTGAAGTGAGTAGTAGGTCCAAAAGAAATTAAGATTAGTACGAGACAAACATAACTTATGGGAAAGTGAAAAATAAAACATTTGATGGGTGTGTTTTAATTTGCCAGCACCGCCAGGTGTCGGATTCTGAGAGTTGCTAATTAATTTCGAAGTCACTAGATAGCTAGCTAGGACTACTTTTATCTATCTCTAAGCTTAAGTTTTCAATGATATGACTCCAAGATTCGAGAGAAAGAGAAATGAGAGGAGGAGTCTCGTGTGGAGGTGAGGTGGGTTAAGCCTCCCATGTGAGATTGTCACAGGTACTATCAGAGAGCTACATTATAATACAGCTCAAGCACCATATAAAGAGAGAGAGAGGACCATTTAGTTTGAAAAAAATGTTATTTGTATTTATTACGTATGAGATATCGTATTAACTCATATTTTTTCTATCATTGGATAGGGTGTAAACCCAACTTGAATGAGTTCACCTCCTATCCAATGATAGATAGCGTGTGAATTGACATGATATTTCACACACAATTAATACAAATAACTCAACTCTTTAGCTTATGAACGAAGATGTCCCTTTTTGTTATCCCATTAGAATCTTATCGAACGCATGTTGGTTTTTGGTGGTGAGAAAGAAAGAGATAGAGTCATGAGAAGCATAATTTCTATGACAATCCACTAGAGCCTAAAATCTCCACTAAAAATATTATAAAGTGACTAGTTGATTTGGAACCTCGTGTTTCACTTGCCCTTTGCCTTTTGCCTCTTAGTGGTAGGTGAATAGTGAGTGGGGGAATGAAAGAACAAGAATACGTCTCATGCCAGAGGCCTCTCCTATTGGGTGACTAAATGATTATGATCTGAATTGCCGTACATAAGAAAATGACTTGCAAAAACTATGGCCTTCTATGCATATGCATGATCAGACACAAGGACACACCGACTCTAGAACCTACCTTCCCCTCAAAAGTCATCCAATTTTCCTTGATTATGAACCACCCATTCTCATATCGCTGCATCATGCGTGTCCAAATTCAACACTGCTTTCTTGGGTGTTTCATAGATTTAGTTTCAATGACCCACCTCTTGATCAAATGATAACCTTTAATTTCATGGATACTAGTAGCATGCCTAGTTCTTATTGCGGTTTTCTCTTTCTTGCATGTCTTCGCATTGCTCTCATTAATCTGTCTTTGTCGTTATTAGTTTGTATCCTTTTATTCTTTCATCCTTTCCGTTGACATAGAACTGGTTACCCAAATTATGTCAGTGCCCTTTCATGATATAAACTGTTTTGTAGCTTGCATTGGCTGCGACTGCCATCGTGCAAGTGACTCCTTCATATATTCCCTTTGATTTGACAGTTATTATTGTATCATGCTAAAAAAAAATATTATTTATACTCATTATTTATAAAATACTGTACCAATACGCTCCTATATATCATTAAATGAGTGTAGATCCCACTTATTTTAAGACTTATATCTCATTCAATAGTAAATAAAAATACATCGATACGATGCCCTATAAATGATAAATACAAACAACACTACTACTAAAAAGGACTATGTTCTTCTAATCTTTCTATTTTTAATCATTTTTAGTGGAGGCCAATGTGAAGAGACTCTTCGATTTTCAGAATAATTTTTAATAATTACTGAGTAACTCTATTAAATTCCTTCTACTGGTTTGCAAACAGAATTACAATTAAATCTATACACAAAATTTACTTTGAAAGCGATGGGCCACATTACTCAGACCAATCAACCACATTTCAATTTGTTGTGACACACCAAGCATTTTTCTTTTCTTTTTTTCTTTTCTCAGGGAAATTCAATATCCGTGCATAAACGGTGAGAAAATCACCAAGTCAAAACCACTAGTAGAATCCATTAAAGTGTAAACAAATAGACATTTGTATACTAACTTTGCTTTGGCTACGGTTTAGTTTCTGTTAGAAGATTGAGTCTCCGAAGTCGAGACTGGCCGGTTTAACTACAAGCGTGTTCTTGTGAATAAAACAAGGACATAACTGGCACATGAAAAAAAGAAAAAGAAAAAGCAAATTGGAAAACTGTATTTACTGTCCATCTGTTAAATGCAACCCGGCCAGCCAAGGATGAAGACATAAAAGAAGAAAAAGAATCCATAGCTGCATGTCTACTAGAAGCCAGAATCAACTTTCAATCATCGGCTCGGGGCCAGATGTTTCGGCACGAGACCTGTTTGCTTGATTAACAGAGTTGAAGAGAATATCCTTGATTACCTACGGAGAAAAGGGATGATAAACAATTCAAAATCCAGAACTAATTTACGACAATATCTCAGCAGTCAACATTCAAGCAAAGAAAAAATAGAGAATGGTTGGCCATGTAAATCACCTGAGACATTAGACCATGAACTTGCTCCACAGTTATTTTTGCACCATCACGAGTAATCTTAGCAAGTGGAGACTCTTCCTGTAAACCAATGAGAAATCAGCATCAGACATGTAGGGAAGAAAATAGAAGGGAGGTGGGAGGAGGATGTTGACATCAACATTGAGTGGTATTCATGGCTCACAAAGCAGATAATGACAAAAAAAGCATCAAATGAATAATCAAGCATTTGCATGGATCTAGGTCAGTTCCATGCAATTGGCATAGTATCCATCAATCCATAATCACGAAAGGGCCAAGATCCACTGACATGTTAAGCACAATGCAGAAGGCTGGGCCCTGACTAAGAAGCAACTCTATTTATACCAGTCTATCTTGGAAGTTTGGAAGTTAAGCGTGGTCAAACAGCTTGAGAATAAGCTAATCAAATCCTTTTGTTTAAGAAATGAAACTATTCCATAAGTAAAAAATAAATAAATTTGTCTGCTGTAATAGAACAGTGAATTGACTAAGTGAATCTAAAAAGCCATGGGGAAACCAACACTAAAAACTTAACCAGCAGAAATGCAATTGTCTTCAAAGAAACTAAGCAGGCACAAAGCACAATGAATTAATTACTTCTGTAATCCATACATTTGACAAAGTCATGACTAAGCCAAACAGGTTGAGTCACAAAATTGTTTTTGCAAAGCCAGAAACAAAGCTATTATCATGATTCTTGTTAATTTACTTAGTATTTGGCCGTGAGTCTCTTTCCTAAAATTTATAGACTCCCTCCATCCCAACATGAACACATCACATTATTTAAAGTTGGAAGACATGACCTCCATTCACATTTTCACACTCGCATATTATAAAAGTTTTGATGTAGAAATAGAATAGAATGGTTACAGATGCCAATCACTGATGAACAAGAAAACAAAATGTTATACACTGATCTTGGATTCTCCATGTTGAGACCTTAAAGAACAGGCTCAGAATTTCAAAGAGTAGCTACATATATAAGTTTCCCTACTGCATGTATTAGATGACAGAGAAGCACAAAGGGCATGTTTGTGAGTTTGGGGTTTAGAAGGGAAGAAAGGGCTTGTAGTGTAAAATTTTAAAATCTTACACTATAAGCCCTCCCTTCCCCTTCAAACCCAAAATAACAAACATACCCAAAGAGGTTTCGATTGTCAAAAGTTACGTTATCTTTTGACTACAAACCAACAATAGGAAAAACTCCTATAATCCAAAGGAAACCCTCCGTACAGCTTTTCTAACAAATGAAAGCAGGAAATTGCTGTGAATTTATAAAGCAACAGTCACTTACTTCCTTCTTTCTAGGAGCAGGTGCAATTAGTGGACCAAACCGTGAGTGCGCCAACTGGTTCTCTGCTTGTTCTAGCTTTTCCGCTGCAATAACAGACATTTCCAACAGTGATACTCAGTTTCAAAATATAACAATGTCAATGATTGTATGAGAAACGTGGAAATATTCTGGTCCACCATCATGATGAATAGCAGAACTAAAACCGGAAATATATTGCAGCGTACAATAAGCTCATGAACAGTACCTAAATCTGAGATCTGTCCAGCAACATAGTCTCCATTACCCAATAGTGGAGAAGACGATAGCGTATTCACCCAATATTTGTTCCATAGCAGATCCAAGAGGTGTGAATCAAGAGAAGACTTAAAGTAAGTGATATCCAACGCATAATACTGCAAAAGCACATTAACAGAGTTCAAACAAGTACGGAAAACGCGTTCCTCAGAGAAAAGAACAAGAATGAAAAATCACCTGTTTACAGTGGACGCCAAAGTCTTCAATCTTATTGAGGGGTATGGTTTGGTACTCAGAAATAGGCTCATCGGAAGGCTTATACCCTTCAGGGTATGTCCTGAAGGCCCCAATCTCAACTTTTCCAGCAGAAACAGTCCTAGTCGGGTCAATAACAACGGCCAGAAAGGGCTCCTGAAACTGCTGATTGAGCATCTGTGTGGACACATCTATGCCAGATAGCCAGCACCCATAACCAGGGTGAGAGTGGTACCAGCCAACAACATTTTCCAACCGCCCAGCCTACACCACACCATCACACACATACATAGATATACTAAGAACACAGCACTGAATTCAAATTAAACAAAACCAACAGGGAATCCAATCAGGATTCCTCCAATTACAATTTAAAGACTAACAGGGAATTCAATTAGGGATCTCCAATTAGGGTTGCTAACTGCATCGAGTTCAAATAAAAGATAACTAACAGGAACCCAATTAGGGTCTAGAGTTACTAACTGCATCAAGTTTAAACTAATTGGGGTCACTAAAACTCCATTGCCTTCAAATTAAAGAAAACGACTAAACGCCCAAATTGGTAATCCTCCAAATACAACACCAAGTTAGTCCTCTAAGGATGTTGGACATAAATTCGGTCTCTCAATGTTTCAAAATTGGCAATAATTTAGTCCCTGGAGTTCATATTTAAACATGAATTTAGTCCTCCTTAAATTGATGGATATAACATTTTATAATATGAAGGACCAATCGACGTATTTGATGTTTCACAACCTCAAAAGACTAATTTAACGTTTTCACATAGTATCTTTCAAGGACTAGCGTTGCAGGCATTTATTTATTCATCCTAAAAAAAAAACTAACAGGGAATTCACCTAGGGCTTCTTCAATTAAGGTTTGTTCAATCAGGGTTAGTTCGATTAGGGTTTCCCTCAGCGAGTGAATGATGAGATTGTAGGGATTAGGGTTTTTGGAAGAAAACTCACCTGCTTGTTGGTCTGGGAATACTCGACGCTGTATTCGTAGGCATCGGCCTGGGCGTTGACGCGGGTCTCGGTGCCTTCGACGGGGAGGGCGAAGGCGTCCATGACGATGATGGAGTCGCCGTCGGTCTTGCCCTGCATGAGACCCATAACCTCGATGGTGCCGCCGGAGCGCGCGTGGACAACCATCTTGAGGAGCGCGAGTGCGGAGATCCTGACACGCTTGAAGAAGTGGGGGTCGTTGGCCCAGGGCTTGTCGCGCTGGAACTCGGTCTGAGGGCCCTCGTCGTAGTAGAAGATGGAGTCGTCAGCGCCGCTCGCTGCGGCGGAAGGATGAGGAGGAGGAGGACTCTCCATTGGGATGATGTTGTTCTCAAGCTCCCACGTTTGCTGCGCTATCGCCGCCGATGATGAGGAACTACCGGACCCTTCCATTGCAAATCTTCTCTCTTATGTGCCAGTGTGTGCACAGCCCAAACTCACGCAGTGAGAAATGAGACTGAGACTGAAGCTGAGAAAGAGAGAGTAAGTAGCACTCTTTCTTTGCTGCGCTTGCTCGTTGGCCCCCTTCATCAATTTTTTTCATTTTTTATTTTAAATATATTTATGTTTATTTACACTTTGTTCGAATTTTTTTGAGCAAGTATTAATAAGATTTTAATATTTTAAGTTGTAGCTAGTATATATAACATAAAATAATATACATTACCAAATACTAAATATATAATTAAGATTTGTAATAGTATTATAATTACAATCTGAAAATTTAGTTCAGGAGATTTATTATATCTCATATTATTTAAGGAAATTTAATTTCTATGTATTAACTTTTTTATACAACTTTCAATCATATATTATTACGTCAATAAAGACATTTAAATCTCATACTTATTACTTGGAATGTTATGTAAATATGGTAAAAGTTTTTGAGTCTCATGCTATAAGTAACCAAATTGAAACTATTATTTGAGAACCAGCACTTCAAAATAATATATCCACGAATTAGTCATAATGTTCTTAATAACAATAACATAACTTTTAACAAAGAAACAAGTAATTTTATTTTTCTAATTACAGCAAGCCAGATGAGATGCATTCTTAACGTGGGTTTGGGCAGCAACCTTGATCTCAAACATACCCCATACAAATATTAAGCACGTCATTGCTGGTAAAACGAATGATGAAAAGACAATACACTCAATTATTTTTAGTTTGGACTTTGGAGGCATGCGTAACACAAATACAATCCAGGAACGAATCACATAAAGTAAGAAGAACATGCTGAGAATTGACTAGTTTTTTACCAGACCCTTTAAAAAATGTCAGATTAAACCTCTGCGAGCCAGCGGCAAGTGCTTAATTCTTGAAATCACATAAACCTTCCAAGACTATACCTACTCAATACTTGAATCACGATGCAAAGTAGAAGGATATTTATTATGATTCTAAATGTCAAACTTCAGAAAGCAGGTGGAGATGCATCTTTCAAAATTCATACAGCCCAGTGCCCACACCGCACTCGGCTAGTAGTGACTGAGGCTCAGCAGAGGCTGCCTAACTCTCAACGGCCAATGTATCCTGTCCAGTTAAAGAACAAAATAAAAACATCCATGCCGCTAATCTTAAATATTTTTACAGAAAATACAATCAAATTCCTGAGCCTGATTTCCTGGAAAGTAACCTCCAAGCATGAGAATAGAAAGCAGATGAAAGAAAAATACTGCCTAAGTAACGTGGACTCATTTATAAATCTTAATCTCACAACAAATGACCTGCAGAATCTCTACTTTCTAAGCTAAAGTAAATTACAATCAAACATAAATAATAGTATAATACAATCTGGCATCATTTGACACTCCTGCTGCTCCTGCCTCTCCTGTTGTATCTGCTAACTCTCTTACCCTTTTGCTTAGCAATACTAGTTGGCGTGGCAGCTGATTCTGGTTCTGAACCTGGCAGATTATTGTCTTGTTGAACCTCAAACTGTATGCTGGAACTGTTCTGCGAGGCATTCACAACACCCTCATCTTCTTTGAAAGCACCAGTGTCGTTTACAGTTGCATCAGGTACCTCCATGGATTCACCCAACAAATTACACTTCTCTTGCTCAAGAACAACCTTAGTTGTCCTCTCCTGACCTGAATCAACTGTACTGGGTTCATTGTCCAGTGTCTCTGTGTTCTGTTCAACAACCTGCTCTTCATGAAAACTAGCAAACAAGAAAATGGCAGAACTATTTCACTATTTTTGATAATTGGGATAAGGACAGGAACGCCAACATTTTGTCTTCCCAGACATGTGGGAATGAAAGTTTATTTCACATAACGATATTTCAAGTCAACTAAAATTTATTCATTCCAAGCGTGGGCAGTAACAACCAAGAGAGAATTGTGGCGTGTTGGTAATGGGCAGGAAACGTGCTATATGCACATCTCCAAGGAACACATCCCTCGCATCTGGGGAATGAGTCAAAATCCAAATGTAGACAGACATGCAGAAAATAAGGTTAGACTCGTTGTGATCAGATGTTGAAAATTGTAAAGATGTGAGGTGATGTGTGTATAAGGTGAAAAGTACTCAATGACTGATGACCCATATATTGCAATGACAGTAAAAACAAAATACAAAGTCACAATTTACACACTGCTGATTAGCTAGAGCCAAAGAGTGAAAGCCAGGTTATGTATATAAACAAAAAAAGGTTTTACATTCAGAAAGCTCACCCAAAAAGGATAAAAGGAAGAGCTAATGTAACGTAAATCTACCTGGGCCCTGAATTCCCATTTGCCAATGCAGCTTCTGCTCCAACCTTCTCATTGATTACTGAGCAGTTTCCATCTTGTGATCTTAATTTTAAAGCTGCGTTCAGAGGAAGGATCAACATTTAAGATGAAAACTATCATTTGAAAATCCTGAATAAACCAAGGGATAGAAAGAGGGGAGAAATTTACAGAATCCAATAAAGGGAAACACCACCTCTTTACCTACACACTCGAGGTCATCTAGATAATGACTACCGTGATCTATGTAAACACATCATCAAGAAAATGCATAAAATATTTAACAAAGAAACATACAAATGGATCCAGTCATATTTCTAATAAAATGAGAAGATTATACACTAGCTAACGTGAACTGTGAACCCCCAAAATAAACTGGATTCCAACATGTGAACAAAAATTCAATTAAATTCATTTTCTAACTGAGGAACAAGAAAATGTAGAACTAGTATAATATAGCAACTCAAGGAAGCTTATATGTCACATATTTGTTAAGAGACTTAATAGTGCACTCACAAGTTGCAGCAATATATGACTTGTACAACCATAGCAACTAGTACATCAATTTTGAAATATGGTGCATATTATATAAAAATAATATAGCTAACACCATTCAAAATGACAATATACAAATGAAGCACTGCACATCAAAACTAAACACTAAGTGAAGTTATTTCACTTGAATGAAGGACAACATGCATCCACCAGCAAATCCAAAAGGAGTGGGCAATGTCAAAGGCCTCCAATAGACAGACAGTGCCTGATGGGTAAAGCTGATGGATTCAGCCAGACTCAAAATAAAAGGCACACATGGACTGCGTGATTTTCTCTGAGCTTCACATGCATATGATATGGCTTTGAGAGAATAGAACAGATGTCAAGATCACAACACTAAACACATAATGTAGGGCCAGGCCCATGGTGCACTACTAACAAATATAGCGACAAAAAATGTAAATAGCACATAACATCAACCGAGCGTCTTTTTCAATCATAAGGCATCCAAAGGGACTAAAAATTACCATCTCTATTTTCTTCAACAGAGTCTAGATGGTGATTATCCCCATTCGTGTCATTGATGCCATCAATGTTAACCAGACCACCATCCCTATTAAATTCAGAAAAATGTTGAGAGACCTTTGTATATGGGACTCTTGGTAATCATAGATATTGGCATAGGATCACAAAAACTGAAAAACATATTTGCAAATATCAATCATATAAAAAGCCATGATAATAATCAAATATTGGAAACATTGGACACCTTCAGTCAGGAGAGTGGCCAGTTTCAAATATCATAGCACAAAACTAAATGTTTGCTATGTTGGCAAGTTGAAATTCCTACTAGCAGCCAAAAGAAACTGTTGAAAATGTGATCAATGGGTTAAACTATTGAACACTAAAGAACTTAAATCATTCTCACTCCATCAACCAACCAAAAAAAAAAAGTTCGGAATGGGGAAGAGAGTAATATCGAAAAGTAAAAAGTAAAACACATAAGCTGATGAAAATCAACCACAAAAACGATATTTAAAAGAAATGTCAACAAGAAAGAAACACTCTAACCTGTGCATATCATTCAAGGACCCATCTCTTTTTCCTGGAGCAGTTATTTCTCTGCAGTCATCTTGTGAACCTATGTGGCATGGTTTTTCATAAGCAAATTAAAACTTCTAATGGGGAATGAACAGAGTGAAGGAAGGGCCTTGGGGGAGGGGTGGAGTTAAGCAAAGATGCAACAGATTACTTAAGTGTCAACCTCAACCAGCAGTAGCATTACCTTTAGTTTGCTGAACAGCTCCAATGCCCTTAGTGAAAGGAAGAAAAAAGTACCAATGTCAGACACATATTAGCTTGGTCACTAAATAATACTGACTATGCTTCAAATGAGCACCTGATTCTGTTCAGAGTTAATATTAGCTGGATCAGACAGCACAGATTCAGGTTGGAAACCATCCTGTTTGTTCTCCAAATCTGAAAGGTAG
Organism: Dalbergia cultrata; assembly: GCA_031216105.1. Lineage (NCBI taxonomy): Eukaryota > Viridiplantae > Streptophyta > Magnoliopsida > Fabales > Fabaceae > Dalbergia > Dalbergia cultrata. The sequence continues at coordinate 33,739,355 of CM062349.1, read as the reverse complement.
AAACAAAGTAAAAAGTGTTAAACAACCAACATTATATATATTCTATGGGCAAAATAGGTCTTACCATTAAAAGCATGATATATACCAGAATAAGAAAATAGGCTTCCTAAAGCATTAGTGTCATACCTGAAGAGGCCTGAGTACCAAATCCTCTGGCCAAGTTTGACGGTGCATGTGCTAAATTTGAAATACTATGTATTTTCTCTCCAGAACTAGCTTCAATATTTTCAATAGCTGAAGTGTGTACATTATTTTTATACTCCATAGCAAACGCAGACCATTCAACTTTTGAGGAGGGAACTGTCCTAAGCATCTCCTCTGTTGCCCTGGATCTTACCCTTCGAATTTCATCCTGAATACTCCAAGATCCAGTAGCAGGAGAATCCCTTTTCAACTGCATTACAGAATCAGCACATAAACTAACAGAACATTTTGACAATGTAACTCAATCAACCCAAGTGACAACCCAGCCGTGATTGAAAGTAACAATTCAAAAACTTCCATGACAAATGATATTCCTGAATATGAGAAATTCTACTAAGGTGATATTTGGAAGGATGGCAATAGAGGAAATGACAAGCAATGGAATGACCAAAAGGAAGGAGTGGAATGACAAGGGAGGGTCAAGGTGCCACTCTTTCGCCACTCAAAACTCCGATGTTTTATCAAAGTAATACCATCTACAGGGCATGGTTAAAGCCCTACCATAATTAACTATCACATACTAAATTATAGATTACCTTCAGTCATTTCACCTGTCACTTGCCAGCCAACTTAGATATTCAATGCAAATATTGAGATTTTCTGAGCTCCTACTTAAACCCTCTGATAGGCCCTTTACCATACCTTCTATGTTATTTTGCGGATCTATTTCTTATATAAGACTCCACCTAACCATCAAATTATCTCCCTTCTCGTCCAACATTCCACCCCAAACCCCACCCAAAAAAAAAAAAAGAAAAAAAAAGCTTTAAAAAATTATTACCAACAGCATCAACTTGTTAGCTTCAATTGGCAAGAGTCAAAAGCAAAACAAATCTTATAAGGAATATATATATATATATATTTCTCTTGGTTTTGTGATATCTTTAAACCCAAAATATTCCTCTATCAACTCAAGTTGCATACATGATACCCTGTCATACATAATTATCTTCTTCAGTCTTCATATTTCTAAAGACAGCCAAACAAAATAAATGATGCGCAACCATCCTGAAAGTAAAAATAAAACCTCTTTGGGCATTGTTTTCTATCTACTTCATAATCAATCGTCTTGTACTCTATCTCTATATGATTTTTACTTAAACCTGATGTCCTGATCATAGCAATTTTCAGGTTTAATCTTACTTAAACCTCATGTCCTCATCATAGCAAAGTCTGTTCAAAAAGTGGAGCGCCATTCCCCAGAGAAATTTCCAGTAAAGAACAAGTCAATGACATAACCGAAAAAGCACCAGTTTGAATACAAAATCAGCCAGAATTGTCGCAATAAGAGAAATACCACACAATTTTCCAAGAATAAAATAACACATCAAATGCACCTTGGAGGAGGATGTAGAATTGCCACCGAATAGATGTGGTGTTTCGTCGTTAAAGAGTTGAATTCCAACTGCTGTTGGAGGCTTAATATGGTCTATGGAGGGAGATGCCCACGGAGGGCGTGCACGCATATATGACTTGGCCACATCCACAGGTGATCCTTCATCTTTGGAAGCCTGCATAGAGCCAGGTATACAGATAAAAATAAACAACTAATATGAAATCATACAGCATATATATATATATATATATATATATATAGTATGATTCTCCACAAACCAAATAGAAAATGAAAAGGTCACTAACTTGTGGTAAGGTAACCAAATCTAAACTACGACTTCCATAACCTAGATATGAATTTGAATCTAATCCCGACTTCTTTTCCTGCAGCCATTTCTTTGCCTCTAGAACAGCAGCGCTACAGAGATCAGGTGAATCTGTATCTAAGAAATAATTAAAAATCTGAAGTCAGGTAACAGTAAGCAGTTAAAATTGAGCTTTTGTATGTAGAGAATACCGCTTCCAAGAGTCCTGTTGAGCATACCCCTTGACCTCTTATCCCCATCATTATCTTTGGCAGGAGAATCTACAATTCTTGATCTGATTATTTTTATCAATCTATCACCTTCTTCCCTGATCAAATATTTTTTTTCCTTTAGAATTTTATTCCGAACTAGAGGAAACATTTCAATTGCACCTATCAAATTCAACACATTGTACACCATTTAATAAATACAGTTCCACTTCCTATAGCTCATATACTACATATTACTCAAGGTCCACAAATATTAGTCCACATCATTGACATATGTTGCACATTACACTTTACATGAACATGTTTGGCATGGATTAATGCTTAGTGTTTGTAAGCTCCCTCATTTTGACAAGTTAAATTCACCAGGATTGTACCTCCAGTTGGAGGGGATTTCTAAAGTTAAATGATGCTGTCATGTCTCCCTTTAAATTTAAATACCAATTGATGTAATGTTTCTCTACAGTGTAATCACTAGCATCTGGGATTCATGATGAGTATTGAATAAAAGTATATTAGCAGCTAAGGGTACCGCTAATTTGAAAATCTACTCTACAAAAAATAGTAGATAGGCCTAAAACTAGATCCGCGCTTAGCATGTCATTGTTCTTAAACTACATATTAGTATTAATGAAATTACAATGTTTAATAAAGAGGCAAATCAAAACAAGAAGCAAACTTTCAACAAAAAAATATAGGCAAAGAGAAGGGCGAGGAAATTTCAACAAAGGAAAATTCCACATGTAAATGTAGAATCAATATAAATTCTTTAGTACCTTGAGAATGACTCCTGCATAACTAGCTGCTCAATGAGATGCTTGCTTTTGCTATTCCCACCTAATGGTTGGAGCCCCTTCACAGAGAAATTGATCAGCTCTGATGAACCACCCTTTCATCACAAAAACCGGTATTTTATTTGTACGAGCAATACTCATGGGTGTGTTTGTACATTTCACTTTGGAGGGAAAGGAAGGAGTTTGAAGATTAAAATTTCTTCCCTTCCAAAGTAAAACTCATAAACACACCCTTAGATGAATCCAAGGGATTTATACAGAATAAACCAATCATCAAAACTAGAGGATGAGCCTCAACACAATGGTAAGGATATTGCCTCGTAACCTGAAAGTCATGGGTTCAGATCCTACAAACAATCTCTTTGCTTTCAAGGATAAGATTGAGTACATCTACCCTCCTTAGACCCTACTAGGTGGAAGCCTCATGCATTGGGCCACCTTTTTCTTCCTAAAACCATTCATCAAAACTACCACTCACTGAATGGAAAGGTATTCTATAGTTTTGCCACTAGCCAATGCATTTCTAAAAATGAAATTTCATGCTTCCAAGTGATCAGCCTATTTTTTTCAATGAGACAAGGTTAAGGGGTGATGTCTTCTAAAATTTACCAAAGGCCCATAAGTCAGTGGAACAACAGAGTGTCTAAAACAAATGGAGATAAGAAAACCTCCATGTTTCTCCAATGAACATGTGATTATCCACATGCATGTATATAATAAGCAATGGAACTTCAACCTCCACAACAACAAAAAGAGTAAAATCTAATGGAAGAAGATTTTTAGTACGAAAATAATTCACACAAACGGTGTGCGAATGAGAAGTGGGGGTGCATTTTATGTAATCACCCACCCATGTATCCGCATCAAGGGTTTGAGGTGAGATTTTTCTCTATTGTGATTGGCCAATCTCATTCGCACTGTTATTGCCAAAATTTTATAGTGCCATATACCAGCGCTGTAATCTCATATCCATAATCTATATAAGTGCATTACAAAAAATAAAAAATAAAAAAAGGAGTAGCTTCGAGAAGAAATAGCAAAACATGCACTTCATCCCAAGCACAGTAACACACGAGGAGAGTCAATTACCTTGTTCAATGCATCATCAACTTCAACAGGTTTATCACTCTCATCATTGTAAGCACCAACTTCTTCTGCAACATTGGAAAGCAGGCATACATTACTCCAAGAGTAACTTTTATCTTTATCCATAGGGGTTTTATTAAACACAATACGGCATCCCTTTCCTTTTCCTTTTCCTTTCTGAATCTATAAATATATATTTACATCTTTCTGACTCATTTGACCTATTTGCTGAAATCTATATTGTGACTAGCACTATGAACATCAAATTTCATAATCCAACTATTGAATTAAAAGTTTCTACCAAGTTAATTTAACTCTACAATTTTTATCGACCCACCTCATTTTGATGTACAATATGATTTAAAAAATAAGATAAACATCAACTATTAGATTACATATTTATTAATGTCTAATTTTTCTGAAATTCAGTACACATGTTCATCAAGAAAATGTCACATAATTCAATTCTTGGATTGCCGAAGTTTAATGTGTATAACAAGTTATCATAAGTACGTGAAGAGACTTACCACCAGTAAGTACATTCCTTCCCCCCATATATAATCCAATTTAGCACTTTAAAACTGCCAGAATTGTGAGGTACCAGTATCACCACGAAATCTACCTAAACTAACGTCAACTACGCCTAAAGTCAGCACAAGTTCGGTACACTAAACTCCACTGTGTGAGGAACAATAAATTTCCTGAACTACTTTCACAGAAGAAACCCTAAGTCTTTCAGAAGCACACCTCTCACTCAGTAACTAGGGATTGCAACAGATCCTCTACGTACCAGAACTGGAATGAGCATCCGAAGAGGAAGGAGAAGAATTGTCGGAAGAGGATGAAGTAGGCGAAGAGGAATCGAGATCCAAGACGGCGGAGAAGAGCTTCCCAGCGCCAGAAGCAACGAAGCGCGCTGGGGAGAGAACGAAACGCGAGAGCAAGTTAGGGCTGCGAGGCTGCTGCTGGGAATGGGAGGCGGAGGGAGCGGGGCGGTCGTAGGGGGTCCCGACGGCGGCGCGGCGGCGGGAACGGAGAATTTTGCCGCCCGATCGAGATCCAGAGACGGAAGCCATAGCGACAACAGTGAGTAACACTCTCACCACAACAACATATAATAATAAATAAAAGTGGTTTTAGAGAGGTTCGGGTTTTTTTTGTTCTTTATTAATTACTCTCTTCTTCTTCTTCTTCTTCTTCTGCTGTTGCCTTTTTTTGCTCTCTTCGAAGAAATGGATAGTACCGGTTATCTTCAGTTTATTCTATTCTTCTTGATTTTATTTTTATTTTTATTTTTATTTTTATTTTCATTTTTTTTTAATATTTTGTTTTCATGTGAGGGTGCTGGGCCTGGAGGAGGTGCCGTTGGACTTTAAGCTTTAGCATTCTGGTAGGGTCTACAAGGGCGCTCAGGCTTTTGGGTCACACTACTCATAAAGGGGAGCATTACAAAATCTTCAATCGTTTGGTCATAAAAGGGCACTTTACTGAATATATTCTATTGATTTATTTATCCTTATCATTGTTTATTAAATGTCACTGCTTTTACTTTTAAGAGATTTATTTATTGTTAATAAATGTCTAGATACTAGCTAAAGGATGTTGAATAAAATTTAAAGTGTTTATTATATTAAGATTTAAACAAATATTAGTTAAAAGTATGGATTTAATTTTGATGAGAAGACACTCTGATGCCGACACTGTGACAATGCATACAAATTTTATGAGGTCTTTCAACGTGTTGCCATTCGTTACATAACCAATATGATTAACTTTCATCCATACTAATTGAAAAGTCATTCAAATAATGAGATTTAATTATATGACAATGTATCAAAATTTATGCTAAAATTATTTAATAAGGGCTGTTATATAATCTTTAGTCGATTACCTTAGGAATCTTGTTAGAAATACACAAGTGACATAATTTCCTAAAATAATAATAGGTGTAATTTTATCTTCAGTTATATTGCTTCAATCATTTAATTTGACTATGCATATTTTCAATTCTTAGTTTTACGCGTTTTTCTTTTGTAATAGATATATTTTTCTTGTTTTCTTGTTTCGATTAATTTGTTTTCTTACGTTACTTATGGTGAATTTTATCCATTATTAATTGTAATAATGGATATGAAATCTAAGAAAAGAAAAAGAAAGGTTTATTTCATACATTTGCAATTCATTTGACTTCTTAGACTTATATGGATGTTTTAGGCTAGAAAAAAAACTTGCAATTAATAATAACTCATTATTAGCAATTACTTATTCTCTCCGAGTAACTAAATTTCACAAATAAAATCCTTCGTGTTAAAATATGTGAGATTGGAAAGAATTTGTAAATAATTATTAATTTTGACTAGATAATATTACTTTCATCTAACCCCTCTCAATCTCGTGATGATCATTGATAAGACCATGATGCGACCAACACCAAATTCAAATTAGGCCATAAATTCCATTTAAACCTAGCCCGTAAGCACACCGACACAACACCGCATCATAAACCGGCATCTTGGCTATGAATAGCGCGGGTCACAATCATACTCATATGTTAGATGACCCTTTGAATATAGTTCAGCCAAGTTTGGAAAAAGGCTGAAGCTTTCATTTTTTCTAAAAAGCTTGTTCAAAGGCCAAATGGATCCTAAGTTACGTGTGTCACAAGTAAATTACTTATAAAAAAAGAGACACTAACAAAAGATGTTACTAAATTATAATTATAATTGAGATAAAACCATTCCTTCCATATAGTCATTCAGACACACTTCACAACCAATTAGCTATGTACAGGGAAAAGAGGATGACAATATCCATTGTCCCTCCCATAATCAAGCAGAGAAATACGCTAGCACAATTACTATGGTTGCACATGAGTAAATTAACATGCTTCCAATGGCTAGCACACTTTCTTCATGTAGATTTAGTAAACAAATGAGATTTTGCTAAGCATAACTGAAGCTTTAAGTATGAGACCACATTCCACTGTCAAATTTGTAAAGTTACTCAACCAGTTTATCTCACTTCAAAGTTCAAATGCAATTGATGATTTAAATGCAACCTTTACAAGCTGCATAGAGATCACACTGCTTTCCACGCCCAGTAATCCCTTCCTTCAGTTCAGATACTCCCTGCAAACCTAGAAAATTAACAAGTGCTTTAAAAAGGAATGGTACAAAAACAGCCCACGATATCATTAAGCTATTGTTGCCTCACACTTCACCTCAGAAAGAAATATCATTTCTTTGAAAGGACAAAGTTATTTGGGTGCAAAACATACCTAGTTGTCATAGAAGTGCGAACGATGTCTCTGAGAACTGTGAATAGGGCAGAAAGTATCATGATCTAATAAAACTAAAAATACTCAAATATTATATCAGATTAATTTGGATAACAGTATATATATATATATATATTAGAGCTTTGCACTATCATCAAATCATATGCTATTATAGACGAGACATTTGAGAAAACGTGTAGAAAAATCAATCATTTTTATTGATGTGATAATACATTATTAGATATTTATATAAAATGTTTTTATTGACACTGCATTAAAAACTAAATTCATATTATAATATTACTTAGGAACACCAATCATGTCATAATAACCAAAACAATCAAATGACACACTCAATACCCCCAGTAACTCTATGCAAATACACTCAATCACTCTCAATATCAATTGTCAATCACATCAAATTTTGAAAAGTTGGTAATGGGTAGTCAATTAAACTCAGCTGAAATCTAATCCTTGATGACTACATAGATAGTAGCCATTGACATCCTTGATGGCTACAACAGCAAGTAGATAACTGTTGAATAACCAGAAAAAAAAAAGTGCTATTATGAACTGTGAAGTCTACAACTATAGCAACGTCAATTGCAATTGACAAATCCTGTCAAGACAGTAAAATAGATGTGGAACATCTAAAGGTGCGCCAAAATAAAAAACGAATATGATTCTAGGTAGTTGAAGAGAAGACTAATAGAAACATCATGTTGATCTTGAACCAGAAAACAAATTCAAAAAATAAATAAATAAATAAATAATTTGGTTAGGAAATTTGAGGAGTAAGCATCAGATAACTATAGTTTTAGTCCTCAAAATCTAATCAGGATGTCAATAGAAACAAACAAAGAAACGGAAAAGAAGGAAAAAGAAAAGTAGAAGTGCTACTCACCTGCGAAAACTACTGCTAACCCTTGAGGGGCCAAATGCACTAACAAACTCATCATTAAACTCATCTAGCCAATACTCATCATGCTCCACGGATAATACTACAGAATCACCATTAGAATTCGAAGAATCATAACTCGAACGGTGACTACCCCTTCTTGTATCAACAACTCTTGTCCTTCTCCTGTTTCTAGAACTTCTGAAATTATTGAAGGCCTGATACAAGATACAAGAGGTCCACCAGTTACCCTCATCACCAGGGAAGTCATCAAACTCATCCCCACTATCACTATCCCCATATTCAATCACATAATCTCCTAAAACCATCCCCCGTGGGATCTCTGAATGGATAGTGCTCAAAACATCTATGATCTCAGAGGACTGTTGAAAATTTTCCCAATCAAGCTGTCGGGCAGGATCAATTCTTGATGGACAAGCATGCGGGTGTTCCAGCTGAGCATGATTCTGCAGCTCCAAGTAGCTTCCTGCAAATGCACACTGCTCCTCAGCACAACAACGCTTCTTCTCATCAAGATGGAGTCGAGCTTCATCAACAATAATCCACCCAGAAACAGCACCTCTACACAAGGGACAAGTTAGGTTGCATTGACAATCAGATACAGCTGGCTCATTATTATCTACGGAAGTTGCACTATGCATTGGGGAAGTTGAATTAGACACTGGGGAAAGTGCACCGTGCATTGAAGAGGATGGCATGCCACATGCATTTTTAAAACGGTCCAAACAATTGGAGTGCAATTGATTTGTATCACATATAAATGGTCGGCACCCTTTATCATAAGATGAACACTGAAGGAGTACACTGTTGTGAGGAAACTCCAAGCATATGGGACATATTACATCTTCCCAGCAACAAGCGTCCAATTGAACATCCTCCATGCTGTTTACTCTAAGTTGAACTACGCTATCGCAAAATCTGAAACCAAGAACAAGCCAGTTACATCAAGACCAAAAGTCTAAGACTAAAATATGGCATGCAATTTATTACTCTCTTGCATTATGATGATGAACACTAGGTATTCTATTGGACAAATGTACTTCAGAACTAAAGTGCAAGGATAATACAAACCCATTCAGAATATTATCTATGAACACTATGCATGAGAATAAGAACAGTAAAAAGAGTTTTTCTTTTATACTGAGGATTGTAAATTATCAGCATAAAATTATGTAAGTATAAAAAACCTGAAACTATTTAAACCAAAAAGAGTAAAGACAGACACATTTTGCTTCTAATTCGTCAAGTATACATCAATAAATCTTGATTTAGATGAACAAGCTCAACAGGCACCCTGGCACTGATTCATTATCAAAGAAACAGATTTACGGACACAACCCAAAAGCCGTAGAACGGTGCTATGTGGACCAAATCAGTTTACTCACATAACAGATATATCACCAAAACAATAATTAAAAAAAAATAGAAAAGATACTAAGAAAAATGGCTGTCTGACCCTAAAGTAACACAAAACCCACCATCAAAATCGAATGAAATTTTCCACCCCCACTATCTCGACACTAAAATAGATAAGCAGATAACAAAAAAGGGTATTTCAATTGAAAAAAAAAAATCAATCAATATAACATCCCCCAAATCAACAACAAAACAATAACACAATTAAACGTTCTAGCTTTCTTTAAAAAAAAAATGTTTTACATGCTGATGATCAATATTGTACAGATAAAACCAAGTTGACCAATCCGAAACAAAGGGTATTCCTCGTAGAACTTCAGGATTGAAAAATGAAATATATAATCGCACATAAGGGGGGGAAAAAGTAAAGAATAACCCAACTAGTAATCACAAATTGAAGTACGAAAAACATAAATTGAAGAGTACCCAGCAAAGCAAAACAAATTAGAATCGAGGCGAAAAGGTGATGAAGCTCATTGAGAAGAGAAAGAAGCTCTCACGTTACGAAGGATGATTGATGCGATGTTAATGAAAAGTGGTACGGAGGTTGAGGTTGGTGTGAGTGAAAGAGACAAACAGTGTTCTGTTGCGATCTTATTTAGGTTCCCACGAAAGGAATGGAGATGGCAGTTCGTGGTACGAACTAGGATGTAAGAACCCTCTTCCTGCCCTCGTCAATAGCTACTCTAGTCTACGTCATACTTTGAGTCCAATGACGTTAATGCCCTCTTCAATTGCTGCGGTGGATTGCTTTCACCCAAAGGCCCAAGCCTAATAATGTATTCAGAAAATGTGGGCTCATTCATTAAGGGCTGGGCTTTAGGCCCAAATAAGTAATGGATAGGTTTGCCGATTGGAGCTTCGATGGTTATGACCTCTGCTCTTTGCCTCAAGGAAAATCACAATTGGCCGTAATTGGTCAATTTTCTAGGATTAAGACTCTTGATGCCATCAATGCTTAGATCTTTATTTATTAATCAATAAAATTTTTCTGATAAAAAAAAAAAAGGGAAAGATAGATTACATTTGGGATAGAGTGTGTTTGGAATGATTGGAAAAATGAAAATAATTTTTTTTAGTTAAAAATGGGAATGATTTGATTTGTAAATCAAATTTTGTGTTTAGGTCTTTTGAAAAATAATAAATGAGTTGATTTGTAAATCCATGGGATTTCCTTCCTTTGTTTTTCAATCCTACCAAATTTAATGGAATTTGTGTGGAATTAAATTGATTTTAAAACTTAAAGGGTAACCAAATCAATTCATTTTCATTTTTTAACCATTCCAAAAGTATATTTTAAACATGAGAATGAATTTCTAAATCAACTCAATTACATTTCCTATTTAGTCATTCTAGATATAAGATAAGATTTAATTTTACAAATCAAACCAATTTAAATTATTTCAAATCATTTGTATTTTTTATGATTACAAACACTACCTAAAAGAGAGTTGCTGGTTCGAAGGTTGGGACCTCGACCAAAATAATACCAAATCTTTTTTTATTTTTGAAAAAAAATTTAAATTAGTCCCTAACAATTTCTTTATATTGAAGTCCTTCATAATTATAAAAATAGGATACTACAAGTCCCTGGCTCACTTGAGAATCTGATATGTCACCCACCTACACATGTGACATATAATTTATTAACCTAGGCGGCACCCACTAATGCCAATTATCACCTACTTTTTAAAACACACTCTTTAATTAATCCAAACCCCTCCTAAAAATATTCCAAAATTTCACAAATAACCCCTTAAACCCAAACATAGCCCTAGCTCCTTCTTGCTTTTATTATCGTTTCTCCGTTTATTCTCTTGCCAAGCCACGTCCGTTCTCCATTGAATCCTCTTTCCAAATTCATCCCTAAAGCAAACCAAAAAGATTAGGTGCTGTTTGGTTTGCCTCTTTTCTGTTTTCATTTTCACTAAAAACAAAAAACTACCTAAAAATGCGTTTGGTTTGGTCACATTGAAAATATTTTCAATTTCTTGAAAAAGTGAAAACACCATTTTCACGTTTTCAGTATTTTCAGCAATACATTTCATTCAGAGTTGAAAATGTTTTCAATTGAAAACGCGGTGGCTTCTTTGTAATTACAAAGAATTTGTGTTTCTTTCTCCAATAATCACAACACCAACAACTCCTTCTCAGATCCTTCTCCCTTTTCCAAAGCGGCCACCCCTCCTGCTCACCTTACTCAGCAGCGTCATGGCCCCTTTCCTTTTCACTCTCCTTTTTGTTTTTTTTTTTTCTCAATGGATACAATAAATCACAACCCCATAATCAGACAAGTAAGGAACAAAGAGATAACAACCAAAAACATCAAACTAGCAAACTGATAACACCTTCATAAAGACCCATTAACAAGATCCATTTGTTGGAATGTTGAAGAAAAAGGAAGCCGAAGCAAGGGCAACCATTGTTGAGGCAGAACATGGCAACGAAGTAGATCGCGCCATCACAAACCATTTGCACGGGTGGCGCGTTGTAGATCAGTGGCGAAGCAAGTAGCGCGGGCGGCCATTGGTGGTGTTGGGCAGCACGAAAATGACAACGTTGTGGGTGGTGGTGGTTTTCAAAGGTTGAGCCCATGCTTAGCCAAAAGGGCATGTGAATGGTAGTCTTGAGTTGCTGGTGATGGACACCCTTGTCGTGGGGTGAAGTAGTTGCAGCTTCTATAGTTCAGCGTCCCTTGGATGTTCTGTGGTTGCGTCTATGGCTGAGGAAAGCAAAAGGAAGGTGAATGCTTTGGGGCTCTAATTGGGATATAATAATAATAATAATAATAACAATAACTTAAAATGATAATTATAATAAAAATAACTTTTCTTGGTACAATAATAAAAGTAACTTAAAAGTGAGTAATTTATTTTATTTACAATTATATTATTTTTATAAAGAGTAATAATAATATAATCTTAACGGTCAATCTTATATATAGCAACATATTAATCGAAATATGTTTGGTAAATGAATCAATGCAAATCAAATAATATATATATATACTATTTAATAACAAATATATTTTTAGTAAAGATTTAATATTAAATATAATATTATCTTTTTAAATTTGATTTTGAAAATACATTTAAAAAGGTTTAATTAATCCGTCAACCCATATAGTTTCACCGAATTTTCAATTGGGTCCCTACATTTTAAAAGTTTCCAATTGGATCCCTATAGTATATTAGATTTTTTAATAAGGTCACTGCCGTTAAAAAAATAGAATATTCCATTGGAATATGAAATATTCCATTCCATCTCACTGTTCACATAACGGCAGGGACCAAATTGAAAATTTTTATATACTATAAGGGACTTAATTAAAAATTATAAACCTGAAGAATACTTAAACCTTCAAAATATGCATTTTTACTTTATTTTAATGCATTTGATTAAAGTAAAAAAAATATCTACACATTGAGTGCTCAAAATAAGTAAAAGAAAAATTATTTTATTTAATTTTTTCAAAATAATGAATAAAAAAAGTATTATTTCTCTCCCAATGTTATGGTCAAATAAGTAAAAATATTTTTAATGTAATAATAGTGTAAAAGATATTTCTATTATCATTCAATCAAATTATTTTATTCATATGATCTTTTATGTAGTGAATGTGAAAGCTAACTAAATTTATATATATAATAATATATAATTGGATGCTAAGATTAAAAAACACTTTTGCAAACTATTATTGCATCAAAATTGAATTTAATAATTGATTTTATGTCACATAAATACTTAAAAATAATAATAAATGAAAATTAAGAATTAAATTTTAATACACTATTATATATATATATATATATATATATATATATATATATATATAACTCATATATTACAAGTAATCTCTACATTTGAATATATATTTTATTTAATTTCACATTTCACATATTTATAGAAATGAAATTTAGTTTAAATTAATGTCTAATATTTTATAATCATAAACAAATAAATACAATTATATCACTGCCTATGAAGAAACGTACGTGTTGACTTTGTGAGCCATACTTGTTTTCCAAGCATGACCTATACTCTCATGTTTGGCCTGTTCGTCTTTTTTCCTTTATCAAACATTCATATATAGAGTTCATCTATAAGATTTTATATCTCATTTTTATCCTTTATCAAACATTCTCTAAATAAAGAAAATCCCGTGTTTAGTTTATAAATAAGAATTAGGACAGAACTCTATAAAGAAATGTTATGTGCAGGTAAAATTAAGAAATTTGTTGGTTACTTTTTCCATGATTTTCACTTAAGAAATTAAGAAACGTTATTTTTACTTATTTGATCATCTCATTAGGAAAGAAATAATACTTTTTTACTCATTATTTTGAAAAAATTAAATAAAATAATTTTTCTTTTGTTTATTTTGAGCACTCAATGTATAGATATTTTTTTTACTTTAATCAAATGCATTCAAAGAAAGTAAAATACATATTTTGAAAGTTTAATTATTCTTTAGGTTTATAATTTTTAATTAAGTCCCATATAGTATATAAAAATTTTCAATTAGATCCCTGTCGTTATGTGAACAGTGAGATAGAATGGAATATTCCTTATTTCAATGAAATATTCTATTTTTTTTAACGGCAAGGACCTTATTGAAAAATCTAATATACTATAGGGGTCCAATTAGAAACTTTTAAAATTAAGGAACCCCAATTAAAAATTTAATAAAACTATAGGGACTGACGGATTAATTAAACCTTTTAAAAACAGAGAAACCAAACATATTTTCATTATTTTTATTTTCTGAAAATAGAATATACTTTTATAAACCAAACACATTTCTTGATTTTAAAAATCTAAAAATAAAAATTATTTTCAAAAAATAAAAATAAAAAATATTTTCACAAGCCAAAAACATCCTTAATTTTCAGTGGCAAACTGGAAACACCCGAAGTGTATGGGTTCGTTCAGAATCATTCATCCACAAATATGTCAGGTTCAACGAATATATTTCGGCCACGTTATTTGATCAAGTCATAGCTTGTCAAATTACATCTTCCGTCCCTGAACTTTTGAAATCCTTTCGGAATTTTAGAAGGTATAAAGTTATTGTCAGCAATGTCTTTCACAACATATCTGTGGAGCAAAATGAAGAAGGACAATTTAATCAATCACGGCTTATTAAAATTGATAACATCAATACTTAAGCAACAACAACAGTATCCATCATAAGCTAAACGAATTCCTCTATAACCTAAAAAAAAGAACACGAAATGATTATCAATTCCACTAGCCCGAGAAATTTTGATTCATTTACGAAAGAAATGACGAAAATTGGAAATGCCGCGGAGCAAAATTGTAGCAACAGCAATTGGTAAAGTAAAGCGAGATAGAGAGATTTGAAAGGAGGGTTCAATGGAGAAGGAACTTGGCTTGACAAGAGAATAAATGGAGAAACGACAGCTGTTTACTTTTAGTTTTTAATTTTTAATCTTTAATTTTTTAAATTTTATAAAGAAAACGCTGAAAAAAAACAAACAAGCTCCAACATAAGCAAGAAGGGGCTAGGGCTATCTTTGGGTTGAATGGATTATTTGTGAAATTTTAAAATTTTTTGGGGAAGGATTAGGAAAAATCAAATGGTGTGTTTTAACATATAGATGATGATTACAATTAATGGCTGACACCTATATTAATAAATTGCATGCCATAGCAGATGATGACACATCAATTCTTAAGTGAGTCAGAAAGTTATGATATCCTATTTTTATAATTGTGAGGGACCTTAATATTTATTTTTTATTTTTGGTCGGATGCTAATTCGAGGGTTTACTCTTAATTTTTATTTTTATTTTTTGTTATTGTAAAAATACTCTCTGTCTTATTTTTCTTGACGAAGCAGACTTACCAATTGTGTCAATGTCTGTAATAAGGATAAGAGCGAAAAAAAAGAAAGCAGAGTAAATTGGCAAAATTTCATTTTCATAACTGACTCATGCAGACGTGTTGAAACCCAGCTAGGATAGTGACCACTTGTCGCAATCCATATCTCACAGGAGTTCCCATATTCTGAAAAAATTATTGAATTCTAGCTCTACATGATTCATAAGAAAATTGTGTTTTTTTTTTGTATATTTATAAGTTAGTTTTTTAATTTAAACTCATGATAAAGTTTAATTATATTTCATTTTCAATTAAAAATAGCGACAATAATAAATAAATAAATAAAATACCATGTAGGTTTTATCATAGATTCAATTTAAAATTTTGACTCACAAGTAAAATAAACACAATTTTACATATATATATATATATATATATATATATATATATATAAGCATATAATAATTTTTCAAACCCTCCTCTTTCCTTTAATATTTCGACTTTCAGACCAGCTTCTTGGCCATGAACAATACACCCATATAATATCAGCAGATTCATTCACAACCTCATAAAAGCATATAATTTTAATGAATTATTCACATTTAGTAAAAAATTTAAATTTAATTTAATGTATTAGTAATTTAAAATTTTTTAATATGTTAGAATATATCAAAATTATTAATTTTTATGCTAAATAATCATATGTTATTATATTATTAAATAATTTTTAACCTTTTAATCAATACCTTAAAAGAATACATTATATACGGTTAATTGACAATATAACATTTTGTATTCTATTCTTAGGTAGGTTGCATGTGAAAAAAAGTATTGCCATATACTGAAAAATTTCGAGCCATGCATTGATATTTGGTGGGGGAAAAAGGCATGAGCGAAAACGGCAGGGCGAATGAATTATATCAAATAGAGGTTTCAAAATAACTCCACATTAATAAAGATGATCATGTAATATTTTTGTATGAATTATTTACTTTTTAATTAATTATGATGTAATAAAAGTATGAAAAAGTTTTATATTGTTATCTCTATATTTTATTTGTAAGAACTTTAAAATAGTAGAGATACAAGGAGGAGTTAGACCAAATTTTTAGGGAGCCAACATTAAAAGGTATGTACATGTAAAAAAACAATAATATATATCTTTTAATATTTTTCTTAACCTGTATATAAGTCACAATGTATACATAACAAAAATTGTTCTTAATAAATTATTTTCTCAAGGAAAAATATATTTTGTGGTCCTTATAATTAAAAATAAAAAATAAGTTAGTTAAAATATTTTTATAAAATTATTTATTGTATATGTGTTTTATTAGCAATCATTTTGAAATATTTTTATATTATTAAAAATCAAATTGTCCTATAAACCATTCGCAAATGCTAAGGAAAAGCTAACTTATCCTGTAACTTTAATTATGCGGGATGATAAAATTATTTTTTCCTTGAAGGATCAATTTGTTTGATGGTAATTATTATTATAAAGGAAGATACACATGCCAATCAAAACTCAAGAAACATGTACATGAACAATACATTGTTTATTACAATATCTAATTAAGTAAAAGGTTTATAAAAATTTATCTCAAATATTTGAATTGCATGTTCTTATTTACATAGAAATAAATAAATAACAAAAGAAAATGATGAAATTGAACTATTAAGATATTAAACTTATCCAATCTCTTCTCAAAATAATAATAATAATAATACAGCATCCTTCAAATCCTTCTAATATATAAAAAAAATTTAAGGGAGGTCAAATATGTATATATAGGCACATATATACATATGAAAATTGAAAATTTTAGGGAAGGCCATGACCATTCCTAAGATATGAGAGGCTCTGTCTCTATAGATACAATAAAAATAAATATTTGTATTTAAATAATATGACAATATATAATTGAATGTTTATGTAAATGTTTTAACATTAAAAATATATATAAATATTTTTGAGTTAATTTTGATGCATGAGTATTGTAAAATACTTTTACAATACAAAATATTTTTACACCGTTACCCAATAAAAATTTGTTATTTATATGACTTTAGTGGATAAAAAGGTCAACTATTATAACTAATATGACAATATAATTAGATTATTGTGTAAAAAAATTTTAACTTATCATGATATATTTCTTCTTTTTTTTCTTTTTGGTGATTGCTAAGGAACCCTCCACAATGAGAGGGTAATTTTACCCTGCCTTCGTGGCCCAACATAATGCTTACACATGGATTTTTCTTGTCTAAATCATGTTAAATTGTTTAATTTGCAATAAAACACCCCCCATTTAACTAAAATTTCAGATTTAATAAATAAATTTATTTCACCCAAATTATACCTATCCGTCTTTCAGCTTTTTTTTCCAGAGACACAAGAACCCTAAGATTGGAATTGGGAAACATACCCACAACCAAGAATACTAAATCTACAAATTATAATGCAAAACTTCATCTCTTTCCTTCACGCTTCCTACACAATGTCTTCTGGGTTAAAATAAAGCTCAAGTTGTTTGTCCTGTTCATAATCAATTGAATCCCCTTGAACCGCATCAACTTTTAATTTGATTGCCTGTTGAGGAGGTGTTCCCTTTCCGATTTGATAATTACTATCATTTGGTGCATTTTCTGGCCTTATATTACATTTTAATTTGAACTATATTGCACTGGTCCAGTAAATTGCATTTTACGGAGTGCTTTGGGGATATGAAGTATATGGGATGTCCTATTTTATTTCAAATACATAGTAATTTGAACTGTATTGCTTCGTTTCATTACATTTTGATATGGAATATTTCATTTCAAGGTTAAGGAATACAAAGTGCTTTTGGGATGTTTATCTATCTCTTATTGTTCGATTTGGGATCGATGTTTGGAGTTCGACGAGGACAGATTTCATATAGTGAATGATAAATAAAGCTGTGATCTTAGTTGTCTACGAGCATGGGTTGGTAAGTGCGGAGGAAAAATATAAGAGGCTGTTGTATTTAGTTTTCAATTTTCCAAAATTTGAGAAAGAAAAACTGAAAATTCTAAAAATTATAAATTTCAGTTTTCAGTTTTTTCAATTTTTTCTTTCATAAATTCTAGAATACTAAAAAATTGAAAATGAAAACTGAAAATTAAAAGCAAACAACTCTAAAGTTTTGCCTTGCAAATTTTGCAGTTTTAGTGCTCTTGGTTGTGGATAGGGTCCCTAGTTCCAATGTTAGGGTCCTTATTTTATTGGGACAAAAATTAATTTGGTTGAGATTAAATTTAGAATTTGATTAAATGGAGTGTCTTATTGCAAATTAAACAACTCAATATGGCTTAGACGAGAAGTAAAATTACCCTCTCAAATGGGAGGGTTCCATAGCAATCACACCCCTTTATGAACCATTAATATGTATATAATTAAATATCAAGAAACTAGGATAGTAGGATGATGGGAAATTTACAAAAGCATGTTCTATAATAATGGCCGGTTGGCATATGATTGGATCAGTGGATGCATGATTCTCACTCCCCAGTCTCTTTTACCATCGCAATTCGCACCCATCTCATTGGACAATGTTCTTTTAACTTTGCCTCTCACTGGGACCATTGTGCTGATTATTGGCCTTTCAATCAAAACCGTGGTCCACGGAAACAGAACTAACCCTGATATGCTTAGACGATAAGAAGTGAAAAAAAAAAAAGGGTTAAATATGATTTTTTTTTTGTCGCCTGTCCAAAATAAACGAATTTTAAGTTGACGTTTATAAAAAAAAATGTTTGATTTTAGTTAAAATATCTCTAAAATTGATTGATTTTAATTCCTATTATGTATGATTATTGTTAATTATCATATGTAGGATTGAATGACCTAATTCTCCATTTTTCAGGTCAGTATTTAACATGAACAGTTTAATGATAATGACTAAAATCAAATAGTATTAAAAATATTTGTATTTAAACACAACAAAAATTTTTCTTAGGCCAAAATCAAAATGCCCTCAACTTTCTCGGACAAAAAACATATCTAAACAAAAATAAAAATCAAATAAAAAAGCTCTGACTCCCAAGTACGGAAATTTTAAATTATTATATAAGAAAATTCTCTTTGATAACTACAATTTGATCTTTCATAATTACAATAAATTTCTTTTCGAAGTCTATACTTGTATTTAGTTTTATATTTAGTGCAGGGATATGACTTAGTTAATTACACTATTACATTCTACATCTAATAATTTATATGCTATATCTAAAACTGCCTAATAATTTCTAATAGCCTTTTTGAATTTTTTTTTTAAATTCTGTCACAAAAATAACAGAACAATATGTAATAAAAATGATTAAATAAATTAATTTAAAACTTCATTACCCTGCATATTCAGATTAATTTTTTTATATATTTTATTTGTTTTAAATGTGGATGTATAGTACATGTAATATAGGAAAATAAAAAGTGGGGAAATTCATAAAATGCATTAAGGTAGGTATTAACAAATAACAAAGTTTGTTGTTCTGAGAATTGAGTGAGTTTAACTTAACTTAAAAAATATGTGATTGAAAGATTGTTCTAACTCTTATAAAAGTTGTATTGGCAATTTTTAAGTGACTTGAGATTCTCACTCAACTTGAACAAAACAATCTAAGATTTTAAATAGAATATCATCCATACTATAGACGAGGTTGTGAGAACACCCATATTAGAAAATTAAACCATATTAATTACATGAGTGGTGCTATTCAAATACTAAAAAAGAAGTTGTTTATTGAGACATTTACTTAACAATCATTGAATGTGATGTGATGGATGGAGTGTGTGGGATTTACTATCACATCATATCTAATTATTATTAAGTGAGTGTCCCAATAAATATTTACTTTTTAGTTATTTGAATAACATTTTTACTAGTTACATATACAAATTAAGATCAGAAAAACAAGAGTCAAGACTCGCATCCCTTACATGGAAAACATTTGGGTTCTTTATGACTATATCGTACATATAGATGGAGGTGAACTTGGAGAAGTCCCTTGGGAGAGAGATCAAGTCAGCGGAAGAATGCTTGTGGAACTGGTACAGTTCTGGGTCTCCACCATAGTACCTCTCCCACCCCAAATCCGTCAAGATTTGCTCAAGAAAGCTATAGGAAGAGACCACTTCACCCGTTGCCAAGTGCACCAACACCTTCTTCTTTGATCCTTTCCCTCCACCATTTCCTTTCCCTCCACCACTTCCTTGAGGGTTCTCCCCTAAACGAAACACTCCATTCTTGAACACCCAAACACCGGCCATTTCTTGACTCTTCTTTGATATTTCCCTCTTACTAGTATAGATTTAGCTTTTTTTCAAAGGAACAAAGTGAGAGAACGAGAGAGGAACAAGCTATATAGGAAGATATATTAGAGGGGGTCTTGGTT
The DNA here is from genome assembly GCA_031216105.1 of Dalbergia cultrata. Lineage (NCBI taxonomy): Eukaryota > Viridiplantae > Streptophyta > Magnoliopsida > Fabales > Fabaceae > Dalbergia > Dalbergia cultrata. The sequence goes on along the minus strand of CM062349.1, from coordinate 33,718,533 downwards.
TGTTGTGGAGGAGAACAAAGATGGGAAGGTATATTTATACATGTGCGTGTGAAAAGAGAGCCAAAATAAAACAAGAGGAAAACTTTCTATACTGTTGGAAGTGGAAGAATTTAAAAGTAAATTGTGAAGGTTAGGAAGAGCATGTTTGGCTTTGGCACGGAATCTAGATATTGTGGGGCCTAATGAGGCCATAACATGGGACATACCCCAAGGACCAAGGGCCTCATTTAATCACCTTGCCATCAGAACCAGCCGTGGGGTTTCACTCGTGAGAACTTAGGTATGATTGCATATAGTTTTGATTTTGGAAGGTAAGGAAAGGAAGGAAGGATGGGATTATATTATAATATTTTAAAATTTTGAGAGATTTTTTTATGTGTGCTGTTAAAAAGGGAGATTGTGAATACAAGTAAAATTAAAAACAGTAATAATTCACATAATTAGAATGGTACACATGTTCATTCATCCGTATAAGAAGAGCAATTTAATATATATTGATAACAATAAAAGAATAATTATTATTTTCTCCTATAATATTTACAAAGTCAATTAATGCAAGAATTGCTCCCACCTACATCACGAGATGTCCACGTGAAGATAGTGGGAGTGATTGTAAGTTTCCTTAGATGTGGGTGGGATTGCTGGCTGATGGAGCAGCTGGTCTCTATTTTGTTGGTTACTCATCATTTGGAATAATTAGACACCTTTAAGGTGATTCTAGCAAATTTTGTCTAGTCATATATATATATATATATATATATTTGTGGCTCAGAATATTTTTTAACTGACCACCAATAATTGAATTAATTAAACTATTAACAACTTTGCACAATGCAACTTTTTGTCTAAATTAATTCTTCAATTCTTTTTTGAATTTCTAGGCTATTACTGGATGGTGATAATAATTATTAATTAGGCATTAGCAATAGTAGATTTGGAATTGTAAGCACGTCATCTACCCAAAGAAAAAAAAATGGCATTGTAAGCACATCGCAGTCGCTCATCAGCTTGCTCTTCCGTGTCATAATTGACAAGCTTTCTAGTTTATATTTGTATGTTAAATATAAAGAAGTATGAATGTTGATTTTTTTTTTTTAAATAAAGGATGTTGATATTTAATTTCTTACCGTAGATAATCTATTCTCTTAATGAAAATTAGTTAGTTATTGCTGTCATATAGTAGCATAACCAATGAGGTTGAATATAACAGAAAAATGCTCACATTTAGTGCTGATTGCTTATGTGTGGCCGACAGGGAATATATAAAGAGAAAAGCTGGTCATCTAAAAATTTTGGTAGAATTGTTTACATAAATTATGGGATTTATCGGATGAAATGAAGTGATAGCACTTGTACATAGGAACAAATTGGAATACATAAAGAGAAAAACTATCCATCCAGAAAAAATTTGGCAAAATTCTTGACATAAATTATGGGATTTATAGGACGAAATGAAGTGATAGCACCTACTCATTCATATCTAAGATATTATATTATTCTTGCAAGTAATTTCTAGCAAAAACTTCTAACTCTTTGGAATTTTTTATATTAAATAAATACCCAATGGTTTATATGACAATTACATGCTCGATCATGTTTACTCAATTAGTTTTTATTCATTTTTTTAGACATTTTGATCAAAATTTTCTGAAAATAAAATTGGTTATTTGACATTTAAAAAATGAGCAATATATTGAAGATCTTTTGTTGTGTGAAGTAAAAAATCCAAAAGCAACCATCTGTCATTTTGACGTTATACTAAAATAATTCTACAAATGACATCTTTTTTCAAATTAAAAAAAATCTAGGAATGGCATCCAATAGTTAACAATATTGTCTTGCTTGTTAAGTAGTTATTCTTTCAGCTCATGGAGTTCCCTTTTCATTACATTCCCTCTTTAATGATTCTTCATCGTAAACATTTTCCAAGTCTTCTTTTTCAATTCTTTTTCTTCGGAGCACGACAAAAGGCACTTATTTTTGTTATATTTTATTTTTTTTAGAATATTTATTCACTTTCAGATAAATTTATATTTTAAAATATTTATCAATTTTACATTTTAATAAAATATTAATTTTGTACTTTCAAGATTATCTCCAATTAATTTCACAATTTCAAAGCAAATTATCTAATATTAGCTTTGAACATTATCCCTCATTTATTATATTTTACTCAATTATCAATATCATTTATTATCTTTTTTAATATTTGTGTTTAGTTAAAATTGATAAATATTTTGAAAGACGGGAAGTATTATAAAAGCCAAATAAGATTGTCTCAAGATCAGTACATTTGGACGATATTATTTTCTACAGAACCTTTGAAAGATAGGATGGGAATCAAATATAACAAATATTTAATGAAACAAAATTTTCAGCTTTTGAAATCAGATTGACAGATCCTAATATATATGCCTTATATATATTTGAATTCTTAATCAATATTTAGAGCACTCAATGGAAAATTTTATGATGAAATTTTCTATCTCGTGCAATGAAAAGAAAAAACACTTTTTCATTTTCGTGTAATCAATAAATCCCTTAAGAGTCCCTTTGAATGTTGAAATTAAAATTGTAACATATAATTTTAATTTCAATTTCTAGATGTAGAATCCTCAATTTTATCTTTGGGTTTATCAAATTAAATAAAAACATGATTGTTGAAACTAAATGAGAAAGAGAAAATAATGAGAAGAGAAATATTTGATCATTTTTGGGACTGATAATTCATATGGTAAAGGTTACGAATTAAGAATATTTTTTTAAAAATTTTATGGAATTGTATTGTAAAACTATAATTACAATCATATAAGTTACTTCAAGCATAAAAATTAGAATTGAGACATCTAATTCTAATTTCAGGCTCTAATTTCAGGCTCTAATTTCATACTTAATTTCAAATGTGTAAAGTTACATTAGATAATATGTCAAACAAGTGAAATGTTGAAAATTATCTTGTCATCATTAATTATCTATCAAAAAAATTGACAAGAAAAAAAATCTACAGCTAGCAATGGCCACAAACATATAAGGATGACAAAAACAAAAAAACAAAACTCATGATTATTCACAATGGGGATGGAGACAAGGACAAAATCCCTGTTTAATTTGTTAAAAGGGGTGAGGATGAGGAACATGGTTCTCGCCCGATGGAGATCTATTAATTCGCTATTTATATGAATCCTTTAAATATCTACTTATATATATAATATCAAAAAAAACTTAGCACGTCTTTATTTTAAAATTATTTCTATTAGATTTACATTATGTGTGTATTTTATTTTTAATTTGAATTATATTAATTATATTAGTAGTATTTGTTATTATATTGTGAATATCTATGTTTCAAAATATTATGGATATTTATGCTTCAAATTTTGAAAATATAGGGAATGAGGACTTGTTATAGGGATGAGACACAGACATGAGGCAAAATTTTAAATGGGGATAGGATCGAGCCATCTCCTTCACCCATGCATCGATACCCATTGACATCCCTACAAATATATGACTTCCATTTTATGTTTTGAATTTTATTAATTAGTGTCATTTAATCCCTTTATTTCAAAATAAATATCATTTAAGGTTAGTGTATACAAATTAAGGAAACCATTAAATATGTTGATCTTTAAAAAAAGTTAATCAAAAAGACTAAGAACCTTTTAAAAATAGAATTATGATTGGCTAAAAAAAAGTGAAGAAAGAGAAATATGTTACTTAATTCAATATTGCGAGGATAAAATTAGTCTAAAGTAATAAAATTTTCATTGAAACTTTAAATAACTATTTTGAGACAAAAATGAAACTCTAATGCCTTCCTTTGGTTTTGATGATCTTGAGGGGAATGAATTTGGATGAAGAAAGAAAAAGGATCTTTCTACTTTTCCCTCCTTTTGGAGTCAGACAAAAATCAGGGGAGAAGAGATTATTACATATGGATCCTAATGGTGTAGTTCTTTACTCAAGTGAGCAGAAAACCTGAAAAAAAAAGCTTTGAAACTCGGATTCAACCAGGTTTCAAGTAACCTAGCCACTTGATCAATCTGATTCTTTAGCTGGACCGAGCATACATATGACTCAATTAATGCTGGTCAGACACTGAGTAAAACCAATGTGACTAGGCCAGTTAGAGTCAAGCCAATCACCGGCCAAACCGCAAATAAACTAACATTGAAGTGTGCACTGAACCGGACATAAGGAAGTTCATGAACATATTAAAAGATCTCACATGTGGGGTTCAAACCCATCTAGGGAGAAAGGGACATGCGCCCAACCACTAGGCTAGCAATGTTGTTGTCTTATTTTGTCTAAATAATATATATATATATATACATATAAAATTGAATTTGATTCAACTAATGACCTATAAGTTAAACCAGTAACCCAATGACTCAATAGTGTGGCCGAGTCAATGACTGATCCGAATTTTAAAACTGCTTAAAATTTAAATGAGTATGTATATAATAAAATTACTAGTATATCTTTGAATCTCTCTTTTAAAATCATAAAAAATAATTACGTAAAATTCCTTCACACATCATTCATTTTATTTCCTCTTCAATCAAACAACTGATTGAAGTGGTTTATTGTGATAACGAGATAAGTAAATCTTAACCATTGGATCTTCATGAGTGGTTAAGGTTAAAACACCAAGTTGTGACTTTTTTAAATGAGCATGTTAGCATTAATTACCATTAATTAACTTTCAATCCTGACCATCTTATACAGCTCATAATTGCTTATTTCACTTTCATAATAAACCACCTATCTCATATGATACGCCATATATATATTATTATTTTCTCTTTTATCGATTTTCTTTCCTTATCCAAACAATCTATAAAAATACATTTAATTTAAAATTGGGAGAATAATTAAATTTTAGATCCAATACATTTACTATTATTCATATATAATATAAGTTATTGATCTAAAATGGTTAATCCTCACTTTCTTATTTTACTACTATTCTCGTATCAAAGAATTTTAATTATGTATCTTAAATGACGTGGAGATTTCCTGATCAATGGTTTTCTCTGTGTGTTTTATTGTTTTGTACCGATTTATTGTTGGCATGATCGCCCGAGATTGGTAGGCCAATGATATAACAATCTATATCACCGTCATCATTATATAAAGAGGATTTAGTACATTTATGTCTTCTAATTGAATTGGAATCCACTTTTAAGTCCATAAACACAGCTTATATTTAAATATCTATTAATTTATCAAAAATTTACAGTACTCTCTTCTTTTTTATTTTGCTCCCTATATTTCTCACCTTTTGTGATAGTTTCCAACTTTTTTTCTTTTTAATGCATAACAGTTTTCAACTTTTATTGAACGTGCACGTCTCAAAACTATTCTGCTCTTCCATTATTTTTTTCTTCAGATTTTACTTTGAGTCTCGACCATTTTTTTTCAAAATTTCTTGAAAATAATAAAAATAAAAATTTAAAATCTTAATCATATAAATACTTAAAAAATAGAAAATGTGGATACACAAGACTTAATATTTAAAATATAAACTTTAATTAAATTGTATTTAAATATTTATTTGATTGAGGTAAAATTTTCATATATAATATTTAATATTAATTACAATAATTTTTTTTTAAAAAAAGGTGACTCAACAGTCACGGTAATACCTGTTGAGTCACTAGGTGGTATAACAATTTATCTCTACAATTTTCTATCACCTCTACCACTTCAGCAGCAGCCTCTTTGAAAATCAAAGGCACTTCAGAAATGATTGAATCCTTTAAACCATCCTCCAAATTTCAAACGACCACAAAGGGCTTCAGGTATCATTATCAACGCCTTGCGGGGATTAATATACCTTACTTTACTCATAAGGGCTGCAAAATTCTTCGTTCCTTAAAACAGTTGCGTAACGCTGCCCACATGGCATCACGTGGGCTTTGTGGTCTTCATGGTCCTCCCCAGCGTAACAGTGAGAAAACTTTATGAGCGGTCGCTTGTCAAATATCTCATCAGTTCTCATTGGGGCGTCTATCTATCATTGTCTCATAGCCAACATTATTTATCGGCATTTATTATTATTTTGTTTTGTTAACGTGTACGTTAGTAAGTTTTTGATATTTGTCCCACTACAGCAGAGACGGAGACGGTGAGGATGAAAATATAAAAAATATTATTTTTATATTATATTTGATTATGAAGTATAATATATTATAATTATTTTTATATTTTATTTGAAAATATGGAGATAAAATAACACATATATGATAAACGACATTAGTACTTGGCCAGATCATTATTGGATTGTTGTCGCCAACCAGTCACTGGACCACAACTGTACCACCCATGGTTATAAGAACATATAGAGGAATATTAAATATATATAAGGATATTATTGAAAAAGAATATTAAATTGCTATTCTCTATATTATGTTCCACTATCCTCACTTTTTAGAAGTGTAAATTTTTTTTCTATTTCTATCCCTGATTCCTATTTTCATTACCAAATAAATTTGTGTCTCTAATGTCTTTGTATTTCTGTCTATGGGATAAGAACCAAACACTACCTTAATCTCCCATTTGATATCATTTGGAATTGGAATTGAATATAGAATTGGAGTTTAAAATTAGAATTAAACAACTCAGTTCCAAGCTTTATATTTAGAATAACACATACAATTGAAATAATAATTTTACAATCCAATTCTATGAAATTTGAAAAACAAATAAAATGAATCTTATTAATTCCAAAACTTATTAAATATCTTTCTATCCATTCGATAGAAAAATAAAATTTTAAGCTCTTAATGCATTCAACTTTAAAATCATTCCATTTTTAACTTCTTAAATAATGCCTCTAGGACAGTTATTAACAAATAAACCCTTATTTTTTATATGGAAAAGTTTAGAATGAAAGAAACACTCGCTCAAATTATGAGTCATTCTCACTAAACACATAAAAATATTACACAACCTAGTAATCTAAATTGTAGTGATATGTACAAGTGCAAAACCGATTAAATAAGTCTTCAACTAAATGAAGCAGTTAATTTTATTGACATATACTATGATTCAAATTAAAATCGAATCATGATATTCTACAAATAATACTCCTTAATCTTTTATCGATCCCATTCACTTTCTCCTTAAGGGAAAATTTAATTCACATTACCTAAGGTTTTTTTAAAAAATAGGTCTATATATAATAAAAGAAAACATTTTGCATTTTACTATATATATTAGAATCCTTTATCAGTACTCTAAAGTCACTAACTTTCGGAATAATGATTAGCAAAATTCTTACTTCAAATTAGCAATCATAACAAATCCACAACGCTCAATAATTGATTGATACATTCAAGAAATTGAATGTTTTACAATTCATAAGTTAGATCTTTCATAATCTAAATTTGGCAAAATAATGACAGCTACTTATTACGAAAAAATTGACGAATTGATTACTCAAATGTGCCAATGATGTGGCTCTAGGATGCAAGGTGATGTTGCTGGCTTTATCCGTGTGTGTGTGTGTGTGTATATATATATATATATATATATATATATTCGATCGCAGTCATATATTGCTAGACTTGACTGATTCAACGTTAGTCCTTCACATGAAAAAAGGTTGAAATAAAAAGAATGATTCAAAATGGTGGTCCTAGTCCTAGACTTTTCCACAATTGATGAATTAGGGTTGTAGGCAAATTTTTCTGCATGCTTGGACATCCAAATCAAAGGATCAGTGGATGTCTTTGTTTCCGTGTGCCCTTAATGCAAGCCACCATGTCCTTGCTGACAAAGACATACTAATTAATGTTATAAGTATAGATAACCTAGAGAGTAAAAACTCAAGGGAAAAGGAATTGTAATATGAAAAGGATTTTGCTTAGAAAAAATGTTATTTATACTTATAAGACATAAGATACTATGTCAATTTATATCTTACTCACTATTAGATGAGAAGTGGACCATATGTAAATGAGGTCCACAACCTATCCAATAATAAATAAGATGTGAGTTAATATGTTGTCTCATATATTGTGAATATAAATAACATAACTCTTTGCTAATTAGTACTCTTACAAGTTTCTAATACAAGACTTTCTATTTTTTATTCTTTAACTAGTTCTCTTAGGACATTAGTTAGATAAACTCATATAAAAATGTCATATCACTTAGAAAGTTTTGTCATTAACTAGATCTGTCATATATTTTTTTTATAAGAATGTGTTTGTTTCAATCTTTTTTTATAAAAAATAATTTTTCAATTAGAGAATAGGTTTTTAGAGAAGTTATTTATTCCAATTTTTTCTCAAAAATTAATTAAAACAAAATTTTAAGTTTTTTTTAAATATAAGAACTTATATGATTAACTTCTATAAAAAAAAATACCTTTTAAATGAAAAATCACTTTTTATTGAAAAAGCTGAAATAAACATACCATAAGTCTAGCTACTTTCATGATCGATAATAAAAATTTATGCTATTTTCACATAATTTATGCAAATTTTTTACATGAAATGATTTATTCCCATAAACTTCTTTCCATCCCTTTTAGAATATCTGTTCACTTTCAAACAACTTCATATTTTAAAATATATGTATACTTTTAAACAACTTAACATTCTAATGCAATATTTATTTTACTTTTTAATAGTATCTATAAATAATTTCACTCACTAACCATTAATTTTCTAAAATTATTTCATTTAACAGGGCTATATTAGTACATTAACTATATTTTACTTCATTTCTAACATATTAATTATATTTTTTAATACATGTATTTATCTAAAAGTGACAAATATTTTGAAACGAATGGAGTATGATCTTAGAAAATAGTAAGTGGTGCCAAGCTTTACTAGATGAATTATCCAACAAAAAATCCTGAGTTTGGATTTTTCATCATCATCTTTAAATTTTGTTTGTTTAGATTCCTTTATTTTATTGTTAAAATATTTTTATAAAAATATTTCAAGATAAAGTTTTTCGGCAAATTTTCATTTGTGCAAAAAAGAAAATAATTTTTATTTTGCACAACAATGAAGTTAATATAATTAAACATGCATGACAAAAGGGAATTACAGTGCATTTGGTTGGGATAAAAAAGAAGTGAAAACTCATATCAATGAGCTCTATATCTATAATCTATAATACTAATATTCCAGACTTATTTTAGGAAAAGTTTTACAAGTGTCGCTCATAGAACAGCTTATGGCCCACGATTTTTATAACCTTGATTATTAATTATTTTGTTATAAAAATTACCTTCATATCTATTTCATTAATACAACATAAATATTTCACATTGAATATTGGATTTTAAACCATTACAATTCTTAATTTAAATTATATAATATATCTATAATATATAATACTATTGTATCTATAATATTAATATTTCAGGCTCATTATAGAGAAAGTTTTACAAGTGTCGCCCATAGAGCAACTTATGATCCACGATTTTTATAACCTTAATTATTAATTATTTTGTTATAAAAACTACCTTAATCTATTTCTTAATACAACATAAATATTTCACATTAAATATTGGATTTTAAACCATTACAATTCTTAATTTAAATTATATAACTGATCAAAATATGTCAATCCATTTTCTTTATAATAACTTTTTTTTATTTTTTTCAATTAAACACGTGTTTTTTCCATATTAGTTACAAAATTTTAAATTTTGAATTCACCTTGATGTTTTAAATTTTGAATTCAATAGACTACTTAATTTCTAACAAAAATGGAAACAAAAACTATTGCTACCAAGAAAGGTTTGTTATAATCGAAGTATAAACCCCTTAAATTACTCCTAGAATCTGTAACATATTTATTGCTATAAAAGATGACCACTTATAGTAATCGAAATAAAACCCCTTAACTTCCCTTAGAATCTATAATTTTCAGTTTGTAATTGAGACTTCTACTGCTTAAAGCTTTAGTGTGAAATGCTAATACCCCATTTCATTTCTCTTTTGTATTCCACAACTTTCTTTTCTCTTCCATTCTTCCTCTAATATGTTCATATTTTTCATTTCTCTTCGTTTATTATTTGTTAATTCTATTAAAATATATTAATTTACTTCATCTTTTAATTTTCTTCTTTGTGGTTTATATTAAGGAATAAGAATTTGTAGGTTAGAAAATTCAAATGTTCCACCATTCTTCTTTAAAGCTATTTTCTTCTTTGTGATATCTTTTTTTGTTTGTACAACGACTTTTATGTTTGTTCAGTATTTTTAATTTGTATACATATTTTATACATTTATATGTTTCCTCAATGGAATAAAGATTTGATTTTTTGAAGTTCTCTTAAAATAAACCAATTTATTTATCCTTTTCATTTTCATTGTTTATATCTAATTTATTTCTACCCTTCTTCTTTGTTTTTTTTTATAGAGATTTTTTAATATTTATTTAATCTTTTACTTTGTGTATAATATCTTAATGGTCTTTTTCTATGTTTTGTGTAAGAGACAATCATTAAGTTGTAGGCTCAACCGCGTATTGTTCAATCCTTTGTGACAAAAATAATTGTATTTTTTTATAAATAATTTATTAAATATTTTTAATGAATTTTGAGATTAATTTTATTATTGTATAAACAAGTAAAGCATATGCTATTGATGAATTATCTCCACTGGTCATTTAACTAAACTTAAGGTAGTAAAGATTAGGGACTAAAAGTAATTGAAGATTATGTTTGGTTTTACTTCTACTTTTACCTTTGATTTGTTTTGCTCATTTGTTTGGCAGAACATTTATATGAGAGGGAATTGTTGTTGTGTCAATAACAACATTTCCTGAGTCAGTTCAGTGCACAGGCAAGCTAGCTGATGATTCCAATAACAATATTAGACAAAATGCATTAGCTAATCTCGATTGGATTCAATATATACATAGTCATTGAATTATATTTTCAATTCCATTTACAAACACTAATTATGGAGAATGAATAATATTTTGAAATAAAATTAAATTTTTATTTAAAATTTCCATTGTTGATTAACATTGTACAAATTAATTATTAACTATTATTCTTTTTAATTTTAAAATATGTTTTTTTTTAATTACTTGATAAAATTTAAAATATTATTTTTGTATGTATATACAATCCATATTTATTTATGTTTGCTTTTTTAAGGAATAATCATTATCAATATATTATTTTATTTTTTAAATCTCCGCCTAACTATTTAAGTGACAATTTTTTTTTCTAATTCATAAAAGCTAATATTACACACACACCAAAAAAATAGATATATAGCAAAAATTAATGATAAATAATATTATTACCTTTTTTTATAAGCCTAATATTATAACCTTTAATTGATACTAATATCCATATCAATAAATAATATATACATACTAATAGTATTATTATCCTTTCCGTTACCATTTTTCAAAATTTTTCTTTCTTTGAAATTTTTTTAATAAATCAATGAATAGACGTAGAGATTCAAATCTCTACAAGAAATAAAGAATGAGGACTCATAATGGGGATGGGGAGGAAATGAGAGGAAAATTCTAAAGAAAGACAGGGTTGGGAGAAAAGTTTATAACTTCAAATCTAGAGCTTTACATTTCAGTTTATCAATTCCATAATTGTTTCGTATTTTTTTTTGAATAAAAAATATATTTTTCAAAATTAAAATATTTTTTAAAAATAAATTCCATAATTTACACTTATTTGATAATGATACTAATTATTTATTGATTATAATATACATGATTTTAAAAAAATCAATTCCATAATTTTACTACCAATTAGGATTATATGATGTTTTACTAATTATAACATATTAATTATAATATATATTTTAAAATTGATATTTTAGTTACTGAAAGGATGTGTAATTGAAACACATAAATTAAATACTTTAATTTACTAAAAAGTTGTAAATAACTAAGGATGACAAAAAAAAAAGTTTATACATACAGGGATTACTCGTAATAATGGGATGAGAGTGAAGACAAATTTGGTCTTCCTGGGGATGACTGACAGAGGAGAAGTTCTCATTTGTTAAATAGAGCAAAGACGGGATAACACACCCTCATTTTTTCAATTATCTTTATTAGATTTACATTATGTATGTATGTTTAATTTTTATTTGGATTATGTTGCATTAATAGTATTTGTTACTATGAATATTTATGTTTTGAATTTTAAAATATTTTTAATTTTTCTCTTTTTGAAAGTTTTTAATAAACTATGAATACCTATAGGGATTCAAATCCCTACAAGGATGAGAAATGGAGACCCGTGACGAGAATGAAGATGGGATCATACCAAAATTTCAAATCAGGACGGGGACTCGAGACATGTCCCTTTTCTCATAGATACCTATTGTCATTTCTATAAATAACATGATGTAGTTAAACTATCCACTTGTTATTTTTTATTTTTCATAAAATAAGATTTTTATTATTAGTTATAGGTCATCTACTGATATTTTTTTAACTTTATAAACATCATATTCGAAATAAGATATAAAATAAAATGATGCATTTATAATTTTTTTCATTGATTTAATTATTAACTTATTTTTAAAATAAATTATATATTCAATTTTCTATAAGATATATTTAAATAAATTATTATTTATTTTCCTTAGTGGTTAATAAACTATTTTTTATTATTACCTCATGCATCGCACGGGTCAAACAATTAGTGTATTAAAAAATAGGATCCCTATATTGTTAGGGATTAATTAGTCTTTTAGAAATCAAAACCAAAATGAATTCAATTACAGCGACCTGTCTTTTATATACGAAAAATAGGGACCAATACCTTATGAAAAATAATAACTAAAACCTGAAAATTAAGTATAAACTATGAGAACCACTTACCAGGGACGCTTTATAATGGAGTACTACTATAACGACTTAACCACAAATTCTTTTAGTCTACAAACTAAAACCAAACCATAAACACATATAGGACAGAAAAATGAGTTCATAAAGTTACTAAATGTGTTTGGCTGTCAAAGAGAGAAATATGAAGATAGCAAACCAAATTCTACAACCATCAAAACAAAACAAAAGGCGAAACACCAAGAAGATGAGACTTCAACACGAAAAAACGAAACAACCAAAAGCAATTTAAAAAAAAAAAAAAAACTCACAAAACTATAGAAGCCAGCGCCCGCGAAACTGACTGGTCATCAACGAGGACACTTCATCAACAGCATATGAGAAATTCATCTAGCTTCATTCCTAATTAGGTGTCGTATTCGTTATCCCTCAAATTTCCTTAATTATTCTCCCACTTATGTGATTTCATTTGTCACCACCTAGCTTGGACGATTGTTTAGATTTTGGAGGACAAATCAAACTCACCAGAATTTGAATTAATTCCAACACCTTGATATTGAAAGCAGTCAAATATATGCTTGCTTTGATGTTATAAGTTAGGAAAGGAAAAAAACTTGCACATGGGATTATCACTAAATTCCTTGAGGCACCCACAAACTTTACCACATGAGAATATGGGAAAGTAGCCTCCACTAGAATCTTCGCATATATACTCTTTTCTAATCCAAACAGACTGTAAAGGGTTTGAAAACTATGTATGTATCTGATAGGAAGCCCTACGCTACGTGGCTGCTTTGCTCAAACATAACTTAGCTCCCTTAAACTGCTTAGCACATTTGGCTTCTGGAAATTTCCTTAATTGACTCTTTATCAATATCATCCATCTCCAGCTGGATGCATGCAAATTAAAGCAAGTCCTAGCTAGCTTGAAGTTGTCGCTATATTGTCATCCAATTAAAGAAGGGGTACCACATTCATAGGATGATGAGGTGGATTTATTATAATCAAGGAGGGTTTTTACTATATGCTCGACGTCCAATAGGCAGTTTACGTGTAGTGAATAGTGATAGTACTTTTCAAGACATGTGGGATCCGATTTATGCATGAAAAGCTATATATAGTTGAAGTGACTTTAGATTCAGATTCTATAACAATAAGCTTCATGAATATCACTTTTTGAAAAATTCTTATGTAGATATAATTCTGGGAATTCATTCTTAATTAGGACACAAATGAGAAAGTTAATGGAGCTGTATATAGATGAATAAGTACATATATGTTGAATAAATTGGTAAGACCCACTTTTAGTACGAAGGAGAGACTAACAAATTCAGTTTAAATTGAAATAAGGGTTCATTTTACTCTATAAAATTGTCAATGTACTTTAATTTAGTTGTTAAAATTTTAAAATTAACTCTTTAGTCCCTGAAATTTTGTTCCATATGTCATTTTAATCCCTAATCAAATAAACATTGGTCAACTGTTATTGTTATGCTAAAATGGCATGTTAAGTAGCACACGAGATGTCACATGTTGATGATGTGTTATATTGATCCTAAGCAACATGTCTCATGTGAATGACATGTCATACGGATCCAATATTAATATGGCATGCCACCTATAGCTGACATGGCATGTTGAGCACACGTGATATGTTGACGTGACACTAAATTTAAATAGCTTCAACTTAATCCTTGAAATTTTCAAATATGTCAAAACAGTTCTTGAAATTTTCTAAAACATGTAAAAAAAATCCCAAACTTCTCCTTATTTGCTTCATAAAATCAAAATTCTTAATATTTCTTAAATCCATTTATTTGTCTCTCATTTTCACACACCATTTAGTCCAAATTCTCACCTGATCATAGAACAATATGAACAAAATATATAAAAATATTTAGAAATAAGATAATGAGATACAATAACTATAACTAATTATACGTGTCCTTTTAGCAAATCCAGTTCATCATATTTTCTTCCTATTATTCTATTAACATCCTAATGTTCATACCTTGCAACTAAAGCAAAAAAAAAAAAAGAATGTGATATAATTTTAATAAATTGACTATGAAAATTTTTTAGGTAGTTAGTGTTATGAAATATTTAATTATGAATGTTCATATCTTTAGTCGATTTTATAATGATTTGATATAATATTGTACCTCTCACCCTATGATTGTAAATAGTCATTTGGGTGTTCCATTTTATAATACAATTGAAATTGTATCTTCTTCTCTATCATTTATTTCTCTCTATTGCTATCATTTTATAACAATTAGTTGATTATATTTTGTTTTTTGCAAGAATTTTTAAATAGTACCTGAACAAGCTAAATTATTTTTCAAAATCAATATTAGTTATAACAACATTAAATATCTTTCTTCCTTTTTTTGCAATTAATTAAAATATCCTAAACACAATTAAAAGTCTGGTTAGTCCAAATTTGAGACCCTCCATACTTAGCTAATATATAACTAATTTATTAGTTATTACATTACATTTTTTTAGAATAAATTGAGGTTTAAAATATAAAAAATTAAATAGGATGTAGGGAAAATATTATATTATCAAGTGTAGATGGAATTCATCAAAGGGCTATTTGAAACCTTTTAGTTGCAATTTGAAAAAGAATTTGGTATCAAAAGAATCTAGTATGATAAGAAAAATAAACTTTAATCTCATATCAAATGTATCCTCAAATTAACCATCTCAAATATGATAAGTTTTAATCGAGTTCAAATAGAGGATCGTGTCTCTTAATCCACCTTGACAATAATGGATTATACCGAACCACTACCTCTTAGAGTGTACAAGTTGAATTCTGATGGTGCGATGTTCACATATGAAGAAGCATATGGACTAAGAGTTATTATTCACAATTGGCATGACAAGTTTGTCACAATGACGATAAGGAAAACATTATGGGGATGTTGATGTAGTGAGGCAAACATGATGGCAACATTTTAAAATAAAGCATTTATTCTTACTTTTCCTCCCAACATATAATCATTTTTAATGAGAATTAAATTGCTTACTACTTGTTCAATAGTAACAGCAACAAATTATTAATGATACATTCTTTTCTCATTGTTATTTTATGCAAAAAGACCTTTTTTTTTAATTTAAAGTAAGGTATGAAAATGAGAGAAAAATAAATAGATTTGATAAATATTGAGGATTTAGATTCTATGAAGCAAAATACAAACGATTTGGGGATTCAAGAATTTTTTGATATGTTTTAGAAAATTTCAATAACTATTTTGAGATGTTTGGAAATTTCATGGATGAAATTGAATCTATTTTAATTTTGTATCATGTTATGGATAGCATGTCACGTGTCACTTAATATACCACATTAGCATAACAGTAACATAGTTGATTAACATGTGTTTAACTATGGATTAAAGTGATATGTAAAATAAAATTTCAAAGACTTAAAAATTAATTTCAAAATTTTAGAAACTAAAATAAACTTTTATCCGTTTGAATTGTCTCGTACCAAAAAAAATAAAAATAAAAATCTAAATTGTCTCATCCAATCACGGTTGAAGATTTGCGGAAATCGTGGTAAATAGTGAAGAGCGATGGTATATGTCATGGCCACTTTTTCATCAAATGAGTGCAAACAGGGATCAAACGATTGATTTTTTATTTTCTTAACCAAAATAATAATAATAATGAAACAGTAACAAAATGAACAGTCTGAAAATTTCGCAAGTTAACTCTTGTAGCAGATTTCTCGCCATAGAGCATTTTACAATAGTAAATGTAAAAAAAGAAAATATTTTATATTTTATACAATTCCTACAGGTGCGGTTTCGTAGCACAAAGCATTATTCATAAACTAATGCCTTTTCTATCTACCCAACACTTTGGTGTTTATGAGTGGTTTGTACGTCTTTCTTGGAGGGATACGATGCCCCATAACTAGGGCACGACACATATATTATCCCTTTCATTTTAAAATAAGAGTTGTGTTTATCTAAACACTTAAAAATTGGGTGTTCTTAGATATCCACTTATATTTAAGGGTAAAGAATAAAAAAGAGGATTTTCACAAGATTTAAGGTTGATAAATTGGATATTTACACAAAGTATAAAGTAGTTGGTGTTAAAATAATATATCTATTAAAATAAACATAATTTAAGATTATTATAGTAAAAAAATTATTAAATAGTCTTGATCATTTAAAAAATTAACCTAAAAGGCTAAATTAATTTTTTAAAGAAAAATTATGATCGATTAGAAAAGATGTAAAGAAAAGGGAAATAGGTTGTCTAATTTAATGTGTATATTAAGGATAAAATCAGGATAAATTAATTGAATTAAAGTGATAATTATGTTAAAAGAATAAAAATTTAAAAGATATTTAATTTGAAGTAGAGGAAATAATTAAGTAAATCTACTTAAATAATTTTTTATTGTTTCCAGCTTAGTGTGACAACACCGCAGCCTAAGCCCATGATGTGTGGTATCTTCTCATGTGCAGATGAATTTTTGCCTGTATTGTGAAGATGTGTCTTCGGCCAATGAACATAGCACATCTGGACGTGGGTCAAGTTAAGGTCAATAACTTTTGACCATAATTAGCATTTAGATTAGTCGTTTATTGCAAATTAAAAAAAATAATAACAACCATTGATCAAGATTCTATTCTTCCTAATCTTTTTCCTTTGAGAACAACTGAAAGACTAAGTATAAAATAGAGAGAATTAAAGTGAACAGAAGCATCTAGTACCTAAAAATATTATCTCTTTCATTAATAAGAAAAGGTGAGGGAGGCAAAAAGTATTAAAAAAATGATAATTTAATTTAGATCAGGCAAAAAGATTGAGCCTAATTAGCTCTTAACAGATAAGGCATTTTTTCCTTTTTATTATTTAGAATTTCATAGAAACAAAAAATTTTACATTAAAATGAAAATGAACAAAACTAATGGAATTTTATAAATAATTTTTTCGCAATAAAAATAACTATTGTATATAATATAAAATATATAAATAATTAATAACTCATTATAAAAAATTTCTAGTAATTATAATTAATAAATAAATATTTTAATTATATTATTTAGTTTTAAAATTGAATTCAAATAATTATTAAAAACATTTCTTTTAAATAAATTTTATTTTATATGATGCAAAGTAAAAACAAAAAAAAATTAAAATATGTATAGAAGAGAGTATTATCCATTTTTTGATTTTTACATACTTTAATCAACTGATAATTATAAAAATATTAAAATAATTTAGTTACAGAAAATATTTAATACAAATTTTCTATTTTATGTAACTAAAATTATTAAAGTTATGAAGTTTTAAAAAAAAAAATAAAATCTTAAACATTATTATTTGATTTTGAATTTAATAATTAATAAACTATTAGTTTATTAAAACTTCTTTTTTGCTAAATTTTCAATTATGATTAATAAGAATTACTTGTGATAACACGAATATAATATTATAATATAGTATATTGTATAATGTTCTGGGTTGGATCATTTGAAGCACTTAAATGATTTGCCCTGGCTTGATCACACATGCGTACAAGGGTTATGTGATCTTTCTTTTAAGAGTTATTCCTTTAAAATTTGATCTCACTTCTTTTGCCCCAAATTAAAATATCGTAAACTTTTACTTCCCCAACCTATTATTTATGTATTGTGAGAGATTAATTTTTATGTAATATTTATACAAAAGAATTTTACACTTTCATATAATCAAATACTTTTATTTATAAGACTTTTATAATAGTAAATTATTGAGTCAAAATTTGTTGATGGGGAGTATACATTGAATGTTTGTGCGTTCATCTAAATTAAACTATTAGTTTCAATGCTAATTTTTTTTTTCCGGGTTCTATCCTACAATGATGTGAAGCAAAAGTCGTAAACTAACATGGAGGTATAGTATTTAATCAATAAGGTTTTGGTTTGAGTAGAAGATGTTAGAATCTCTCAAGCATTAGGTATTGGATTTGATTTTAGAACTCATGCATATACAAAAAATATTGTTAGATAATATTTTGGTCTAGACTTTTAACTTTATTTTGAGAGATTAATTTTTCACCTATAAAATAAGGGGCACTCTCCGCACATAAAGAAGATGATACATATTATGTTTGTTGACATTATTAACCTTTAGAAGGTACACGTTTAGCAGCGACGATAGAAGGGTTCATGACATCACCGTCTCATCCCATAATATAGCTCATTTTCATTCGATCCATGCATTCAGAGCCCCTTCAATCTCTGTGGCTGGCCTTGACATTACATTAGAGGAAACAACCTGTAGCAGAGTACACGGCGATTTGCGCTCCATCCAACATTAAACACAAATCTAGTAATACCCCCTAATTTTAGAACCATCTCCAACAACCGTCAATCACATATACACACAATCACATGAGACAAAAAAAATATAACAAAAACACAAACCTTCACTCAGCCACCATCCACTCCTCGTTTCATTACACAAACCATGCGTAATCATCCAAATTATAGTAACCAACGTAACAGACACACACATATTATATGTTCATTAATCCTAGGCCACCAGATCCAAAATTCAGTTACAGCTAAATTTAACCACAACCCTTATATATAAAACAAACCCCTCTCATTCCCTTTACCTCCTCAGGCTTGGTTTCGGGCATTTGAAGAGAAGAGGCACAACAATCCCAACAGAAAAAAAAAAAGGAACACAATCATGGGTTTGAGAAACTCTTCTGTTCTGTGCCTCGCACTCGTGTTGGCCTTCTCTTCATCAATTCACGGCTTGGACATCACAAAAACCTTGAGCACGTACCCACAATTCGCCAAGTTCAGCAAATACCTAACCGAAACCAAGCTCGCAGACCAAATCAACAGCCAAAAGGCCGTCACAATCTTGGCCCTCGACGATGCCGCATTGTCTTCCCTGTCGGGGAAATCCGTGGATGCAATCAAGGCCGTGCTTGGAAGCCACGTGGCGCTCGAGTTCTACGATGAGCAGAAGCTCTCTAGGGCTCAGGGTAGTCACACAAGATTGAGCACCATCGGTGGTCCTGGAATCTTCGTTGGTCTCATCAACGAAGGAGAGATCGCGTTCTCTTCAGCAGCTAATCAGAACAGCTACGACAGCAAGCTCGTGCAAACCGTTACCAACGAGGCTGGAGTTGTTTCCCTGCTCCAGGTTTCTGCTCCCATCGTTGCACCCGGCGCTGCTGATGCTGCACCATCCAAGCCAGCATCACCATCACCACCAACACCATCATCATCACCAGCACCACCAACACCATCATCGTCACCATCACCACCAAAAACACCATCATCATCACCACCACCACCAACACCACCATCATCATCATCATCACCATCATCTTCATCACCATCTCCATCATCTTCTTCACCAAAACCATCGTCGCCGGTATCATCACCGTCTACACCTCCAGCTGCTGCCGCTCCTGCTGTTGTTGCACAAGTTGCAGAGGCCACTCCCACTGCCGTGGCAGCGTCTGCACCTGCTCCAAGCAGCAGCAGCGCCTCTCGCGCCGTGGTGGGTTTGGTTGGTGGTGCAGTTATGGCCATGGCTTCACTCTTTTTCTCTTTGTGAGTTGAAAAATAAAAATTTGTTATAGGTGAGAGAGGAGGAGAGGAAAATAATGGAGTCGTTTTGAGGAGCGATGATGAGTTTGTTTGTTGGTAATGGATGTATGATTTGTCAGTGGTGTTATTACAAACTGTTGATTTGTATTTAAAGGGATTCATTTATTCATATTGAAATAACATGATGCGCTCCTAAACCCTAATTAATTAACTTGCTTCCTCTCTATACTTCACTCAAACTTTTAACCGTTGTAATGGGTTTATTTTATGCTCAAGGAGGAGCAAGACCCAAATTCTAGGGGGATGTGAGATTTAATAAATGCCCCTCTCCATACTACTTCCCTGTTTTACAATAAATGGCATTTTTATATTTTTTTGGGTAATATTTAGATATATTAATTTATGAATGTACTAAAAATATAAAAATAATATTTATTATGAAATGGAAAAAATACCTAAGTTGAGTGTGATTAAGATATCAAAATAACGGTCAAAACTATACAAATGAATTTTATTTTGTGTAAAAGAATATGTAAAAAATTTTTTATGTAATTTTCACTCTCCAAATAAATATTACATGGCATCCATCTATTTGAATTTTTTTTATTTTTTTTCTCATTTTTTGTGAATTCAAACATATGATTAGTTTCGGAAGAACTAAGACATGTTATGAATCTTCAAAAAAAATCGAATTAACATCACTTATAATAATGTTTTATACATTTGTAAAGTAGTTTTTTCATTTTAATTTTTCTTAAAAAGAATTATGGCTTAATTATGCATAATATCTAAGTTTATTCAAATATTGAGTCAATTAAGTTCTGAGTGTACAAATAACAGACAAGGGCAAAACAAGAAATGGACTTCTCGAAACACTTCAATAAAAAATAATATTACTTGTATATATCATTTATGTGAGTCAACACACTCATATTTACTATCATATTTACTATTTAATAGAATATGAATCCTATTTAATCTAAATCTGAAGCCCCATTCAACCGTGATTCCACAAATAGTACATGCAAACGACATTTAAGAATGAGATATCTACCTCCTGCCATTTAAGTGTCTGGGAATGCTGCATATTTTAGTGGTGGGAACCGAACGGGCTAGGTCATTCATTGGGCACGACAAATTTACCTAAACGAAGAATCAGATCGGCATGAGGTTAAATTAAATTCAATGCATGTCTGAGCACCCGAAATTCAAATAAGTTATGTACTTACTATTTGCACAAACGTACGTGACAAATTTTCTTTTTCACATGTAAGTCACTTATAACTTAAACCCATATTTTTCTATAAAAAAATTCAATTAATATTTTATATACTTTCGATTTAAAGTGATAATAATGAACGCATAGATTTAACTCCCTTTAAATTTGTAATTTAGATATAAAACATAAACTTTTGACTAAGAAACAATCCCCGATCTTTAAGAACAACCATGACAAGTTTATGCATATTGGGTTGTGCGCTGAAAATGCAAGAAAACCAAATATTTACTCAAATATATTGCTCAGAATAATTCGAAATATACATAACTATCCGATAATATGACATATAATATATTAATAAGTCATGCCATATTATTTCTTTCATCGACCACGCTTATTTTATATACGAAAATAGTACCAATCCTCATGCCTTCTCTGCACTGTTGCATTTACAATTTACAATTGGCATTCCTTGTTAAAAAAATAATACTAACCAATCAACTTTCCAATTTACAATTTCAATACTTGTAAAAAAAATAGCAAACTATATCCCTTAACCAAAATCAAGCAATGGATATACAGTAATGAAAATATAGAAAGCCACTACATTCTACAACTGATTAGCCAATGGATGACACGACACAAATAGCACCGAAACTTTCATAATAGGCTCTCATAAACAATTGATGTTAAAACAATTAAGAAAGCACCAAAATCTGCCAACAATATGCCATGGAATTTGATCTGAATAAGCATCAGCTAAACATGAATCTTATTCAGTCAGATAAACTAAAAAATATTGGCATTTATCCGAGACAGATAACTAATCCCAAAATGACTGTCTTGAAGAGTGGTCTCTAACCAACAAGAAGCAGAAATACAACAACAAAGGAATTTCCAGCAGGTTTCAATTAAGAGTTTTCACCACCTGAATAAATTTTGTACCTACTCTTAAAATCTGGCCCTAAAACACCGTTGCAGAATAGCTAAAGTTGACTAGTGATTGGTATCTTGACCACTGACAGTGCCTTGACCATTGACAGTGCCTTGTCCATTGACAGTGTCCTGTCCATTGATAGTGCTTTGTCCATTGACAGTGTCCTGTCCATTGATAGTGTTTTGTCCATTGATCTTGTCAACGATATCCAACATGACCTTGTCCATGTCTAGATCTTTCATTGGTTTAAAAGGGCGCTTCATGTTCTGAATGAAATAAGAAAACAAGGGATTAGTGGCATTAAAAAGATCCTGAATTGAAAACATAACAATCAGCTTGGTAGCCTCAAGTAGAAATAAAATATATACAACATGATAGATGTAAAAATAAAGTATAAAACATTATAGATGTTATTCCCCTTTGCTAAATGAAATAGATTCACAAGAAACTGAAAAGGAAGCCTCTGTATATGAGACATCACCACCAGCAGCAAGGCCTGAATAAAAATAAATTCCGAAGTCCTAAGAGGGGATATGGAGAGATTAAACTGTAATAAGTGAAGCTTGAAATTGGGTTAATGCATTTGCAGTAACATTATTTCTAATAATCTAATCAAAATGTAGTGATCCATAATGGTGGTTTGGTTAAGAATGCTGGGTACTGCAAGAGAGACTAGCTTGAATATTACCCTGCTTAGAGCATTTAAAACCATGTCATTTTTGGTAGACCAAATATACAAAACACAACTATAATGTATCATAAAAAAAAAATGAATCCATTCCTTGCAAACCAAAGAAGCATTGATTCTGAGGAAAGAAATAGAGTTATTGCAGGTTGCTACGGTTAAAAACGGATATCTTCTTTTAAACAGTGATATGATATCCTAAAAACTGATGAGGTCAGTAGTTAAAGACAAATCTATAACATAGCAACTATAGTCAATAATCATGCAAAAATGGAAAACCGTTTGATGATCAACAATTTAGCATCACAATCTCTAATTTCAAGTCTGATGTAGGTAGGATTTACCAAGAGACTGATGAACTTCTCGCCTCCTTCTTCACGAATCTCAAAGCAACCCTTTCTTGGCTGTTCAAAGAAAAGAAAAAAAAAAAAAAGAAAAGAAAAGGAGAGGGGGTGAAAATTGGATTCAGTGGATCCTTTGACATTGCTGCGAAAGTAATTAGACCAAATAAGAGTGATGATAAATCCTCCTAATAATCAAGCTAACAATCCTCCTACCTCAAAATTTCACTCACTAGTGTCAGTTGTAATTTGCACAACACTGTAATTTACACTGTCATTTTGACTCATGTTAGTGTGATTTTGAATTAGAAAAGTTTTTAAGCACACCAATGAGGATTTATCATTTCTCATCAAATAATACATCATATGTGAAACTTAAGGGATTGGCATTGTTCAGAAGTTTAAAGTGGGCCCCAAACTGTGTTATGTAATAATAGCAACTCGGTGAGTTCTGTTAGATCAAAGTTTTGAATTAAAAGAACTTCTAAAGGCCGAGTATCACTCATCCAAAATGAAAAGAAGCAGCAGGCTTCCAACATTACTGGTGCTACTTATGAGTGGTCCCTTTCTTTTAGAAAAAAACAAGTCACGTTTGATTTTTCATGTGGACACAATGATTCTCAAACTAAACTCTGCATTTCCAAAGTAAAAATGAATATCTCATGATTGCTAATGGCCTAGAAAAAAAACAGAGCATACCTTTTCAGGGTTCACTTTGACAGTGATGCCAGGCACTTTCTTCTCAAGACCGTCTTTCACCTCAGTGGCTCTCTCACTGAATGATTTGCATTGGGTACTAAAGGCCAACAAAATAAATAAGCAATTTAGAAACAAACAAACAAAGTTTCAGGGACGCTTCAACAAAAGGGAAGGATTCTACGCATAACACAACAAACAACACCAACAAATGCTTCATTTCCCTACTTTTAAATGCTCAAGAAACATTAAACACACAGTGAAGTTGGGAGCTTTCAAAATAGCAAAACGAAATGCCACATTCTCTTTTGGTTTTATTAATATAATGAAGGAGTTGTTAGGGTTATTAAAACAAGGTTTCATATTCCCCAAAAGCACCATTTAAGGGATGGCAAAAAAAATAAATAAAAAAGAAATTGATAATGATAAACCCTACTTCATTCTTGCTCAAGATTGAATCTTTATGCAACATAACCACCACATGACCATTCATCACACACAAACAAAACGGCCCACTTTCATTTTCCTCACATTTCTTCCATTTTTTCTTAACAGAAAAAAAAAAAGAAGAAGAAGACAAACTCTGAAAATAAAAGAATAATAAAAAGAAAAAGTAGAAAAACCAGAATTTACCAGCGCTCAATGACTATGGTCTTGCCGGGTCTAGAGGAAGAAGCACCACCACCTTGTTGTTGTTCTTCTTCTTCTTCCTTCTTCTCTAGCGTCACCTTCACCTCTGTCTTGCTCTGCTCAGCACCTTGCTTTTCTGCCTTTTTCTTATCGCTCTTCTTCTCAGCTTCCAATGACCCTGAACCTGAACCTGACCCGGAGCCGGATATGGGTCTGGACCCGTATTTGGAGCCAGAACGAGTGAGTCTCATGGCGGCGTGGGTGGCGGAGCGAGTGACCCTCTTCTCCGGCGTCGTGGCGGGTGGCTCCGCCGCAGCCTTGCGCTTCCTTGGAGCCATTGTTCTTTCTTTCAGTTTTTGCTGTTTGCGGGACAGAGAAAACTTGTATTGCAAGAAAGCGATGAAAAAAACACAGTGAGAGTGTTGTGTCTTGTGTGTTTTACTTTCTTTGACTGTGAATGAATGTGACTGTGCGTGTGAGAGAGACTGAACGTTGGACATGAATATAGAGCGTGTGTCTATCTATGACTTGATGACATTTTGAAATTATTGTTTGTCTTATTATTATTGTTATTAGTTTTTGGTTTTTGGGTTTTGGAGATCTTGGCTTTTGGGTTTTGGAGATCTTGGCCGTTGATGGAGAGGATCCAACGGACAACTTTGAAAAAGGGGATGTTTTCATTTAATTTCTTGTTTCGGACTAGAATCCAGAGCTTCCGAGTTTTAATGCGAAAAAATGGTAGTTTTGAAGGGAGTTCGGTCGTAGATACAGCAACCATTGTTTTTGTGAATGTAAGTGGTAAAAGTAACAACACTTCTCCAAACATTCGTTTTCGAAAGATTTGGTCAATGAAAAAATATAAATAAATCTTGCACATAGAAATGCTTGAAAAGAAAAAAAAAATATTCTTCGAGTGAATACCCAATTTTGGCTTTGAAAAATTTTTCATTGAAGTATTTAGCCCCAAAAAAATATTTTGATCTTATAGTCTCTCAAAATTGCAAACAATAAAGAGGTATTTGAAAATTTAATTTTGTTGATGGAATCATACATGTAGCACATTATAATGATAATGTGTCATAATATTGTTTGGTTGTGCAATCAAAATATCATTATTTTGGAACATCTTCCCCTAACCAACATGATGTACTTTTATTCAAGTGATCAAAGTAAAGATTTTTTCAGTTGAGATTTTATCCAAACCAAATTGAGATGCAATCATTTTTTTTATCTCTTTCACCGAGGATAAAAATGAAATAATGCATTTTGTATTCATATTAGAAAATGTCTAATGTCACTGTGTTAATGGATCATCTTTATAGAGGGACTAATTTGTCCTATAGTTTATATCTTCAAGAAGCATGAGGTAGGTTTTTGATTTTAAGGGATTATATTATTGTGTGCAATTTTCTTGAAGAAACATGTAAGATATTTTCTCCTATTCTTTATGAATAATAATCCTTTTATTGTTATTTATTTATTTATTTTATAGAATTGACACGTTTAGTGATAGTTAAAATATTAATAAAAATAATATTTTTAATATTTATAATGATTAAAAACACAATCTAACATAACCGGAAAAAATGGAGATAATAACAAAGAAAAGGGAAAAAATGAAGAAGGAACCAAATCATAAAAAATAAATAAATCAAAATCAAAATAACTGATATTTATTGGGACTAAAAATATGTTTAACTTTTTTTTCCCAAAAAAGAAAATGACACAAATGCACCCGTAATAATAAAAGTGTACATGGCTTTTGTCCTCATGTGAGTAATATTTGGTGTATAATAAAATTACATAATAAATATAAATCACACACTTTATTATTATTAGATGTGATGAATAAGTAGAATGAGTGAGGATTACATATTATATTCAATAATGATAAAATGTATGGTGTATATTTATTATACAATTTTATTGTATATCAAACATTATTCTTCTTGATATTTGTAGATTAGAAAGAACATTTATTAAAGTAAAAAGTAATACTTTGTAATAGAATTTATCTTCATATTGAAAAAATAGAAATATAAGAAAGAAAAATCAATTAATATTTATTTTGATAATTGAAATTGTATGTGTGAGCCACTTTAATTATTGAATTTTAAAGTATGACAAATTAGTTCTTAACATTATAATCATGAAGCATGTTAGTCCTTGGTGGGGTGGGCAAATCCTAACAAATCTTTGGCCAATTTGAGCTAAAGTTATTAATTTTAGCGAGCAATTTGATTTGATTATATATGTTTAGATACGAATCATTTATGCTTTTAAATACTAATAACATGATTTAGAATTACAAACCCAAGGACTAATTAATCAGATTTTAAACTTTAAAAATTAAATCAACTCAATATACAATTTCAAGGACATTACACAAAAATAATACTACATCTTTTTCATTCTATGTGTGAAAAAAAACACATAGATTAATAAAATAATAAATGAATTTTGATAATGATAAAAAGTTATGTAAATGGACCAGATTACCCTAATTGAAAAAAAAATATACCCTAATTGAAAAAAAAGTAAGTAGTGGTATAATTAATTACACTAAGAGTAATATTGAAAAAATAAATTTAGAGCTTTCTTAAAGTAATAAATAGATGAATATTTTGAAGCAAAAAATTAAAAGAAATAAATAAAAATTAATGGATAAAATAAAAGGATGGAGTACATTACAATTTGCAAGTTGCGACAAGAAACTTAACCATTAAGCTTTATACAATCTTTGTAGAGATCACTTTTTACAATTTTCAAAGCATTTGAATAGAATGATATGTAAGTGGAGGAAAAAGGTTATTTGAGAATCCAACAATATTTTAGGAGTTGTGTTATTTGTATTAATAGGTATATGATATTGTATCAACTCACACCTAATCTACCATTAAATGAAATATTAATTGGCACAATATCTCTGTCACGACCCGATTTGGGAGCGTGACCGGCACGTGAGGAATCTCATCCCCACGCAAGTCTTTTAGGTGACGTATCTTTCTAAATGCATAAAATAGTATAATATCATACTTAAAACGAAATTTTTCTTACAAATCTATATCATTTTCTCTAATTAAAATATAATAGTCAAATCCCTAAAAACTGAAATATTCATATATATAAATCTAATACATTTTTTTTTGTCATGCTTTAAAATCTAAGATTTGAAGACTGAATCATAAACTCATTATCATTAGCTTTCATATAAATCTCTAATCATAGCCCATATTTCAAAATACATTATAGAGCTCTAAAACGTATAGGGAAAATACATAATCTCTTAAATTATCAATAACATCTCAAAATACATGCGTGGCTTGGATCCTGCTTGCAAAACTACTGGAGCACTCTAAACTAACAGAAATCCTAAACTAAGCCTTACAACAATGCAAAGCTCACCAAGGGATAATCATAGCACTCTTTGGCGGTGGCTGAACGATGTCTGTACCTGCAACTATGAGAGGAAGGGAGAGGGGTGAGTCAACGGACTCAGTGAGTGAGCTCTCACTCATCACCCACATGGGACAACCAAGAATATACATAATATAATATACATGCAGCAATAATGATTCATTTCATATTTAAATACATAGGTAGCTCTAGGAAAACACTTTTCATTCCATGTATTTATAAATAAACATTTCTAACTCAAAATCAAGCATGAAATCATTTTAACTGAGGGTGCGGCAGAGCGTCGGGAAACAAGATATCTTGAATATAATAAATATATCATAACAATAAAAGCTATAAAATTTTAAACTATGAAGTGAGACTGCCTCACTGGCGAATCAGAGCTCCTGCTGAATCTGTAATAGTCCCTCTCGGACAAACTGTGGGCACCTAACTAGATCCCATTTTCTGTAACTGCTGGGGGCGAAACTGTCCTCTAACGGACAACTTGGTACCAAGGTTAACAATCTCTTCACAGCCGTTAGCTAACTGTCTGTTTCCTTATCTCTACCGGCTAAACTAGTTTGACAAAAAGAAAACTATAGTTGAAAAGTGGGTACTCTATCCCTGGCGAAGCAGAGCCCCTAAGTTCTTAGTACTCTAAGAGTTCTGAACTCATATAACACTAACAATCTGACTTTAGCATAACTGTGGCTATGAAAATCGAGCCCAAGGGTTCACCACTTGTAGGCATTCCGATTTCAAGCCCACAGAATATGTATCTGGCAGTTGCTAAAAATCATACTGAATTCTATACCTCTTGGTACCATAAAACTAAATTTCTAAATTCATATCTTTACTAACATATTTCTCTATATACATGATAATACTAAAATCATAATCCAAATGCTGGAGTTTTTAACCATAATACTCTCAAATCAAATAACAAAATTTATTCCAAGCTAGATCACACTCTTGTTCACTTTTTCTTTTAATATATATTTCAACTGAATACTATAAAGCCATATTTATAAATCTCAAGTCATGAAACTAAATCATGTGGCTCTAAAATCACATAACATATCTGATGAAATAATAATTTATAAATCATATATTCCTGTGATAAAACTCTTAGAGTTGCATATAAAACATTTCCATACACACACAATCCAATTCATGGTCCCATGGTTTTCTAAAATTACATTTTTTCATGCCATTATCATAAAACCATAGTTTCACTATTTCAACATAACAGTTAAAATCATAATCTCATGTCTATCATATTTAATAATCATAATGCAAGGAAAATAATCATAATGGGGAAAACTAAGACAATGAGTTCAAACTCACTCACCTGGAGGGGGAGGAAAAAGTGGCGTCAACTCCAACTAAGCTCCGGGGAGCCGGGAGGGCACCAATGTCAACTATTATAACCATAAAACTCATTAACAATCTATGGGTAGCTCTAGATTTTTCATAAACTAATTCTAATAATAATGGGGGAGCACCCCCACTTGACAACAATGAGAGAAAACAACAATTCAAATAATAGAATATAAAAGGAATGAGACAAAGAGACCAAAATCTATCAAGAAACACATACCTTAAAGATTTGGGGGAGCAAGACTTGAGTGGGATAGAGAGAAAAGAGAGAAATTGGAGGAGAAGGGTTTCTGGTTCGTCAAAATGAGAGAGGAAGGGGCCTGATGGCCTTTTAAAGGCCAAAAATGAAACGGCGACGTTTTTCCTATCATTTGGGGTCTTGGGGGACCGCTATAGCGGTCAAGCATTGTTCCGCCCGTGTTCCGCTCCTGGCGCTATGCACTTATGACCACTATAATGGTCCTAGACCGCTATAGCAGTCTCCAGAGGCCAAAAACGTGATGCGGTCAAGCTGTGACCGCTATAGACCGCTATAGCAGTGACAGTAAACATATATCAGCATAATTTGTGCTGTTTTGACAATAACTTACTCATATACTCACTTACTTATTTCCATCTCGTTATTCTAAGCTAAATCATTTATTAACTTCCTATTAACTTTAAAACATAAATGTAAATAAGAAAATACCCCCCATTTGGATTCAAATAAAATATCGAAAAATTCAAAACTCCAACCAATCAAAATCTTATTTTTGAGTTCTAGTTCAAATTTTGGAATTTCGACGATTTTCTAAACTTGGGGGCTAAAAACGAAATATTTAGAGGGTTCTAAAAACTCATTAAAAATCACTCTTCACTTCATTTTCCTTTGGAGAGCAATTACCAGGACTTTTGATCCCAAGATTGTGGCTCTAACATATAGCCTTCCAAGGAGGTGTAGGGCTTCAGACTTAGTGAAAACCCGGACCCGATAGCAGGGGTGGGTCTTGGGGGACCTTAAGGTTAAACGAAAGCTCATCTACTGACACGTATACACCGGGTATTACAATCTCATACCTCAAAAGTATAAATAATATTTTTCAATTTTTTAGAGAGGCAATTCAAAGGGAGAGGAATAAGAGAGAGCGAGAACATCAATACATGGTTAATTGAAATTATATTTGAGATTTTTTTTTCTTAATCAATAGTCTCAAGTTCAAACTCTCAAAATAGAGTAATCAATATTCAAAGAGTTGTGTCATCTATATAATCTCAAATGCTCAAACAAAATTGTCTCGATAAGAGAATACTCGTGGAACAAAAAAAAAGAGAATGGAGAAAAGGGAAAATTTACTTTGCATTATAGCTTATATTCAATAATTATAAAGTTGTTTATTCTAATTTGTTTATCCTCTTAAATTTAACATTATTAAGAGATTTGTTAATTTATGATAGTGTTTGATTTTACATGATCAATGATGTAATTAATATGCAATATTTTATTATAGAAGTTATTGAGATTAAGGATGCGTTTTTTTCTAAATTATTTTGATAGAAAAGTAATTTTTCAATTAAAAAAATACTTTTCATGTAATTATTTATATTAGTTTATACTCAAAAGCAAAAAAATATATTATTTTAAACTATTTTAGCTTTTAAATATAAGTTGATATAAATTTTTTTTTTATGAAATTGAATTTTTAAATTGAAAAAAATCATTTTTATGTAGCTTGGTGAAACCAATGTAGAAAAGCTATTAATCACGAGATCTAACACAGTTACTAGCTAGCTTGACTCCCTAAACATTTTAGTAAAAGGTTTGACTCTTGACAGACATACATATTAAAAAAATAATGAATAAATATTGATAATAGTGTAGAAGTGTCTTAATTAATAAGATTGCCACTATTTTATATGATTATGCTATTAGAAAAGCAAAAAAGAATAAGGTACAATTAATTACAATAAGGATATAATTGATAAACAAAAATTAATGCTTTCTTAATTTGATAAATGAACCGATGGAGCAAAATAAAAATTTCAAAAAATGTGGACAGTTGAGATACAAAGGAGGGAATATCAGTTAATTGAAAATTTATGATTTTTTCGATAATGTGTTGACATTTGAATATATCAAAGTGAGACATTGTGAAAGAACACTTTGCAAAAAATAAAAATAAAAAAAATTCAAGAATAAGAGAAAAAAGTGGGACCACAATCATATACACCTATCACTAATTATATTACAATTCTTAATGTCTTCATAATGTATCTAAAAATTCAATGTGTACAAATAAGTTATTTCTAATTTCGAAAATAAACAATCATACACTGAAGTAAAATATAGAAACTGTCAATTATCCATCCAGAAAAAAAATTGTTAGAATGAGTCAGCTTCATGGTCTTCCTATTGAACTTTATCCAACTGCCTCTTGATTGTGGCACATTGCAAAACCATATATTATGTGCAAGAGCGCGGTTGAGGCTGTGGATCATATGCTGTTGTTGACAATCAAAGAATGACAATGAGATGGAAATATACTCTACAATGATGAATAATTCGAGAAAAGTTGCAACAAACTATCCAGAGTCTCTGGGTGAAACTTCCTGGCAAATAGATAACAAGGTCGTCTTTTCCCATTCCACATGCAAGGTGTAAGCAACGTTGTCCTCTGCAAAGGCACATCAAATTGAAAAAGCCAATAATGATTCATTCCCTCAATAGAAACATGAGTAATATAGAACATCACAACTAAGCCTTTTGGAGCCATTTTATACCTTTTCATCACTTGTAATATGTGCACATTCATCAATTGACTGCAGTGAATGAAATCAAAAGATTAAAAATAGAAAAATCTGAAAAATATTATATTCCCTCTGTCTAGGAATGATAGTCATCTTGGGAAATTGTAACCAGATACATTAACTTTTTAATGTACTAGTTTCTCTTGAATTTCTCAAGGTTACTACTATTCTTGGATGGAGGGAGTAGTCTATGTAGCAAAGTTTGTGTCACATACTGTTAAGACTAGCAGGAGTTCATTACTTATATGCTCAACATTGAATGATCTTGGATGCCATTTTCCTTCCGACCAATCAACAAAGGTTACTGACCAATTTGAAATTCCACCTGGATCAATCATCTAAACATACACAAGATGGGTTAAAAATGAGGGAGAAACTGATATCACTGCCATTTGAAAGAGCATAGATTGATGCACTGACATGGAAAAAGGTTGGGAAGTAATGCTCATCGGCATAGCAGTTGCGTCCTCCCTCCATATTTGGCTGTGTAAATTTAGAAGTTATCAATTAGGAAGCAAATATTTGCTTCAATGCAAATAATTAATCCATCTAATTAGCAAAGCATCAAGTGATTGTTATAAGTAGTATAGTACCCTGCAGTGTTGCTTGAATTTTGTGAAATAAAGACTGTCTGCCATAACTATTAATGCATGCTGCCGTTTCATTGTGAACCACTGCATTATGAATGTGATCCAATCAGCTCTATGACAGAAAAGTTCTGTTCAATTCCTAATGCAAAATCCATTTTTAATGAATGATTCTGAATTTTAGAGGGGAGATGAATGAGCAAAAGAAAGAATTAATGTTGTTCATGCATCAACATTTACCAAAAATAAAAACTATACCTGTGAACCTTTTCGGAAATCCTTCTCCTCTACTTCAGGCAACATATAGTGTATATACCTTCCATTTCCATGAGGGCCAAGATCAATGTAGCTTTTTTTTTTTTCAATGGAGGGGGAGAAAAGATAAATGAGTGAGAAATTCCATGAACAGATCCACAGCAAGGACCCTTTATTGAATGGAAAAAAAAAATAACTGTAAATTTCAACTACCAATCAGTAGAGGATTTCGTTTCATATAATGTCTCACCATTCAAGGAAGCTGACATTTGAAAACAATAAGTAGTTGTACACGAAGTCAAAGGGGCGCACAGGTATACAACTGAAACAGAATTTGAAGATTTACTTGACTAGGTTAATTCCACAAACCAAGCATGACTTCATGCCAAAAAGAAAAAACAGGCAACAAAATACCTTTCAGATAGCAAGACAAAATGTTGGTTATCAGTGTCTAAAAGTGCATTTGCCAAAAGCCTTCTTTCTGCCTCAACCATAGAAACTTTTCCCCAACCTACCTGTAAGAATGTTACAGATCAGATAGTAACTAAGAAAGATGGCTTGCCCTTTTACATAATAAAGGCATCATCTTATTAACAAGGTTCATGTATTGTTGTTTATTAGGGACAGCTACTACATCCTTCTTTAAACTGCATCAGCAGCAATGGATTCATGCAATATGAATCTGCATGCATAACCTCAGGATATTGTTATGAGCTATTCAGTGTTAACCTACCATAGTTCTCTGACAGCAAATGTGATGCATATAACATCATGATTTAAAAATAACAGAGTCATTAAGTCGTTTATATCCAAAGCATGAGGGACATGCCAGTTACCGGTTCACTGCGAATGTCTCTGCCAACAAAATAATGGCTGACATGCACTGGTCTTTTCCTGGACGCATGTACATAAATCGAGAATCTGCCCTCATGACCCTGCATTTTGTTATTAGTAGAGAGATCAAATATAACTTTTCTTGCGCCACTAACTCATCTTTAAGAATTAAACTTTATTCATTCAAGCATGATCAAGATAAAAAAAAATGCTAACTCACAAAGCATATTTGTTATTGCTAAACTGTTCAAGAAAAAGATTTGTATAATTCACAAACATGAAATTAGAATATGATTACAAAATGAGCAGTAAATAACCATCAATTTCGTTTGAAATGCTATGTGTCCAGCTTATTCATCACAAATCTTAAATCTATAACAGAATTAGCATAAAATAAAATCACTTTATCTAGGCAGATCTTCTGCACTCTTCAAACGGACACAGCATATTGCTTGAAGAAAACAAACACTTCGAAGCAGCAATTCAGTATGGACTATAGCATAAACTAAAATTACCAAGCCTCCTTGATGAAAAAGTCATAACCTATTATTGAGCACTTTAAAACCAACTCAACTCAACAAGATTTTTCAAAGTCCATGACTTTGTCACGTTCCAACCACCAATTATCTTCTTTACCTTTTACTACTCCTATGCCACTCTTTTCAAATGGTCTCACTCCTAAAGTAGGGAGATACTAAGGCATTTCAAGAGCAAGAAAAAGTTGATGCTCTAATCCATTTAATGTCTAGCACTTCAATTTTGTAAGCTATTGTGGTCTCCCACATTATCAACGATTTTCACACTGTTGCTAGAGCATCGAATATTCAATGGAACAGAGCACGGAATTTTTCTTATTCTAAAAACATCTAAGAATTTTTTCCTAAAGTAACAATAATAGCAAATCCTTACTGAAAACCCAGAAATAAAAGTTATTAAAAAACATTTTGAAAAATAAATAAATAAAAGTTTATGGAGTAGGGAATGCCATACTTCAAAAAACTTGTGCCAGAGTTTCTCGAAGGGCAATGAAGCAGGAGTCAAGAACAAAAAGGCAATCTTGGGGATGTTGGTTGCAACAGGTTGAAACTTGAGCAAATCCTCAATGACAACCCGGGATTCAATCTCATCATCAGTTAGCTCCCTTGAGTACACGATTGGTGGGCGCAGGTCATATGGACGACAACCTTGAGAGGAAAAGAAGTAACATGTTCCTAATTGGTTTGTTGATGGATAAATGTTGTAGGCAGCAATCATAAAAAGGCACAGCACAGCAACCAATGCAATGATCCTAACAGGCCTCCTTATTAGTGATTGCCTCCTTGTAATTGACGCTACCATCATCAGAGGATTTGTTTCTTATGCCTTGTACGTCGTCATGCAAGTACTGCTCTCTTGACATTTATCAACCTTTTATATATATTCAATTCCTTCTCACTGTCATTGTACATGAAAAAAGGAAAGCATACAATGTTATAAGAATTAAAGCATAAGCATATAAAAGGATAAAAAAGTACATGCAAGCATGCATGCACACACAAATTAAAGTTTTATGAACTTTGTTCGAATTGCCAAATGAGTGGCATAGTTAACAATTTAACATTGTTCATTCTTGTCAATAATAATTGGATAACAAACATCACACGGACCCAATATCTTGTTTTTTTTTTCTTTTAACAAAAACATAAAGAATAAAAACAACAGAACTAGAAAGATACATGAACATTAACAACAACAAAGGGGGATAATGTATAAACACTAGCCATGCTGAAGTACACATCAAAATGTTCCAAGGACGTTGGAGGGGATAGTGGCAGTGCCTTTGTTTCCAATGAAGGGGATCCCAAGGGAACTTAAGATCCCAGAAAATGAATTCAGTGGTATTGGTTTTGGGAAACCGAAAAACGAAAAAAAAAAAATGAAAGTGAAAAAACAATGGTGTAATAATGTGGCTCGCTAATTAGTGGAAAATTTGGAGAAAATCAAAAAATGGAGGGAGGAGAGGTAGAGTGCGTTTGTGTGTTGCTGCTTCTCAGGGTTGCCAACAGAATTGAACAGAGTTTAGCAAACTCCGGGGTTCTTGCCACCTTAGCAACGCGCGCACAATATCCTCTTGGATTTATTCTCTATGTTTAGAGAAATATTGTATAGTAAAATCGGATATGTGTGTGTAAATTTCTATTTTTGATTGATTATTATTTTGATTAATCTATAACAATAGGTAAAGAGAACTAGAAAGAAAAATTGTTTTTTCGGTGCACAACTGTTCTTTTCAATTTTTTTCTTCTAAAATGCTTCTCTCTTTCTCTCACTTATCCACTCTCTAACATGTCTTCAATAATTTCCAATAGTTACTCGCCAAGAGACACTTGCAAATTATTTACCTCTAGAAATGTGCCACATGTATTATATATCAAAATATAAGTGTAGGTTTATAACTCTATTTAGTTATATTAATAACAAAATAACAAAAAATACAGTTTGATAGGCATAACAATGTCAGACAAGTCACTAGTTTATTTAATGGTAAAACAAGTGAAGTTAATTTATTATTTTTTTATGAAATTTATGAAAGTAAAGTTAATTTATATACACTTATTGTGTAAAATAATTTTACACTATCAACCAATAGAATTTCATCAACATAATAAACCATAGAAATCAACTACTCACTATCACAATCATCCACCATAATTTATTATTTTAATAAATTTTATTAATTAATAGTGTAAAATTATTTTATGTTATCAACACATATAAGTTAAACTCATAAAAAAAATTAAATTTTTATAATTTTTGTATGATTTGTCATTGTGGTCCAATATGTTTTGTGTGCATGTACTTTATAATGTGTGATAAAAGGGAAATATTATTTTTTAAATTTGAAAGTAATTTTTCACTAACATTAAAACAGTAGAACTCTCAAATAGTTTTAAACACGAAATGAAGCGCTTTTCAAAAAAAGAAATAAAATATGGATAATTATATGAGTATATTGAAAAATTTATCTTCGTCAACATTGCAATTTTTATTATTAATAACAAATAATAATAGAAATAAATAATCAATTAAAATAAAATTATAAACAAAGCGAATTGGCAGAGTGATTTAGAAACCTTTATATTCTTGATGAAAGTTTTACTTAAAAAAAATTATAGTCACATATCATAATTTATCATTTGATTAAATACTATAAGTATTACCACTATATAAAAATTAAGCTATATATATATATATTTGTAGTAGCCTCTAAATTTATTCATTTATAACGATATAGTACACTTCAGTAGATAGATCACAATCCAAATTCAAAATATAATGATTAAAATAAAAACAATTCAGCTGATTAGTTTATTTAGAATCAATTTTTAATAGACACAACACAACTGAATTTCAAAAATCGTGAAAGCGTTTTTTTTCCTTCAAGTTAGAAGTGAATAAAAAATATATAAAAAATGTCAGATCTATTTATTTTGAGTTTTTCAGTTTTTCAAATTTTGTACAAAAAAAATCTCAAAAATTTTTAAAATTATAAAACCCAGTTTTTAATTTTTTTTTTTTTTCATAAAACCCTGAAATCTGAAAAAATAAAAATAAAAAATAAAAACTTAAACTAACATGTCCGTAGTTTACGTAAAACAATAGCAGTGGCAACGTCATGCAAGCAAACACGTTTCTTTTCCCCCTCAAGATTCAATCACAATTAATGAACGATGCATCAATCTGACAGTGTAATACATCAAACAGAGTAAGAGGGGAAGGCAGACTGCTTGAATTAGCCAGGCCCCACTTTTGGAATATCATAATGCTCACTAAGATTTGCCAGATATTGATTGAATTCCTGAATTCTATCTCGGTGAGAACTCCTCGCCATCTTTGCTAATCTTTGAAGCTCAAGTTTCTGTGTTTGCTTGAAATAGCGCCTCTCGGCTGGGGTTAGATGATCATCATATGATGCACCGCCACCTTCGCCACCATAGTTGTCCGTCTCATTAACGCTATCTTCATTGGGACCCGTTGACAACATGTTTCCACCTAAAATCCTCCAAAACGAAGAAAACATCATATTAACAAAAGAAGGGTAAGCCGGGGAGGAACATTTTGAAATGAGGTATAATATAATATAATCCATATATCTCTGTCAAAGTTTTCATCACACAAGGTTCGAATAGACAAATCGGCGTATTTAGCTTCTCTCAGAAATCAGATAAACCCTTCCAAAATACAGGCCACAATTCAATTGCAACATTCATCATATTGAATCCATTCACATGCTCAGCATACAAAATTTTACCGTAAACCTCCCACTAAAACCCAAAGCAAGGCTTGGAAAGAATCTCACGCATGCCTAATTTTGAAAGTTTAACCAGGAGTTATAGAACAACAAATAGCCACGTTGCTGCATGATTTCAGACTGTTATAGACACTGGACATCTAGATCGCTGTTATAAAAAGACTGCATATTGCATGTAAGGTGAAACTATTCCAGTGACTACTAGATAGTAAAATCCACAAATACAATCTTTTATCTTTTTAAAGACAATCCAAATTGAAGCCTAAACAATAAATAAATGATTTAGCATTCAGGATCCCCTCAAATAAATAAATAAATAATTTAGGGTTCAGAACTATTAAAGTCATGACAAGTAACATAGAACCTCCATAGAGGCCAAGAACTCCCAATTCTGATCACGATCACAAATGAAGATACAATCAAAACTGCCATAATCAAAGAAACTCCCTGAAAAACACACGCTGGATCAAATCCCTGTCAACAAAGAAAGAATAAGTTTTAACTGTAACCAATATAAACCAAAGGAGCACTGAATCAAATATTGACCGTATTTTGATGTTTCTTTGCCCTTTGAGTATATATTTTCAGGAATTTTAGCAGTCTGCATCACTCCACCCTGAGACAAGAAGAAATTTCCAATAACCAAATTCATTGGTTGAAGTAATAATACACAAGTATTGAATAAAAAGGTACTCTGCCAACATGTTGTCCAGATAAAAGGCAATATTCATAGAGTCGCAGATATTAATATTTTTAAGCCCCCATGCATCATGCAGATGTTGGTCTTCCTCCCTCTCCTCCCAACTATCTGTATGTCGTATGTCCCCATTAACGCAGTTAGTAGTTACAGCTATCTTCAGTGCCAAGGTTTAGTAAATTAGGAGACAATAAGCAGTAAGATGTTATTTGCACACACTTATCACACACTCAGGGTCCTCCGTCAGCCACAGCCCACAGCATAACAGTGGGGAAACCTCATTGCAGGATGCAACCTTTTCAGAATGGTCCAAGCTGCGCACCAACATTCCATTGTGCACCATAATCTGACAATGCGACAGAACCTAGAACCAAAATTTACTCAAATACGCTGAATATAAGGATTCTCACCCTGATTTAATAAAAATCACAGCAAATAGTAGTACTAACATACAAGAGTTAATTCCTTCTCTCAACCGACATCCCCACTTATTCTTTTTCCACAAGCCATGTTTTCCACTTCTCTCTCTTCAGCCCACTTGGGTATTCAATTATCTCTCATATTCCAACTCCCTTTCTTACTTTCCATTTGAGTGATGTGACCAGAGTCAGTGTTGCCTTTATTTCTCTTCCTAGAGCACACATGAATAGTCAGAGGCCTAAAGTTATGTTTGGGAGTTTTATAGATAATAGATGGGAATAACTCATAATAGAATATAATGTTATGGAGTTGAGTGGAATAAAACATACCAACCTCTTGTTTGAATACTTAATAAATTCAATAAGGGAAATTAAAATAAAATGCAGCAATTCCCTACATGACCCTCTAATTCAGAGGTTGAGTGGCAAAAGAGGGACACCTTGTCCCCTCCATGCCATTCCAATCCCTCTTTTAAAACTACTCCCACAATTTAACTTAAATTTGGCCGTCACATCCCACACCATTCCCTATCTTGCCATACTTCCAAACACACCCTAACACAGTCATTAGAAAGTAAGTTCATAAAATGATCACAGGCAAACATAACTCACTAAAGTTCCCTGGAAATATTTGACGTTCCTACTTTGCCAACAAATATCAATCGCATTCTCATCTAAAAAGTGATAACTGTTATCAAACACCATAGGGAATGATATTCAACAATGACACCATCATTTCAGCTGGTGTTAGTCATCCAAGAGTTCCATGTCCAAGCAACATAATAAGAAATTTTTCTGTTCCATAAATAGCATAGTAAAGAAATAGTGCCAATAACCTAAGAGCAGCAACATGAACAACTCTTCGTGAAATCAAGAGGGAAAAGATCGAGCACCTTTGGTTTTGATTGTACGAGAAACTCCAGAATCCTGATACATAGCATTCAAATTTCAAAAGTACAAACCAAAATAGTAAAATAAAATAAAAGAGTGTTATGTTCACCTGAACTGGACTCAGACAAGTGATGGTAACTCTTATCGTGTTTCTTCTTCATCTTCTTCTTCTTAATACCACCAGCTTTCACATCCAACGGTTTTCCCTTCAGCCTCAACTTCCCGACCACGACGCTATCATACGCTGACATCTTCACGATCAGAACCTAAACCGATCTTCCTGATTCAAAATTCCAACAAATTCACCGGTCAACGATCTTCAATCAACACTCAATAACCAAAATCAACAGGAGAAAAAAATCACATATTCAATCAAATAATCGATCGGGAAGTGTTATCGCGCTAAAAATTGTAATGCGATAATGCATGATAATCGGATAATGGTTCTTACTGATACGAATGCGAACACAAAACTCAACGATCACCTATCTTCGTTCAAGGCTGAGGGGATTCAAATCCGAAAGTGTGGTAAAATGTGCTTTACGTAGTAACAAACTAGCAATGGTATTTACATAAAAAAAAAAACCTAGCAATGGTACCTTCTAGAATTAAGTCGAGTCTTCTGTGGGTTTCCATGCTTCTCCGCCAATATCAATATTTGATTACTTGTAGTTTCAAATGCTAAAATCTAGCTGGGTCCGAGATAAGCAATTGGGCCTCCTGAGAGCTCATTCTTCATTTTTTCATGTAGTAATTACGTCACGTTTCTCACTTTTCCACCAAAAGATTTCTCACCCAGACACACACCAAAAAAAAAAAAAAATTCCAAGTCGTAATTACCATAAAAATAGTAAATAATTAATAAAAGGAAGAATTAGTGCATATTTGACAATTAGAAGGGAAGTAAATTGAATTTTGATAAATCTCATAAGAGGTAAGTGTAATTTAAAGTTAATAAAGTAAAATAGTATATGTTGTTGATGATTGAATTCTCTAATGGTCTAACTTCTTTTTATTATTCTAGCCTCATCATAACTATTTAGTGATTGATGATGTTTAACTAGTTTTAAAAGTTTCATTCGTAAATATATATGAAGCTTAGAATTTATTTGTATTCAAAATGGATTGAACCCCTGATCCATTTATATTTTTTAGAAGAAAAAAATCTTGTTAGTAAAGTGAATTTGAAGTTTTAAATCGTGCTATAAAGGGGAGTTAATTCACTTGGTCAACTTTTTGGTCATTCATTGTCATGATTTAGATTTGATTATAAGTATTTTTTAATTAATGAGTGGTATGTAAATATTTCTATAAATATTCAATAAATTCGAAAACGTACTCTACCATTAGATTAGGAAAAGTTTTCAACATAGTTATAAGAATCCTGATCAATTTGGTTCGAATCCAGAAACCTGAATCGGTCATGGCTTCGATTACGCTATTGGGATAGGATAAGCATCAAACCGGTCAACTCTTGGTCAAACCCGTAGTTGACCGGCGGGCCAGCGAACCGTGCGTGACCCGCGTGTGATGTGCATGTGCCTGGTGAATTTTGGACAGAAAATCCAAAATTGCTCTGGGGAGAGTCGAACCCAGCCCCTCACAATGAAAAGACCGTGCTCTAGCCACTGAGCCAACATGCTCTCTTATCAAGTAGTGTGTCTTGAAATATATATATTACATCCTTTCTTACTTTAAGGAATTATTTTTAAAAAATACACTAGAGAAGGTTCGAACTTTTTGCTGCTTGGTCTGGTCAGCGCCTTCCAAGTCCCAACCACTAGGCCGAACTTCACATTTGTATCATTTTGTGCAAAGAATTGTATATATTATATATTTCGCTTAATAATTTTTTTTTATAAATTAATTTAATTATAACCGGTTCAACCAGTGACCCACTGGTTGAACCAGTGACCCAATAACCCAGTGCCTTGACCGGGTCGATCTCCGGGTCGAGTCTGATAACTATGGTTTTCAACCTTGCTGCAATTAGCTCACATGGTCTACATCTCATTCGTACATTGTATTAATTTGAGTTCAACTCTTAGGATTCTCTTATTAGTGAATGACCTATGGATCTTTATGTTAGCACTCAATGAGTCCAAAGATATGTTTTGACGGTAGACTAAGACGAGTTTTCAAACTTTTTGCCAACCAGAGTTAACTCAGTTTGTTAATCTTTTGCTCATACATTGTCATAATTTAAATTTGAGTCTCAAATTTCTCACATTGGTAGAGGCTCAATTTGCTTGTTTGCATGCCATTATTTTGATTAAAAAAGATCTCATGTTTTTTAGTATGTTTAGGTAAATTTTTTAAAATAAAAACAAAACCACTAGAAAAAGTAACAAAAATCTTTTGAGAAGTTATAGTTTCTATCTTCTAGAAATATATGCTTTTTATAATATAAAAAATATATTTGATGATAAATAATGATATTTAAATATTACATCTAAATATAAATTAATATTACATCCAAACGTAAAACATATTTTACTTCTATAAAAGATCTTTTTAATATACATCATTTAAAATAAAATATCTTTTTAGTAGAGAATTCAAACTAGCCTTATGAGCCCGAAATATGCCCATTAAATTAATTTCTCCCTCAACATAAATATTTGTGAATTTAAAAACAAATAATTTAATTTTCATGATTGATAGTGCAAATTTTTTTTATAATACTATTTAACCATATTTTTTCATATCAGTAAAAATATTTGAGTCTAACATATACCATTTAAAAAATCATTTAAATGAGATAATTTGATTAAATAACATCAATGTTATAGTATACATAAATTAATAATAATAAAAAAGTTTTCAACCTAGATGCAATGGTACATTCCATGGTTGCACTAGTAAATACCAAATACATCGATAGGCTAGCAAGTGGCCACGTCACAACCAGCCCTGCTCGCCACTTGTCATTCCATCAACTGCTTGATGTGTCTTGCTTTCCCTCTCTCGCCCTCCCGCAAAACCCAACCGTACTAACAGCTTACATGGCCATTCTTCAACTCCGCACAACACTTCCATTTCTTTCACCCAAAACCGCAATTTCCTCCTCCACCTCCTCCTCCTCCTACAGGTCCACGTCGACCTTAATATCCGCAAACCCAGCACCAACACGAATACTGCTCCCGAATCGCTTCTCGCTCTCCCCCATGAGCTCGGCCTCTTCATCGATCCAGCAGGTGCCGCAGCAAGATGCCAACGACATGGACCGCGTGGCCGACCAGACACTCCGAAGGT
This sequence comes from Dalbergia cultrata, assembly GCA_031216105.1. NCBI lineage: Eukaryota > Viridiplantae > Streptophyta > Magnoliopsida > Fabales > Fabaceae > Dalbergia > Dalbergia cultrata. The sequence continues at coordinate 33,674,840 of CM062349.1, read as the reverse complement.
ACACGTCCAATAATGCCAAGAGGAGTGGCAAAGGAACAGCCATTGTCTGGTTCAGAAACGACCTCAGGGTGTTGGACAATGAGCCTCTCCATGAGGCATGGCTTTCCTCTCAAACTCTGCTCCCTGTCTACTGTGTTGATCCTCGACTATTTGCCACCACTCATCATTTTGGATTTCCAAAAACTGGAGGTAAATAAGAAATATTATTTATACTCACAACAACATGTGATGCGTCGGCACGGTGTCCCATGCATTGTTAGTCCCATGCATTGTTACCACGTATTGTTAGTCCAAATAGAAGTACTATTTTTTTAATCTATCTCTTCTGTCTTCGTTGTGGTGTGGTTTACTTGCCAGCATTGAGAGCGCAATTCCTCCTTGAGTGCTTGGCTGACTTGAGGAAGAATTTGATGAAACGGGGACTTAGTTTGCTTATTCAACATGGGAAGCCTGAAGATATTCTTCCTTCCCTCGCAAAAGCCTTTGAAGCTCATACCGTGAGTTTAGTAGCTAGAGTAGTTCAAATTGGTGGAACTTCAAGATTTTCTGGTTCTTGTAGTTTATAGGGCTCTCATTAATGAGTATTATATTATATTGTTAGGTGTATGCCCAGAAAGAAACTTGCAGTGAAGAGCTGAATGTCGAAAGGTTAGTCGTAAGAGGTCTTAAACAAGTGGTGATACCACCTGATGAGTCCACTGGCTCGACAAGTTCAAACAAATTCCCCAAGCTACAGTTGATTTGGGGTACCACCATGTACCACATTGATGACCTCCCTTTTGATGCCACTAATTTGCCAGATGTGTATACTCAATTTCGTAAGGCATGAATGATGTTGTCAATTGGCATTTGTATGGAGAATTGTGGGTATCCCTGATTAGAAGTGGCTTTTGAGTACTACTTATGATATCTTAATTTGCAGGCTGTTGAAGCCAAATGTACCATACGGTCATGCATCAAACTTGCTGCGTCTCTTGGACCGCCTCCACTAGTTGACGATTGGGGACGTCTTCCTTCATTAGAGCAGCTGGGACTTTGCTCACAGAATGTAGGTTTCACCATAAATATTTGATGATTTTCCCTAAGGATCTCTTTCTGGATGCATTTTCCTGAAATTTGAGTCTTTTAAGCTCAACAATTAAAGGATAATCAATTTTGTTCTTGTTCTTTGTTTTCTTCCTCTTTATGAAGGTTAGCAAAGGGATGAAATTCGTAGGGGGTGAAAGTGCGGCATTGAGCAGAGTTTATGAATACTTTTGGAAGAAGGTAATTAAGTTATCTCAGTTTGACTATGTAAATCCTGTCTTGTCGCTCCATTTGGATATTTAGTAAATAATGGGTTAGTTCGGGAGTGATTTTATTTTATTTTATTTGTGGGCATGAACGTATGTGGGGGGTGAGTGGATAAAGGTTCATCAGTGACCTTTCCATGGGTGTGTTTGTCATGGAGGTAGAAATGGGGTGTAAAGTTTCATGAATGAGTTCCATGTGTAATTTCTATGAGAATTTCTGTCTTATTTTTACCCCCATACTAAACACACCCTAAATGAAAAATTTTCTGTTTCTGAATTACAAATGTAAAATCAGTCACATGGATCATCAATTGAATGTGTCACTATATATGTTGGCCAACTTGATATAATGGGGAGCTATTTAATTTCATGTGACACACAAATAAGAGAAAGGCTCCTCAACTTAAAAATAAATTCATTACCATGGGGACTCTAGTAAGATTTCGGAAATGTTAATGTCGGCCTGGTTTGGTTATCTAACACATTCTTAAGATTGCACATGTGTAGGATTTGCTAAAGGTATATAAAGAGACCAGAAATGGGATGTTAGGGCCTGATTACTCTACTAAATTCTCACCATGGCTTGCCTCAGGAAGTTTGTCGCCTCGTTTCATACATGAAGAGGTTCAAGTTGTCAATAATCTCTGTTTTGTGCATTAGATGGTATCTAAAAAAGAGACTGGTTTGACAAATCTGAGTCTGTTCTTTATAGGTGAAGCGATATGAGAATGAAAGGCTAGCAAACAGTTCTACATACTGGTAACACTTCATATTTCTATAAATGTATAACTACATCACATGTCTCTATGGATTTCTCTCATTGCCAGCTTCTTAACTTTTCCTAGACAATTAACTAGTCTGCCAAGTCGGATTTTAGTATGGGAGATGCTTAAGGAAGGGAAAAATATAAAAGAGAAAACCTTGGTTCTGTTATTTATAAGAACTGAGTTTACATAAAATTTAGTAATGTTAAACCAAGTTAAATAAGGACAGGTTGACATCTTCCCCCTTCTTCTAAACCCATCTTTGTTTTACAGGGTTTTGTTTGAGTTGATATGGAGGGATTACTTCAGGTTTTTATCAGTGAAATATGGGAATTCCCTTTTCTATTTAGGTATGGATTGGTCGAAGTCATTGATGCCTCTGGTATTTTATGAAGTTATGGTTCAAAAAATTGTGCTACTTTTTATACCAAGGCATTAACATAGAAAGCAGTTGTGAAGTGCAAGTGAGATAATGCATCTCTGTAGAACATTTTTGTTCGAATCAAATTGTGCAGAAGAAATGCTTATAATCTGTTTATTTTCTAGGTGGCCCAAGGAAAGTTCAGCGCAATTGGAGCCAAGACAAGATTTTGTTTGACTCTTGGAGGGATGGTCAGACAGGGTACAGTCTCTATTAGTGCTATTTCTTTATATTGTGCATGTTGTCCTACAAATTCAACCTGAAATTTTGACCCAAAGAAACCTGAAATTTAAACACCTCGAATTTGATATCTTTATTTAGATTTTAGACAATATATAGGTTATCTTTGGGTTTAGAACTTTGTAGTATTCTCATTTGTTTTCCAATCTAGTATTTGGGGTTTAGGAATTAAGTGACAAGAATGTATTTCCCTTTTCCCATGAGAGGACAATTATTTACAGAAAATTGAAAAAGTCAAATCAAATTGTGGTCATGTTTTCATTGTTTATCTGTATTTCCTAAGTGATTTATTTTTAGTTCGCTCCTTTTTTTTTTTATATTTTTATCCTTGTGCACAAAACATTAGGTATCCTCTGGTAGATGCCAACATGAAAGAACTGAAAACTACAGGCTTTATGTCAAACCGAGGACGGCAGGTGAGCCAGAGTCTATCATGGCATTTCTACAGTAGAGTAATTGCAAGTAATTTATACAATTTCATTCATTAGCCAACAAAGATGATATTATGCTTTCTGTGATTTTGGACACCTTTACAACTGAACTGAAGCATGGAACTCGGTTATGTTTTTGACAGATTGTGTGTTCCTTTCTTGTTCGTGATATGGGCATAGATTGGCGTCTGGGAGCTGAGTGGTTTGAGACATGTCTTTTGGATTATGATCCATGTTCTAATTATGGAAACTGGACCTATGGATCAGGTAAAATCATATGCGCATGGTGAAGTGAGCCTGCATGTACTGAATATCTTCATTTTTTAATTCAGAACAGTTTGTTTTGATGTTTAATATAACTCTTTACCTGTAAGCCAGTACTTACCTTGTAAGCTACCAGGTTTTAGTGGTACTGCAAAATGAATAAAGAATTGGGGCATTGCACAATTAGTTAAATAGTTATTTGAACCACTCAGACCGGCATCAGATGTAGCTATATGATGATTTATGAAAAGAGAAACAGGGATTCATTTCAAAATATGCCATGCCCACATTGCTATTCAGTGCATAAATTTTTATACAATGAAATGATACTACATACTCTTTCTCTGTTCTTCCTGTTCAGGAGTTGGGAATGATCCTAGAGAAGACCGTTATTTCAGCATCCCTAAACAAGTAAGTGGTTATAAGGAGTTTCCAAATGCCCGATTTAACCGAGGGATCCTTGCCTTACTAACAGATTCATAACTACAAAAGCAGCATATGATGGTTGATCATTCTAAGAGTTATAGTGCTATTATACAATCAAAACAAATAGCTGTAGCTGTAAGCATGCTGTGTCTATGATCTTCAAATTTGAAAGGGCTCCCCAACCTAGGGAAATTCGATACACGGTTGCATCGTACATATAATTTATATATAAACTTTGCTTACATATTTAACAGCAATTTAGCAGAGTGAACGTAAGGCTTGGAATTGATAGGGCACTGTCATATTCATACCATTTGCAGGCACAAACATATGACGCAGAAGGTGAATATGTTGCATACTGGTTACCACAGTTACAAACTATTCCGAAAGACAAAAGGAACTTTCCTGGAACTTTATACATCCGTCAAATTGTGCCTCTCAAGTTTGGCACAACTGGTAGACACCATAATGAGGACAAGTCCCTGGGTGCAAGAAGAGCCAATAATAGAGGGACTGAAAGAAGATGGAACCGCAGATAAATATGGAGAAGAGAAGGGAAAAAAAAAAACATGATAGCTCTTGTCATTGTTATACCTTCCACTGGTGTATAATTTGTTGTATTGTTATGTTGTTAAAGTTTGATCTTCTTGTATTGCTATGGCTAGAGAGTAGAGAGTTATTCTTTTTCTTCATTGGGAGAGCCGGAGCGGGGGATGACTTAGTTGGTGTTTGATCCTGTTTCAGTCCTCACTATATTGTATAATAAATATGAACTTATATGGTGAAGATATCTTTGGAAAGCCTTCAGAAATGTTTATTCTTTCTGTGTTTTGAGGCCTTAACTCCTACTTCAGTCTTCATATATTGATCTAAACTTTTCAAATATGATGCCGATGAGTAAAAACGAAGTAATGACGATTAACTCATGTTTCTTGAACGGAGGGAAAGGTATGTGTACAACCCTTAAGAATTAAAATCCAATGGGAGTTAGATCAATAGAGGTGAGTTGAGTTATGGGTGAATTTCACCCATAAAATTAGGGTTTCAAAAATTGGGGAGCTTTTCTTTGTGAGGGACTATTTAATCTCAATTCCGGGGTCCAATGCCAAACTTTTTTCTAATAACAAACACTAGTTTAAACAAAGAATTTTCACTGATAAAACTTTACTATGGACAGACATACAATATCCGTAAAATGACAGTGTGAAAGGAAAACTTATCTGGGCCAGGTTAAGATTTACCAAACTACAGATGTATTGTGTTTACTAGAAATTTTCAAGTCCTTAAAGAAACATCTCAGATTTCTCTTTTATTTCTGTAATATTGCGACATATGTTTACATCTCTTTTTTTTTAACAAGGCATATATATATATGCACGCAAATAAAAATAAACCCTATATATAAATGAGTTTAATTTTAATGTATCGATGTGAAACTTATATATATATATAAGTGTGTGTTAAGTAACTTATTTAGACGGTTTATAATACTACGGTGCAACTGTTCTTTTATGCATCTCATCATGCGATGGCGGTGATGAATGTTGATGATGGGGATTTTCCTACCTTCCATTGGTGACGTGTCATGTGGCTTTCCTTAACCTTTGGGAGGTGAACAACATGCGTGCGTGCTGGCGTGTCTACGTCGTGTCTGAAAAATCAAAAGTAGAAACCCCGAAAAGCGAACACTGCCCAATGCAATCTTAAGATTTCAATTCAATTCAATCCAATCACAAATTCACCACACATACCATCTTGTTTCAATTTCATCAACGTCCACTTTTTTCTCTGTGTCCGCGTGAGATCTCAAGGAAGCGCTATCAATCGCAGGAACAAAGGTGAATAAATTTCTCGAAGCTTCTGATATTGACGTTTTTCCTTCATTGATCTCATAATTTTCATTCTTATTAATCACTTATTTTTACCCCCTGATTATTTAATTAGCGAGAGAAAATTCAGATTGAACGTGTTATAACGTGAGTTATTCCAGCTTACCGAAATTGAGGCATTTTGAGGTAGTGGAAAGTGGAAACTTGTTTAAACGTGGCTTTTTGATCAATTGATGATTTGAATTTTTCGCCCCCATGGAAAATTTGTTCACTTGCAGCAATTTAGGCAGTGTGTGTGTGTGTGTGTGTGTTAATAGTGAATAAGAATAACCTAATTGAATTGAATTGGGACAATCTTTTTGTTAGTGTGATTTGTTGATTTGTTATGATATGAAATGGCACTTGTTTTTCCAGGAAATAGGAAAGGGATGGCTGATGACAAAGCAGTTGGGGAAGGTGATAAGAAAGAGACAACAAGTCCTATTGCTACTGGGAATGTAAAGAAGAAGCGAAAGGGGTTCTTTTCCCGAATATGGAATGGAATATTTAGGTTGCATGGGGATGATTTTGAGAAGAGGCTCCAGTATATTTCGAAAGAGGAAGCTGCAGTTCTTTCTAGATTGAGCAGGAGGTCCCGATCCTGGAGGCGGATTTCCCGGAATCTTATTGTATTTTCTGTTATATTTGAGGTGCGGTACATATCTGTTATATGATGGTTAACTACACTCCCGGTTAGCACTTGTAGTTAGTGTGATGCATGTCGTTTTACATTTCATTGTGAGATTGACATGTATTTTATGTTGTCATACTTTTGTGCTTTAAACATGGTATTTTAGTGGCTAGTGGAGAAGCCTTTAGTTGTGAAAATGTTAAACTTCTTAACCAGCAAATTAATTTTATTCTTCTTTGAATATTTTGGGAGAGTTGCAGTTTTATGACCATAAGAGCAACTTATTGACACTTTTGCAGATATAGGAACCAAATAATCAATCACAGTGGTTATTCAGGTTAATTTATTAGTTCATTTTAGTTATTCATTTTGAACTGAACAGCCAATTAAGTGGTTATTTGGTATATGGATGTGGATAAGTTGCTCTCATGATCCTAAACTGTAACTCCGTTTGTTTTGCCATTTTAAAAGAAAGTAAAAGAATTTTGCTTACAATGGTTTAAACTATTAGGTCATTGCTGTAGTCTATGCTATCATGACAACCAGATCAGCAGATATGGATTGGAAAAGGAGGGCAATCCGGGTTTTGCCAATGTTTCTTTTGCCTGCATTGGCAGCTGCTACATATACAACATTTATCAGCTTAACGAGGATTTGTAAGTGTCATTATATATATATATATATATATATATCTTTTTTGTATTTTCCCTTAACAAGCAAAGCCAGATGTATAGCATGTTGTCTACTTTGATTAATTGGCAGTTTGTGTAAGCGTTGCTTAATTGGCATTTGTAATCTATGGCAATGGAATCTTAACTGTTATGTTGTAAATTGCAAATTTGATGTCGTCTAGTTGTCCAATTAATGACACAGTTCACAATTGGCAAACATTCTGAATTCACCACTTTCATTAGAATATGTACCATTTTTCTTATTTTTTTCCAACAAGTTATAATGGGAAAGCTTCAGATGTGAGCTTTTCTGCCGATAATTGCTGACCAACTTCTCTAAGAAAATAACTTCTATAATATCTGATCTTGTAGGTGATCGCAGGGACCAGAAACTTCTTGAAAGGCTTCGTGCTGAAAGGCAGGCAAAAATTGATGAGCTTAAAGAAAAGACAAATTATTACACGACACAACAGCTCATTCAGGTGATTGTTTGTAGCAAGGCTTGTAACACGGTTTTGAATATCACCTTTATTTTATGCCATTAGGAGCGGACAAAATAAATTTGAGCTTTTAGCCTGTTAATGTTCAGTGGTATCAAAATCTTAAGTTGGAAGGCACATTGCTTTATTAACTTCACAGACCACTATCACTGTATGATGTCACAAGTCTTAACTCCTAATCTTCAAGTATGTTGAATTTTCTTATGCATAACATTCATAATTCAGTGCTTTCTTCTTTTGGAAGAATCAATACCACAATAGCATTCATTATGTTACTGTTGAAACTAAGAACTATTACCTTAAAGATGCTAATGATTGAAGTCACAGTCACATGACTAGTGGAATCGAAGTTCCTTTGTTCATTATTAGCTAAGCCCAGGCATTTAGTTGAAGTTCAGTACTGGAGAGCAGATTTTGATTGTATTTTGTTTGCAACTGCTTTAACATCATTGTGTATCATAATCATGATCTACACAGAGATATGACCCAGACCCTGCTGCAAAGGCAGCTGCTGCAACTGTTTTGGCATCTAAGTTGGGTGCAGATTCTGGTTTGAAAGTGTACATGGGAGATGAATCTTATCTGGGTGCTCCAATGGGGAAGAGCAATGATGTTGAACTTGTGCAGTCCAGTGGACTTCGAAACCGAAAACAGGTTCACTCTAGATCCACTAGTTCAGTGACAACGACTCCAAATCATCCTGATCACCAATTAGTGGGGCCCGGGGGAATTGATCAAACTCAGGCTTCTGAGTATAATCAGCTTGTTGTTGAACATCACCAACCCCAAAGCTCAACCTCACAAGATGGAGGATGGATCGCTAGAATCGCAGCATTGCTTGTGGGTGAGGATCCAACCCAGTCGTATGCTCTCATATGTGGTAACTGCCATATGCATAATGGTAAGTGGGCCGAATTGGATTTGACTTATGTTTTTGTCCTTCTGTATTTATTGCAGAAAAAAAATTGATTGTGCAAATGCTACTTTTTTCTTTTTTGGTTATTCATCCAACAAATGATTGGCACGAAAAGTGTTTTTATGTACTTATTTCCCTCCAGGTCTAGCTCGGAAGGAGGACTTCCCATTTGTAACTTACTACTGCCCGCACTGTCATGCCCTGAACCAACCAAAGCAATTGGAGGAGCATATCTCTGCTCGCGCTTCCGCAAACGTGGGGTCTCCAAAAGCGGGTGATAGCGAGGCAGTTGGAAATGTTACCGCTTCTGCTTCTGTGGCTGAGAGCATAATCACAAGCAATAGTCCCGAAAATGCTAGTGCTACTGCAACTGAGTGCATAATTGCAAGCAATAGTCCCATAAATGCTAGCCCTGAGATTGAGGAAGAATCGGAAAGGGAAAGTTTGGAAGATAGAGCTAGTTGAAAAGGAAGCCTCTTTTTGGCGATTGTGTTGTTGGGATTGACATATTTTGCCCGTTGTTCAGGGCAGGGCTGATGCTTATAAGGAGAGCAATTCTGCAAATGGTTTCGTTGGTCGTTTCTTGTAACAGGAGAAAGTGCTGATATACGATTTGATACATCTTGTGATTATGATACGTAGATTACTTGTATTTCTTGGGAGTTACGGCAGTTTTGTTTTTTTCTTTTGGTAATTTTCTATTCTTACAGTGTTCCAGTTTAAAGCTTGGATTGTACCTGAAAGAGATTCTGAAAGCTTGTGAGTGACGACAATTTCTATTCCATATGTTGTGCATTCGGCATTCCCAGAGGCTTGAGTCGAGAGAGTAACTTGTCTGAAGAAAAAACGAAGGAAGTGGCTCTAAGGTTAAAAAGTGACTTCTAGTATTGTTTTTATACATACACGTGAAAAAACAAATTTAGATGTGTTTATTCCGCACTCATCATTATATCTTTTAAAATATACATTGTATTTCAAAAGAGATACATCCTTCTTATTCATGTCTGAAAGTGACAATAATTGTAAATTTGCAAAACAATGATAGTGCTTTTTTTCCCCTTTATTTTGGATATGATGAGTAAATAATTTTTTTATTAATTATTTATTGATTATCAATTAAAATAAAAATAAAATAAATAAGTAGCCACGGTTAATCGAATTAAAGTAAGTTGTGTCATACTCTCTCTGTTCTCAAGGAAGTGTTTATTTACAAAATTTTATTCTTCTACTATTATTTGGTTTTTTTAAGAATTCTAGGCAATATTAATTTTTTTTTTTTTCATGATACCTTTATAAGAAAGAGTTGATAGATAAATTAAATATGAAAGAGAATATTAGAGTTGATAATGATAGGAGTACTGTTGTGAAATGGATTTGGATCCTCTAAAGTAAAAATTTAACTTTAGAGAGTAAAGTAAGAGAATTTTACCTTTTGATCAATAAAATTAAAAGTGAATCCCTTTTTACTTTATTGATTTAAAGGTGAAATTTTCCATTTTACTCTCTAAAGTGAGGATATTACTTTAGAGGATCCAAACTCGTTGTGAAATGTATTTAGATTTATCTAATCTAAGGACCATTTAATTATTTTCTTAATAAGTGTGCATAAATAAATATGAGCATTTATTAGAAAATAAAAGTAGTCATAAGTAGGTAAATCCATTTTAAAGTAATAAATTCAAAAGTTTGAATTCTCCAAATTAAGAATAAAATTTATCTAAAATCATAGTATACTTTTGACTTTCCCCATAAAACCAAAATGTCTAACGTACTATTATACTTAGACTAGTATTTTTTTTTTTTCCCTTGCAATGCACGGAATTAAAAGAAATTATTAATTATAATTATGATAAGAAATTATATTGATAAAAGAAAATTTAGCATGACAAACTATACTCCTAAAAATATAAATTGAGTATCAAAACCTAAATTCATTACAAATTTATTTAAGGTTAAAAATAAAATGCATTGAAGTACAATAAAGCTTAAATAGAGAATATACAAAGAATATTGATAGAGTGAAAGAATAAGTTAATTTAGATATTCGTTCTCTTTCACTTGTTTACATAAATGAATTCCTATTTTGAAATGACCTTGGACTTTTCGTAAGCTTAAAATTTTCAATAAAAAATTGTGGATTATAATATGTATTGATTTTTTTTTAATATTTTTAAAAATATTTTTTAATTGATATCTTTTATTGGAAGAGTTATAATTGAAATATAAAATATTGACATAACTTTCCTTGTATTAATAATTGTTATTTATTATGGTACATTGGGAAAAAAAGTATGCATTGAAAACTATTGTGGACGCTATTAAAAATTACATTTTAAAATCTACATAATTACTTTTTAAATACTAATTTTTTGAGAGAATTTTAAATGATAAAATTGAATTAAACATGTGAATAGTTTTCTAAAGTAACATATATTGAATAAACTATCCTAAGATTTAATAGGACAATGCCTAAGTGTTAGATTTTTAATTTTTTTTTCAAATAGCATTTGAGGAACCGAGTCCCCATATAAGTCTCCTAGGTACCAAGGCTTACTAATGCATAGATTAATATGATTTTCATATTTAAAACATAATTTCATCTAAATCATGATCAATTTCACTATTTAAAGCTTAATGTATGAATTTATAAAACTGAAATGCTTTAACATACGTAACCATGAATTCATTAATTTTAACATGTGTCATTGCAGTTCGTGTAAATATAAATTTTTTCATTTCATGATTATAGTCATAATCTGAAAAACCAATTCAATACTTGCAAACTGAGTTGTGAGTACATAATTGGCTTGTTGCATAAATTTTTATTTCAAATCAATACTTGAAATATGAAAACACATAGGGATGTTCATAATTCTAAAAATAAATACATAATCTTAAAACAAAATGCATGGTTCAGATCTTGCCTATACATCTAATAGAGCACTTTAATTTAACATAATTATAGACTAAGCCTCACTGTAAAATAAATGTCACAACTAGAACAATTGTGAATTGCTGAATCTGTGACTGAGCAATAATTGGATCAACAACTGTAAGAAGAAAAGAAAAGGGATGAGTCATTAGATTCAATCAGTAGATTCTCACCCATTACTCATATAGGACAACCATCAGGATATATATACACATAATATACATGCAACAAGTTGAAATCATTTTTAACATTTACATTCATAGTTATATAAGAAAACATTTTTAAATTCATGGTGCGATAATTACTAGAGAAACAAGAATCTCTGACCATGATAAATATGTACATCGTAATAATAATTACTTTGATTGCTAAACTCTGAAAGGGCACCTAAAAAGGTCACATAAGATAGACACCTAACTAGGTTTCATTTTTTGAATACTCTAAACGAGCGAGATTATCCTCTAACGGATAACTTGATGCAAAGACTGATGATCTTACAGCCATTAACTCACTATTTGTTTCTCTATAGCTACTATCTAAAATTAATTTACACATAAACTGAATAAGTGTGAAAACTCTAAAAGCTTGAAATTTATATAATTCTAACAAGTTGGTTGTTAGGCATAACTGGAGTTTTAAAATCATGCCTAAAGGATCACTAACTTGCAAACATGCTAATTTTGAAAAACCTACAGAATATGTGTAGCCAATGTTTTGAATCGTACTAAGTTTGACACTTTCAATAATAAAAACTGAAATTTTAAAATCATATGTTAGGCTGGCACAATTTCATAAACTTGGAAACTCTTAAATCATAATATCACGTCTGTCACCGGAGACAGATCATACTCAACTCAACATATTTTAATGAAACATAATATGAGAATCTAAAATCATGATCAGGAGAGTCAAAATCTTGAAAACATGATAATCATAAATCTATAATACACATTGACAATTCTGATATGCTCACTAAATCACATATTTTCAAATAATCTCTTCTTGAGTAGATAAAATATTTTCATGAGATTACATAGTAATTATGGTCCCATGATTTTCTAAAACGTATTTTTACGATTTGCTCAAGGTTCCATAATCTTTCTGGCATATTTTGATAAAATCACATGCATAACATATTTTCACTTTTAATTTCATATGTAGAAATCATATAATACTAAGAACATAGTTATAATAACAAAAAACAAGGTCATGGGTTCAAATTCACTCACCTTGAAGGGCCGCATGAGAAGGATCACCACTAATTTGACCTTGGGAGCTTGGAATGACACCAACAACTACCATAGAATCACAATCAACTCATGAACATACCATAATCACATTAGGACAACTTTAAGAACATTGAGAGAGTACCCAAACTTAACAATAATTAAGAACATAAACGCCCTAACTCATAAGTATGGAGGAATAAAGAGAAAACCCAAAATAAATCATAACCAATCATTAGCTTAAAATTTGGAGAATATAGGATTGAAGGAGGACCGTAGTGAACAGGTGGAAAATGAAGGGAACAAACTTAGAGCCGGTTTGGTTTAATGAGCCCATTTTAATTTTCAGTTTTTCAAGATTTTGTAAAGGAAATACTGAAAATTAAAAACTGAAATTTATAATTTTTAAAATTTTTAATATTTATTTTATAAAATTTAAAAAATTAAAAAAATTGAAAATTGAAAACTAAAAAAAAGCAAATAAGCCTATTAAGGATCAAATTTGGAGGTGTTTAGGTGTTGGAGGCACTACTATAACGGTTAATATTGGAAAGCACCGTGATATGCATCCACATGACCGCAGTCTCCAAGAATGAAGACTCCACCATAACACTATAGCGGTCTATAATCACTATAAATGTCCCCTCACAGCCACTACAGTTGCAGTGGGTCCTGACCCCTATTTATCTGTCTACTGTATACCCTACAAACAAAACAAACAGTGTCACAAGAATAAAAAAAGGCCGTGTTTGGCAGGCACAGGAGGTGAGTTCTGCGACTCAAACTTGGACTTGACCCATCACCCGTTTCAGGTTCAACCCTTCGCGTCTTCTGGCATCCCCCACCCATCCATTCCAATCCAAACAAGGCTTTTTCATTCAAAAGTCCGTCCCCCACTCCCTCTCTCTTCACTCTTTCCATCTGTCTCTTTCTGACTCCCACTCCCCAACCTCTTCTTTCTCTTTTCAATCTCCCTCACACAACTCACAAGGTACTTTAATTTATAATAATAATAATAATATAATATTCATTCACTAATCAGTAGTTTTGGGTTAAAGTAAAATTAATAAGTAATAATAGCAATAATAAAATACATACATGATAATAAAAAATTAAAAACCATATTTTTATTAATTTTTTTTCTCCTTTTCTTTTCACCAGAATCCCAAGTGTATTTTGATTTTTGATCTAGCAGCTGGAGCTTCATCTTCTTCTTCTTTTTTTCTCCCTCTCTGTTCCTCAGGGTGACAACGCTGCACAACAACAATCCCCCTTTATCATCATCGCTCGTTTCACAAATTCCTTCTCGGTAAAGTTTTCCACTTCGATCAATTCTCGGAACGTGAGCGTGTTTTCACATTTCTGTGTGGCTTCGTTTTCTTATTGAGTTGGTTCCAATTTCGCACCTGCTGGAAAAATTCTAGGGTTCTCTTTTAAGCTCAGACTTTGATTTATCCTATTTGATTCGTGCTTTTTCTTTTTTTCTGCCGTGCAATGATGGCAAGAAAACGTGATTTCCGTCAATGTCTCTGCATAGACGCAATATAGCCACTAACTTCATTGAAAATTTTCTGTGAACGATTTTTGGCTTCGTTAAATTTTAATGCTTCTCGCATAATCGTAGTCCTTTGCATAGAGCCTTTGATTTCGAGTTACATTGCAAAGCATTGCTCACGAGTTTCATATAATCAAAGCCATGTCAAAATGATAAGCTCACGTTTTTTTTTTATCCCAGTGATCATTGCCATATCGTTTGCAGAAGGAAAAGAGGAAAAATACTGTGATATTTTTATCACATGCTTCATTCTTTTCTTTCAGAATTTTAGAACGGATATGAAGATTTTGCATTGATATTTTTTTCGGTTGTTTTTTACCTCAGAAAGTTAAGCTGTGCTATTGTCATGGTTAGGTTATATTGTAGGATGAGCAGACCAACAACGCGAAGTAAAAATAAAAGACATAGACAGGGGGATGATGGCGCTGGCACTTCTGAAATATGGAGGTACTAACAGATGTTCATTTGTTTTCTGCTTGTGGAAATAAAACGAAATGAAGTTTACTCCTTGCTTTTATACATGTTGAGTGTTTTGAGTGTCCTTTGTTTAGGAGAATTCACAAAACAGGTGCAGTTACAGAAGATGATATGAATCAATTGTATATGATTTGGAAGCCGGTTTGTTCAGGTTGTCGTGTAAATACCAAAGATAACCCGAATTGCTTCTGTGCATTGGTTCCGCCTTCAAATGGATCCCGGAAGTCTGGCTTATGGCAGAAGGTGTCTGATTTTGTTGAAAGTCTCGGCCCTGATCCAACCAAGGATCTTCGTGCCTCTGCTAATTCTCCTGCAGGTCTGACTAATCTTGGTGCGACGTGTTATGCTAACAGTATACTCCAGTGCTTGTACATGAATAAAGCTTTCCGAGAAGGCATATTTTCTGTAGAACCGGATGTTTTACAACAGCAGCCAGTGTTAGATCAGCTGGTTCGACTTTTTGTGCAGTTGCATGTTAGTAAAATGGCTTTCATAGATTCTTCTCCATTTGTAAAAACACTGGAGTTAGATAATGGAGTTCAGCAGGATAGCCACGAGTTCCTGACATTGCTTTTGTCGTTGCTTGAACGATGTTTGAGCCATTCCAAGGTTCCCAAGGCAAGAACAATAGTTCAAGATCTTTTCCGGGGAAGTGTGTCTCATGTGACAACGTAAGAAATAAGAGTTGTTCGGTCTGAGCAACTTGTTTACTTGCACAGAATAATTTTTTTCCCTTCAAATGATATTTTATCTTTTGGTGGCATGGTGTAGATTTGTCTAACATCCTGTAATTTTCCCTTTTTAATTTTGATCCAACTTACATCCACCCACCAAAAGTACTTTATTTATTTTTATAATAAGTGTCTTTAGAGCAATCATCTTGGGAATATGCTAATGTTGCTAACGTGTAAGGGGTGGTTTTTTGGTGAGTGTTGTTGAATCTTCCCACTAGATGTGTATTTGAGTTGACGATTTTGATTATCTTTTTGTGTTAACATGGCTGCTTCATACTTGAATTCTTTGTTGAGCACTGTTTTTTGTTTGTAATATCATTCATGGCGCTGGATGTTCAAAATCCGTTTTTTATAATTGGTTGGAAGTCAGAAGTAATTCTCATAATTTATGTTCTAATCATATTGAATATTTTCTCCTTATGCATTCGCCTTTTATATTACATATATGTGTGACCAGTAGTAGCAGCTATGTTTTTGACAAATACATACACTCTCACAATTTTATCACTTCTTATTCAGGTGCTCAAAATGTGGAAAAGATTCTGAAGCTTCTTCCAAAATGGAAGATTTCTATGAGTTGGAGTTGAATGTCAAGGGATTGAAAAGTTTAGATGGGAGCCTAGATGATTACCTCAGTGTTGAAGAGCTTCATGGAGACAATCAATATTTTTGTGATTCATGTCAAACAAGAGTTGATGCTACTCGCAGCATCAAGCTGCGTACATTACCTGACGTACTTAATTTTCAACTTAAACGATGTGTCTTCCTTCCAAAGGTATTGTGACGTTATGAGAGATTTCCTTTTTAGGCACTATTATTGTGTGCATTGTACAGCTAAGTGCTGTGCATTTTTCTTTGTTTATACAGTTTTGATGGATAAAGGAGGAAAATAATTTTATAGAAAAATAAAGTAATGGGTATCACCTAAAGAATGATAGGAAATTTTCCAGAAGATCCAAAACCATACAAACCATATGAAGAAAAAAAGCCTATAATGAGAACACATTTTCTCTGTGTATCTTCATGTATGTGTTTTGAATCTTTTGTAATGGAAGATCATTCAGGAAGCAGCTGATGATTTTATCCATGTAATTACAGACACAAATCCTGGCCTTTTAGAAAGGCAGAGCCGCAGAGTTCCTCTTTACTTTAACTAAGTGCACCAGTCCAGAATATTGCCTGACTTTTCAGGAAAAAATAAAATAAAAAATCCTTGCCTTCAATCCTCAAATCAACTAAAAAATAAAAAAAATCCGTCTAGAGTCTATCTAACCTTGTAACCATACATATTACTCTAAATGCTTTGCTTAAGAGAAGGAGAAATACATATTACTCTAACCTTGTAACCATACTATTTGATCTGTTTTTGTTATTATTTTACTTCTTTTTATGTCGTTATTCTGCATTTCTGTATTTCATGTTTCTTTGAGTATCAGGATATCTTATCCTTTGCTCCTTAGCTCCTTTACTTCTCACCTTCTCCTCTCCTAAACATACTTCTTTATACTTCTTTTTTTTTTTTTTCTCTAGAGAGAGAGAGTCAGAAATATCCTTGAATGTTATAGCTTATAATGAGGTGATTCTTGATTTAGTTTCCAGAGCCGTATGGTGCCTGATGAGTTTAACAGTTTATTATTATTGATTTCTTGAATAATTTTGAAATCTTTTCTTCGAGTAGTGATCATCTAAGGTGGTATTCTGAAGATATAAACCATCATATAGTCTAAGGGTGATTTTCATAGGGTGTAAGGTTTGATTTTATATGCCACTCAATTGTATTCTGATTTCTGATAAGTGTATTCCTTTTTTTTTTTTCTGTTGGCAGACTACAACAAAGAAGAAAATTACTTCTGCATTTTCATTTCCAGCTGAACTTGATATGCGGCATAGATTGTCTGAGTTGTCTCAATTTGATTTGATATATGACTTGTCAGCTGTACTGATTCACAAGGGAACGGGTGTTAACAGTGGCCATTACATTGCTCACATCAAGGATGAAAACACTGGGCAGTGGTGGGAATTTGATGATGAGCATGTCACTAATTTGGGTAACCATCCCTTTGGCGAAGGATCTTCAAGTTCAACTCCTAAATCTGTTAAGACTGATGCAAGTCATTCTGATAGCTTCAAAGCAAGGATGGCTGACAGTAATGGAAACAGTTTCGAAGACACTCATTCACAATCATCACTTGTGGAGACATTTTCTTCTAGTGATGCATACATGTTGATGTACCATCTTAAACAGACAAAAGACGTACGTGAAAATGGGGATATAGTTATTGGTGCTAACCATGAAGCAAGAGAGGATACTGCACAAGACAGTGCTCCTTTTCCTTCTCATCTTTTTGACGAGATTCAAAATTTCAATGCATCATATCTTGATACTTGTGAGCAGTACAATCGTAGGAAAGAGTTAGAATTGAGTCATATTAATGAGAGGAGACAGGAAGTTCGATCTGTTATAGCCGAAGCTCCTGTCCAACCACTGGAGCAACCATTTTATTGGATTTCTAGTGATTGGCTTCGCCAGTGGGCTGACAACGTTATTCCAACGTTAGTGCAAATTTCTTATGGTATTATTTTGGTCATGAATGCTTCATTTTTCTTCTATTTTTAAATTTTAATAGTATGAGTTGAAATTTTTTCCTCCACAGCATGAGGGGTCCATTGTCAATATTAGGGTAGGGTTAATTGGAGTATTTTCTGAGGTGCTTACTTTGCAATGTTTATGCAGTTCTCTTGACAACACATCTATACAATGTCCACATGGGAAGGTCTCAGCTTCAAAGGTTGCCTCAATGAAGCGATTGTCAGCTAAAGCATGGGATAAGTTGTTTTCTAAGGTATCTGCCCTTGTCTGATGGTATATGTTTGGGTTATCAATTGTTTACTTGTGTTATGATGCCATTCATTATTGTATGGAGTTCTATTTTTTTTTCCTTTTTTTTTTTTTGGTATTTATGCTTATTGCTTCAATCTTGATGAGAAAGTTGACTGGAATTACTTTTGAACGGTAATGTGTCTTGGCAGAGGATGAGTTTGATAACAAACTTTCCTTTGTCAATCTATAGTTACATTTTATGTTGGATAATACCGGTAGGAAAGATAAGAATGAAAATTTGTCATATGTAAGCCTGATAGAAGTGAAATGTTTTGACAAATGCTTGTCTTTATGAACTTTTAATGTGAGAAGGAGAATGCAGTAAACTTGTCTGAATGGATTACCCTATCTGATAAAATTGACAGGTGGTGCATGCTATACTGATGATTTATTATGGTTCTATTTATATATATCCTCAAACTTTTTGTTCCTCGGTTGCTACTTAAGCTCTGCCATCTTGATGAATTGATTCATGACAGTTATCCTTTATTGGCTTGTGAAATTCAGTATGGTGGGGGGCCAGTGCTGTCTCATGATGACCACTGTAGGGATTGCCTATTTCTTGAGGCTCACACAGTGGTTTCAGCTGACACCTATCGGGATAGAAGAGAATCAATGAAGTTACTTGCACGGGATATTCTAGATGGAAACTGTATAGATGGAAAATTTTACATATCCAGACCATGGTATGACAATGATTCTTCTCTCATGCCATACACTCCACCACAGAAAGGGAATGGGGTATTTGTGGACTAGGGATATAGTTCCTAGGTTTTGGAAGTAGTGAATATTTTGAGTGGCTTGGTTATAGAAAATCATCACCTTTTTTTATTAGCTCTAATTTCTTTGTTTTTTTTTTTCTTCACTATGCTATTAAGGTAGTTTAAAAGCAATGGTTTTGGAAACTTATTTGCTGATCAGTTCAGTTCTGTAGGTTGCAGCAGTGGTGGAAAAGAAAAGTACTTGATGCTCCATCTGAAGGTGATGCTGGACTAACTGCAGCCATTTGTTGTCCACATGGGCAACTGCTGCCTGAGCAAGCTGCTGGTGCCAAGCGGGTTCTAATTCCTGAGAGCTTTTGGCTCTTCTTATATGAAGATGCTGTTTCTGTGAAGCCTGATGATCCCTTGGGTGGTCCTACTTTTTCTTCTGGCTCCATAGAGTGTTCCAAATGCAGTAATGAATTATCTGAAGTAGCATCCTTGGAGGACTCCTTAAGGTTATTTCATTTGCCCGTTACTGTTAATAGAGCTAATAAGAACAAATTTTAACATGACTTCTATATTCATCTATCAGGTCAGTTAAACAAATGCAACGTCAGAACCATGAGAAGTTATTCCAGGCTAGAAATATGCCACTGTCTGTTCATTGCAAGTATTTCTTGGTGCCTTCTTCATGGATTTCAAAATGGAGAAATTACATTAGTCCAGGTCTCAAGAATTCAGATAAACCTGAACCTTTAGATGGGGTAATTGATTCACTAATTTGTGAAAAGGTACATTATTACGTCACCTTGATATTCTGTCATATTTTGCATCTTATTCCATGTACATTTTATGAGTGCACCTGTCATGAGAAGATTTAATGCTAAAAGGTATCCTATGCAACATGTTTAGGGACTTTTGCAGCAGAGATTACTCTTCAATTGATGACGTGATTTGATCTGCACATTTAGTTTTCCATTCTTTCCAAATTTACCCTTGGCAATTTTTCATGATGAATATTGTGCCTGTTTTGTTTCAGCACACACACCTTGTTGAAAGACCTCCTGAACTGGTTTTCAGACGTGGTGCTATATTCCAGAGAGAGTCTTCTGTAAGTTTTTTTTTTAACAGAAAAGAAAAGAAAAGGAAATTTATTATTCTTGTAGTCGTGTCAAATGTATGCCGTTTGCTCAGAACCATATTTGGTAATTTTAGTATGCCTTGAATCTTTCAAAACACACACAGTAAATTGGCATTTCCCAGTATTTGGTTGCTCTTTCGCTTTGTCTCTTCCTCCATTGTTTTCACATGTCAATGAGGGTAGTTGCAAGTATTGTATTATATTCTGTCTCTCAATCTTATGCATTTTATGGATGCTAGGCTGCTGGCTTAACCATCATATCTGAGAATGATTGGAAATGCTTCTGTGAAGAGTATGGTGGTATTGAAACCAAAGGAATATCTGCAACAATTGAGATTGTTAATGATTCAGAGAATGTTCTGACTGGATCGGGTGAAGAGATGCTGATATGTGAAGATCAGTTGGTCACTGGGGATAAATTGAGTAATGAAAATGTGACTGGACAAATTTTGGTTAAGACATGTCCTGAGGTAAAAACTCCATCTTATTCTGTTGGGTATGCTATTTTAGATGGTCCCTACCCTCCTATTGCATCTCCTTTCCTTCTATGGCACTTTCGCCTTTTAGAAGTCGAATGTCACAGTTACAGCATTATGGGATCTCTGATCTATCTTTTTGGTTATGAAACTACATGTTCCCGTGCATGTTTATATTTTTTAAATGTACTTGAAAGCCATGCCCTTGGTTTTCTAGTTTTACCATGTTAACTCTTTCAAGCACATGCATCAACTACAATAATCTTTGTCAGGAAATTTTGTTGTTTTAGTTAATGTTCCTTAATGAATGTATTGCATGCTGAAAAAGGTGGTTCTGAGTTTGTGCATACTACTTGACTGATGAAATATTGATGAGTTAATAATTTAAGTGAAATTTGAAAGTTATCAATATTTCAGCACTAAAAATTGATATCCTCTCTTTCTCCAAAAAAAAATATATATATATTTCTCCTGTGTCTCGTTCTCTCACTCACATTCTATATTCATCCTGAAATTTGTATATCAAATTTACTCAAAACTTATCTTTCTTCTATTGCATTATATATTTTAATTTTAACTCTAGTAATAATTTCAATTCTAATTTGAACTATAATTTTTTCCCTTCTCAATATTCAGGTTTGTGAAAATTGCATTGGAGAAAGAGAAAGTTGTGAGTTAATGCAGAAACTTAACTATTGCAATGAGGACATAAGTGTAATCCTTGTTCGTGGTAAGGAGGTACCTAGATCAATCTTGGAAGCTTCAAAGGGATCTGTTGAGACAGATCGTCGGGTTTCCAAGCGGTCACGGAAGACTAAAAATGGGAGTTCAATCAGTTTGAAAGTTTCTGCTTCAACATCTCTATACCAACTGAAAATGATGATATGGGAATCCTTTGGGGTAAGACATTCGTATTATGTTTTATTTATATGCTTATTTCAGTCTAAATGTTGTTGAGTAAATACATGTCAAAAATTGTTTAGGAGTTTCTCCAACACTAGGTGTTATATACATGTTGCAGTGGCCATTCAATGGCCTCAAGTCTTCTGAAACTCCCATAAAATTGAAGCAACTTTGTCTGGGCAAAAGTATAAGCATAACTATATCAATGTAAACAAAATACTGGCTTAGATGGATTAGACATATTTCATATTCACGGACAGCAGCATGCTAAATTTTGCACCAAACAAATTACTTCATGCTAAGTTATTTCTCATGTATTTTCTTTTTGCTGCCAATTGACTTACTTCATTCTGAATTTTCTAATCAAAGAAGCACTTCTTTAATGTAGAGCATAAGATGGCCAAAAAAAGAAAAGTTCTACCGAACTTTTTACGTGAAATGCGTGAATATGTTGGTTGAATTGCCTTCTGTAATATGATAACATCTTCAGGTAGCACGTTATCTTCATGAGTTTTGCTATATCCTCCTATCAATCTTCCTACAAATCCTCCTAATACTAAAACAAGTAAAAGAATAAATGCAATCAATGTCTTGAAAACTTAAAAAGTGAGTAATGCTTACTTCATTTAACATATAGGAAGATTTTGTAGGTATATTTAGTAGGACGGTCTAGAATTATTCGTGTGATTAAGTTAGCATGGTGTTGTCTTCAGCAATGTTTAGCAAATTGCTATATTAAACTGCACGACTTCATAATGTCTGAATTCTTGGTTCTGAATCTTAAAAAAATGGTAATTCTGTCCTCCCAGGTTGTCAAGGAAAACCAGATACTACAGAAAGGTGACCGGACAATTGATATTGATGACGAATGTGCTACCCTTGCGGATGTAAACATATTTGCTGGAGATCAGATTATAGTGAGGGACTCTGAGATCCATGAAAATCGAGATATCGCCGGTGAGCTATTTCATAGTGATCACATGATTATTGATTATGTTGTTTGCAAGAGGCAATCTGTTTGTCCTCTTTAGTGGAAATTTATGAATTAAGAAACGGATTATATTCATCTTTTGCAGATGAGCTTTGTGATGAGAAGATGGATCTGCAGCATACCGAGGAAGGATTCCGTGGAACACTTCTGACGGCAAACTATTCATCTCAGGCTGTCTAAGAACTGCACTTTCAGTAGCTAATCTATTTTCTGCAACATGATTTTGTTGGTGTATGTATATTTATAGAAAAATCGGTTGAAAAGAAACTGTTCGGTACTATACAATCTTGTAAATCCATTAGAGTGTTGAACGCTATTTGTCATCCTGAGCCAAGATAAAGGCAAATTTTGGAATGTGTTTCTTTACTAGTCAATATTAGAATAGGCATCTACTTCTGCATAATTATCTATGAAGGGAACGTTAACAGGTTTCTTGTATCATTGTTATAGCTGTGTTCTATATATTAGGTCCATATGATTTAGGGAACATTATCAATTTAATTCTGATGAAAAGACTAGTAGTCGAGATTTGTGGTTAATCTAGCTTAGGCAAAACAATAAAAAAAAAACGTTTTTTCGGTAAAGCAATAAAACTATTTAAACGCGGATTAACTATTACTTATATAGATTATTTTCTACAGAAATATATCTCTTTATGGCTGAAATTACGGTTGTTCTCATGTTTTGCTAATTTATATAATAATGGTGCAAGTTAAAATGAAAATTTATAACTTAATGATCGATCCCATTTTTGTTCTCTTGCTAATTTGACGTTTAAAATTGAGATGAAATGCAGCCACCGACTCGTATAAACTTTATTAATATTAGTATATCAAGAAAAAATGTGGCAATTCGCAATTTGATAATTACTTGATGTATTCTCTAAAGTCAAATTCACAATTTCAATAATTATTGTGTGCGTGTTTAATTGAAAAGTTGACCTTAATTTTGTTGAAAAAATTAACCTTAATTTTATAAAATTGGTTTAATAGTTTTGTTTTGCTCCGAATTAATGGACCTAAGCTCAATATGCGCGTGGGTCGTTTCGGTGAGCTTTAAAATAAACATATTAAATTCAGACTAAAGATAAATAAATAAACAAACCTATTAAATAGATGATTAAAAGTCCTCACCGTTCCATCTTGTAGTTTCTTGCCCTTCTATGCACAAAATGCACAGAGTTCATTTAATAGTTTTTAAGTAAAAAGTTTGTATAAAACGGTAACTATGATAGTTATATGTAGATTTTCAGTTCTAATTTACATCTTTGGGTAGATACTGAAAACCTCCATGGACGTTTATTTAGTGGGTAGTGCCCATTATGAAACTTGAACTTATGAAATTTATCTTTATTTTTATTTTTGTCAAAAGCTATAAATGAAATTGATCGAAGCAGAGCATTGGACGTTAGAGCTTTCATCAACGGGAAACTGAAAATGGACGTTAGAGCTTTATTGATGGACGTCACTTGGCCATATGATAACCTTTGAAGCTATACCATCTATTGATGTTCTTAATTTCCATTTAGCATTTTAGTTATTTTTCAAGTTGCCATTAAAGTAAATAAAACCACTTTATGGTTCTGCTTTATATCATTTTAGGATTTACGAGAGAAATAAAACAGTGATTAATACTGAGGGGAAAAAGTTCAGAAGAACGATCAAGTAGAAAGATGAAAGGATAAATTAAGCTGAATAAATAATAGAGAAGGAAATCTGATTATCTCGTCATAGTATTACATTAGAATAACCTCTTTTATTTTATTTTTTTTTCAATCTTGCATTGAAGGGATATTATATCAAAGTAAAGTTTCTAAATCCAACGTTTATGACTTCGTGAATTGTTGGAGCCTCCTCCGAACCATCGATCCCAGCCAGCATCTACCGGACCTTTAGTCCTGCTATAATATATGTCATTAATTTATATCGTTCATCCATTATATTATACTCACACACACCCATACACAACATGAACCGTTAGATAAAATGCTGCAATCAATCAAGATGGTCACTTACAATGGAAGCAGTGGGTCAGGAATGGATTCAACGCTAGAAATGACACTGCACAAACACAATAGATAGCATATCTAATTTAGATAATGAGAGATGATAGAAATGATTAAAGACCCATGTTAGACATAATCTAAATGAGAAATAGAGTAGTTTAGTTGTGTAATTTTGCTTACTTTTGGCATACAGTGGAGCATTCACCTATTGTTTCAAGTTCTTCCAATTCTTCCTGCTTCATGCCAATCATTGTTATAGTCAGACATAACTCCATAGGGAGAAAAATATAATTAACCCAATGAAAAATTGATCAATAAATTAATACAAAAAATAAAAAAAAAGAGATCATGTTGACCTGGATGATATTGATTTGGTTATTAAGGTTGGTTATGGCAGCTTGCATCCTGTGCTTTCCAAAGAAGCCAGGGAAAGACCAAGATCCAGCTTGTGCTAGAGGATGAGTACCAGAGTTTCTACCTTCTTTGTTGTAATCCTTTGATACTCTTCCATCTTCTGCTGCCAATGCTTGTGGTTGATGCTGTTCGTCCTCCATGGCCGCCAATTGCTGGTTACCAAGTTGATTCATTCTATACAAAGGAAACTTCCAAACACATATGGCAATTGGAAGAAAGAAAAAGGGTTGGAGTCAAAAAAGGAGGGAGGAACATGACTTAAAGTGATAGTGGACCATTGGATCACATAAGAAATTAATAAAATGGTGGAAGCAAGAGGGGTCGGATCATGTATTTGTGTGAAATGTATTATTGTATATTGAGGGAAAAGCTAACATTATAAGATAAGCAATTGAATGAATTAGAATATTATTGGTGGATCAAAAATGATGAAAATGGGTTGTGAGATGTGGACACTGGACAGCAAGCACTGCCCTCTACCGTGGTGGCATGCACATACCAATACAATACCAATTGGGAAAATGTGACGGCCACTAATAAGAAAGAAAATCGCGAATTACATGTCACCATTTCTACTAGATCTTTTACTTATGAGTGACAATATCAAATTCATGTTTAAAGATACTAGCTACAGTTACTTGTTACGGTAACAAAAGGAAATAACGCATATTTTTTCCCCTTAAAGTTTAATGTAATTATACTCAGTATTCTTTTATTTTACAAAATCATCATTTAAGGCCTCTAAAATTTACTAAAATTACAATGACCTCCATTGTAGATATTATTTATTAATTTAAGTGATAAAATAATAACATATGACATACTAAATATTATTAAAATATTATAATTTTATTATTAATAATCATGTTATCTTTTTATCACTTAAATTAATAAATTAACATATATAAGGAAGATTAAATTAATTTGTATAATAACAAAATGACAAATATAATTACATTAAATCACAAATATCAATATAATTTACCCCGAAAATTATGTGAATGAGTAAGTGGTACATGATAAGAGTAGCTGTCCTAACAAAAAAAAACGACACCATGGGCGTGACAATTAGGCGGCTTCTCTTTTGTCTCAGTATCTTAGATCTTAATATTTATTTTTTATTTTATGTATATATATTTTTCCTCATAGATGTAAGTGTGAGGGGAGACGTGGTTTTGCCAGCTGAGATTTTGGGTGTTATTCTGCGGAAAAGAGAACAGCACACGAGCTATCATTTCAAGGGCATTGTCACTGGATTTCATCTTATGTAACGATGATGACATGATAATAATTTTCGCCAAAAACATAGGAATTTTTAATTCCTGAAGTTCCAAAAATATATGCTGCTGCATCACAGTTGATAGAAAGACAATTGTTTCATTTTATTCTTACGAATGAAAATAAACATAAAAATAAAATATCTATCAAAATTGTTCTCGGACTGGCACAAATTCTTCGGCGAATTTGGTTCTTTTAAAATGATGATATTGGTAAAGTGAGAAATTGAAATATTAATCACTCTTGGATTATTTAGTAGAATTCACACACAATAAAAATCATTCATTTGAGGATGATTAACCCTTACTTTCTCAAAAATATTTTGTACTAAGAAATATTCGTAATGTTTTGACGAACATTCAAGATCAGAAAATTTGGGTATGCGTATGTTTATCTCTCCTTCCATTCCCCATGTTTTTCGACCATGCTTTAATATCATTGACCGATACTTGATTGTAGCGATGGCGATCTCCTTGTGAGCATTCCTTTTGTCAAACCCATCAAGAGTGGCACTAAAAACAATCCTCCAATGCTCAAATTAGTAAGAGTAGAACCTGTGTAGAGTTTAGACAAGAAAATTTGAGCAGATCGAAATAATGGAGGTATTCACGATAGTTAGATTAGCAATAATTAAGCTTGTTAATGGAGAATGAATGATATTTTAGAGAAACTAAACTAAAACCAATAAAATAAGAGTGGTAGTAAACATACAAGAATGATAACAGCCATTCTCATCCTTCTAAGGTGAAAAGTTATTGAATTTTAAAGTTTATTAAATTCTTATAATTAAAACTAAGAACAATGACAATATCAACTTGTGGGCTTTTTCACATAAATAAAACAAAAAAAAAAACAAAAAAGATTTAGTACAGAAATGGGCAAAAATATGCACTTGAATACGCAAGGGGCCATGTGTATTCATGTTTTAAGTGAATACATAGGGGCCTCTTGCATATTTATGTCTGTACCAGATACGCAAGGTCCCCTTGCATATTCATGTCTGTACTTGATACGCAGGGACTCCTTGCATATACGTTGTTTTTCTTATTCGCATTCGATCCTTACGGACTCGGTTGCCCTTTCTATATAAACCGTCGCTCAGTTCATTTGGGGTGTGAAGTGCCATTTTTGTGAGAAAATGGCAAAGTGTTTCATACTTGTTCATTATGATGCACAAATCAAAGACACAACAAATGAAGGAGTGAGATTTTATAGTCAGAGACCAATTGGTGTCATTATTAGTCAGTCTATAGTTTTTGGGAGTTGCAAAGCAAAATACTAGAGCAAGTATGTCCTTACAAATGGATTAGCTAGATGTTTTAGAGAGTACCTATAGCATTTGAGGTGGTCAAGTATAACTGTTTTCCCATCTATAGCGACAATGAAACAAGCCTCATGTTTAAATTCCGAGCTCGATTTCCTAAGGTTCGAGTAATGGAAATTTTTGCCGTTCTAGAAGATTGTGATTTGAGCTCTGCTGGTTCTACTCATCATAAATCAGTGAATGAAACCCTAGAGCAACATGGGTCTACACACCCTGAGGTGGCTCAGGATCCACTAGTTCGTAGTCCTAGCTTTGTAGATGTGATGGTGCAAGATGCATGGCCATCAACTAGACATGTGGCTGTTGTGAGTTTTGACTTTCATGTAGATCACAAGGATGAAGAAGAAGATGAAGAAGAGCTGGGGTTGTATCGACAGGAAGGTAATGAGTATGGAATCCAACTGTGCCCTGAAGTCAACCGGTATGGAAACTAGTCATGCCTTAAAGTCAACCAACCGATGAGCATCCCAAGTAGGATGAAATCCTCAATCCCTCCCGACTAAAATTAATAAAGTCATATCACAAATTAGTTACATTCAAACAAAAAAAATTATAAATGAATAAATAAATAACTCATTCTCTATCATAAAATGTATACCTCGAGGCCAGAGGAAAGGTGATCCCATGGTCATATCTAGGGTGTAAGCCAAGGATCCGATAATATGCCCAGGATAGCAACAATGTTGCACATCCTGCAATGTTAGCAATGGGGTGTTTCACATCCCGACAAAGACTGCGGTATAGACATGCACACACTTCTGATCCCCAGCTGTATCTCCCTGCCTCACTGAAATCCCACAACAAGGGCAGCCACTTCAAATGGACACGCAATAACAACTTGTCCGGACATAGAAAGCCGCCAATCAACAACAATAAGTATGCTTGGGTCCAATGCTGAGTAACCATCTCATATGCATCAACGGGAAACTTAGAGTGCCTGAATGTATCGTTAATTGAAGTTAACTTCACATAGGACCCATGTCTGTGTTGAGACTCTGGCACTACACCTAACAAGTCCCAACATATATCCCATACACTCTGCTGGCACCACTTTTCCCATGTGCCAATGTTCCCGCTAACTACAACACCATCAATCCGCAATCCAAGCTACATAGCCAGATCTTGGAGAGTGATAGTACACTCTCCATAACGCAAATGAAATGTATGAGTCTCTGGGCGCCATCTCTCTACAAGGGCGCTAATCAGCGCTGAGTCATACTGGAAGTTGCCAAAGTTGGCAACTTCCCACAATCCAGTCAGCCGCGGATAATACTTCATCCGGGGATGCAGTGTTGGTGCGCCACAACGCCTAGGGTGTAATACTTGATCGGCTTGCATAAATTTAATTAACATGATAATAAGTACTAACCTAGATTAAATAAATAACAAAACTTATAAACAAAAATAAATTACTAGATAAAATAAGTAAATTATTCAACTACACTAATGACTTTATAAAATAAATATTTCAACTAAATAAATTACTACATAAAATAAATTATTCAACTAAACTAATGACTATATAAAATAAAAAAATTCAACTAAATAAATTACTAGATAAAATAATTTATTCAACTAAACTAAACTAATGACTTTATAAATAAAATAAATATTTCAACTAAACTAATGACTATATAAAATAAAAATTTCAACTAAATAAAATAAATTTTTCAACTAAACTAATGACTTTATAAAATAAATATTTCAACTAAACTAATTACCAGATAAAACAAATTATTCAACTAAACTAATTTCTATATAAATAAATATTTAACTAAACTAATTACTAGTTAACATAGATTATTCCATTTAACTAATTACCAGATAAAATAAATTGAAACTAAACTAATTAAACTTTGAAATAAAAAATAACAAGAAAAGTCAAATAATAAATAGATCAAATACCTGCCGATCGATTTTGGCACTAATATGATCATCATCTAAGTGGTATAGGAAGTTTGCCATCATCTAGTAGTCTAAGAAGACAAGATCTTTGATGGCAAAAGTGAAAACTATGAAAGGGACGCACAAATGATGGGGGATGCATATTCAAATATGCATGTGGCCCTTACATATTCATGTTTGTTTGCAATTCGCAGGGCCCCCTTGCATATTCATATGCATTAAAAATAGTTAAATTTCATTAAAAAAAATATTTTTTTCATTTTTAACTGTAATTAATATTTTTTTATTTTATGGGTAAAAAATCCCAATTTGTGTTGCATTTAAATGTTTTCTTGATAATCAAGAACACATCATTGAAAGACAAGATGACAGAGAGAAGGATTGTATTGAATTGAGTTTCATTGATTGTAAAATTGTTACAACAAGAATGAGAGTTGTTGTTGTATTACAAAAACAGAAAACATTGTATATATACATGTGTGTTTGTAACTAACTCATAATGACTAGGCATAACTAATTTTCATTACCTATATTATCATAACAGAATCATAACTAAGTAACTAACTTATTTATCATCCAACAACCCCTGCAAGTTGAGGAATGTATCTTCAACATTCCCAGTTTGGAATAGTGCTGTTGAAAGGGACTAAGAGGAAGGGGTTTGGTGAATATGTTCGCAATTTGATTGGAACTACTAACAGGGAGTAGATGAATAGTGCCTGGGTTGATCTTTTCTCTTACAATATGATAGTCTATTTCAATGTGTTTTGTTCTTTTGTGGAAAACTGGGTTATTTGCAATGTGTATAACAGAGGCATTATCACAATATAAAGACACAGGTGCTATAATGGTAACTTGTAAGTCTTTGAGTAAGTATAGCAGCCATTGCACTTTACATGTGAGGTAGGCAAGGGCTCTATATTCTACTTCAGATGAGGATTTAGCAACTGTGCTTTGTTTCTTGCATTTCCATGAGATTAGAGAAGATCCAAGGTAAGTGCAATAGCCTGTGATGGATTTTCTGTTATTTTTGCAACTAGCCCAATCTGAGTCTGAGAAACCCGAGAGAATGAGTGGATTTGTTGCTAGAAAGAATAATCCTTTAGCTAGAGACCCTTTTAAGTATCTTAACACTCTTGTGGCAGCTTGGTAATGAGTGTCTTTGGGCTGTGATACAAATTGACTAAGTTGTTGTACTGAGAATGCCAGGTCAGGTCTTGATGATGTCAGATGTAGTTATCTTCCAACTAATCTTCTATATTATGCAGGATCATGATAGGGAGTTTCTTCATGTTATTGTAGTTTGCAATTATTGTCCATTGGAATAGAGCTTAGTTTGCAAACAAGCATTCCTACATCAGATAAAATTTCAAAAGCATATTTTCTTTGACAAAGATGAATTCCTTTAGATGATCTAGTAATTTCTAGTCCTAGGAAAAACTTTAGGTGTCCTAGGTCCTTGATTTTAAAACTATCATCTGGGAATTTTTTTGTGTTATTAATTTCCTTGATATCATTTCCTGCAAGAATGACATCATTTACATAAACTAATAGAGCTGTGAAAGAAGTTCCATTTTTCTTTATGAAAAGAGAATGATCAAATTGTGATTAGCTGTAATTATAGCTTAGTAATGCTGAAGTTAATTTAGCATTCCATTGTCTACTTGCTTGTTTCAATCCATAGAGGGATTTTTCTAGTTTGCAAACTTCATTTGGTTTAGATGATGTGAAGACAGGTGGTAATGTCATATAAACTTCCTCATGGAGATCACCATGTAGGATGCATTGTTTACATCTAGTTGATGTAAATGCCACTTTGGGGAGGTAGCAATAGCTAACAAGGTTCTTACTATGGTCATTTTTACCACAGGTGAAAATGTGTTTGGGTAATGTACTCCTTCTTGTTATGTGTATCCCTTAGCTACAAGTCTAGCTTTATGTCTTTCTATAGAACCATCAGTTTTGTATTTAATTTTATATACCCATTTACATCCTATGGGGACTTTTCCTTGTGGGAACGTTGTTATTGTCCATGTTTTGGTATTTTCAAGGGCTTGTAACTCTAGTTCCATTGCTTCTTTCCAATATTCATGCCTAGCAGCTTCTTTATAACTTTTTGGGTCCACATGAGATGAAATAGAAACAATGAATGCTCTATGGGAGGAGGAAAGTTTAGAGTGAGATATTACATTTGATATGGGGTATCTAACATTGGGTGAGGGAGTGGGATTAGCTGTCATTGAGATGTTACAATGGTAATCTTGTAGATATTGCAGTCTTTGTCTATGTCTGTTAGATCTTCTTGCTGCATTTTGAGTTCCTATATTAGGTACAGGAATAGGTTGTTTGATGGTGACAGTAATGTCATCAAGGGGCTGTGTAGATGTGTTAAGGTGGGTGTATTGATCAGTAACATTTGTTATTATAGGAATGATGGTGCTGTCAGAGGAGAATTCGGTTGTTCGTTGTTCTGTTTCAAAGGGGAGAGTATTCTCATGAAATATAACATTTCTAGAGACAAAGAGTTCTTTATTGTTGAGGTCAAATAATTGATAACCTTTGGTGTCAGGGCTGTATCCTAAAAAAATAGGTTTCTTAGCTCTTGGATCAAACTTATGTCTATTGGCAAGAATAGTGGAGGCAAAGCAAAGGCAGCCAAAGACCTTGACATTAGTTAGATTAGGTGGTTTGTTATGGAGTTTCTAAAAAGGAGATTTGTTTCCCAAGACAGGGGTTGGTATTCTATTAATGAGATATGTAGCATGTACAATAACAAAAGACCAAAAAGGTTTAGGTAGTTTTGCTTGAAATAAGAGTTCTAGCTACATTTAGGAGATATTGATGTTTTCTCTCAACAATCTCATTTTATTTAGGGGTCTCAACACAAGATGTTTAGTGTATAAT
This sequence comes from Dalbergia cultrata, assembly GCA_031216105.1. Classification (NCBI taxonomy): domain Eukaryota; kingdom Viridiplantae; phylum Streptophyta; class Magnoliopsida; order Fabales; family Fabaceae; genus Dalbergia; species Dalbergia cultrata. The sequence continues at coordinate 33,642,566 of CM062349.1, read as the reverse complement.
GCCTCTTTGTTGATAAAAATATGGCATTTTGAATTCTACACCATTATCAAACCTTATAGTTCTGATTTTGTGATTGAATTGAGTAGAGATGAGTTGCGAGAAATTAATTAGGTGCTATTTAGTTTCACTTTTACTTTTCATGAATAAAATCCAAGTGTTCATAGTGTATTCAACCACAATAGATCGAAAGTATTTATAACCTTGTATATCAACATGAATTAACTAAAATGGGAACTCAGATTTTGATGTGCTAACAGTAAAAGGGAGTTTTCTTTGTTTAGCAAAGTAGCAAGTCTCACAGACATCACCTTTATCAGTAGGAATATTAGGATTACATGTATGAATCAAATTGTGAATATCATGTGATAAGTGGCCTAGTCTATAATGCCAAAGATCAAAACGAGTTTTTCTAGTAGAATTACAATTCAAAATTGTTCTTTAAGCAATAGGAACATTTTCTTCTAGGAAATATAGTTCTCCCCATAATTTAGTTGATCCAATCTTTCTCTGAGTAATAGGATCTTGTATGACATAGTCATTATGAGGACCAAAAATCAACTTGCATTGTAAGCTTTCAATCAACTTACTTACAAAAATTAAGTTGCAAGTGAATTGAGGTATGTATAACACATCAGATAGAAAATATATTTAGAAAAATAGACAGTTCCTGAATATTTAGCAAAAATGCAATTGCCATTTGGGAGTTTAACAAGAACAGGTTTGATTCTTTTGTAACTAGTAAAGGATTGAAGTTGGAAGCAAATGTGATCAGTTGCACCTGAATCAAGTATCCAATGATTTATCTGTTTTAGGTTATTAACAGAAGCATATTGATAAATTTGTCTTAATGCATTAGTCATGATACCTGAAGCAAGAGGATTGAAAGGGTTTGAAACATTCACACTTGTTGGAACATTTTCAGTGGCTATTGAACTTGAAACATGGTTTGAAGAGTGAATTGTCAAACTCTAAAGTAATGAGATTAACTCTTTGTATTGTTCCTGGGTGATCATTGAATCAGGTTTCATGGATTCTTCTGGTTGTGCTCCATTGAATTGATGTTGAGTGTCTTCAAGATTAATGCAATTGGCTGCTCTCCTAGGATTCTTGAACTTGAATCCCACAGGAAAGCCATTCTTAATGTAGCACAAGTCTATTGTGTGGCCTTTCTTCCCACAATGAGTGCATATCTTGAAGTGTCCTTTAGTATAGGTATTGTCATGACCTTTGTTGAATGCGAGAGTTTTATCAAAGATTGCAGCAATAATTTTGGAATCAGGTTTGGTACTGAGTGCCTTTCTTGTTGAACAATAAATGAGAAAACCTTATTGATTGTAGGGATTGGATCCATAAAAAAAATCTGAGACCTAATAGTTGAAAATTGATCACTCAATCCTTTCAAGAAGCTTAGTACTTTGTCGTCCTATATTTGTTTCTTGATAGTAGCATGAGAAACACAATCAGTGCCATAGTGACAAGGAGGTAGTGGTCTACATTGATCAAATTCATCCCATAACATTTTCAGTTCTATGAAATATGCTCTCATAGAACAATCACCTTGTTTGATAGATGAAACGTCTTCTTAAACTTGTAAGACTCTAAGAACATTACCCTTAGCATATCTTTCTTTGAGATTATTCCAAACTTCAACGACACTTACAGCTTCATCTATGTGGATGCAGTCGACTATATCATGAGAAACATATTTCATAATCCCTGATATTAGGATCGAGTTGCATATTTTCTAGGCTGAATAGTTGGAGTCATTTTTTGCACGTGTTGGTAAAGATCCATCAAAGAATTGCAATTTATTTTTGGACAGGAAGGCAACTTTCATGGCCCTGCTCCATGAATGGTAATTATTCTCGGTTAGAGATGCTGAAACCAAAACCAAGGCAGGATTCTCACTAGGATGAATGTAATACACACTGGAAGGATAATTATTTGGGTCTGCCATTGGGGCAAGAGTTGCAGAAAAAGAAAAATGGAAGAATTACAGAAAGAAAAGAAAGAGGAGCAATGGATTTCCTCTAAAAAAAATCTGATACCATCTTGATAATCAAGAAGACATCATTGAAAGACAAGATGAGAGAGAGAAGGATTGTATTGAACTGAGTTTCATTGATTGTAAAATTGTTGCAGCAAGAATGAGAGTTGTTGTTGTATTACAAAAACTGAAAACGTTGCTTTATATTCATGTGTGTTTGTAACTAACTCATAATGACTAGGAATAACTAACTTTCATTACCTATATTATTATAACAGATTCATAGCTAAGTAACTAACTTGTTTGTCATCCAACATGTTTATCATTTAATCCACCAAATGTTTATCATTTACCTTCGAATTGACAATATTAAATTTTATATTTTAGAAAGGGCCTTCTATCTTTAGTCTTGGATATATATTCTCCTATCTTATATGTATTGTATTTCCCGCTCTTAACCAGAACCATTTTAAGTTTTCTCTTGTTTCATCGTCTATGACCAATTATTGAGCCATCTTCGTATATGTGCATTAGCCCAATTTTTGAAAAATAAAATCACAGATAGATTTTAAATATATGATAACTTTCTAATACCAAATTTCTAATTTTAAGCACAATAAAATAAAAACGAAATATTATCAATAAGACGTTTTATGTGAATCAGCTTCACTACAAAGATAACATTCAGATCACATAAGATAAAAATTTCAAAAATAATATGTAAAAAATCCAAAAAAATTCCGTAGTCACAACAAAGGCTCAAGAGAACTCAATACATTGACGGAAATAGAGCAACATGACATAACCATGTCAAATAGTTCATATAAGGAAAAAAGAAAAACACTAACATAGACATCGTGTAGCTCGAACTTTTGGGAATTTGTCCCAACAAATATAAAAGAAAAAGGAAAATACGAAAAAACATAACAATTGAACTGTATATACATCAAAGGAAAAATTAAAATGAACCCGCCATGCCAATAAGATATAAACATGAACATGAATATAGAATTGAAAACAGACAAATAAATACCTTTCTAAGTCGGAAAAGAAAAAAGGAAAAAACTAGGGGTTATTTGGAAGTATTTTTATTTTAAAATTTCTTAAAAATGTTTTAGAAAATAAGTTTAAGTTTAATTTTTAAAAATAAAAAAATAGAAAAAACTTGTTTGATAATTTAATTTCAAAAACAATTTTATAATGGCAAAAAATAAAAAACTTGTTTGGATAATTTTTTTAAAAAAAAAACTTTTAAAACTAATAAAATAAAAAACTGTTTGGTAAATTGTATTACTATAAATGATAAATTTTAACTAATAATGTTTTATAGATAATGTTTTCCATATACACTTAATAAATAAAGTCTTAATACAACTTCCTATTTTAAACATAATTTTAATACAACTTGATGTCAATTTATATTTATAAATCCATTTATAAACTATGTATGATTTTCTTGTAGCCACATCCCATTAGTAATTTGGTCACGATGTCTTGTTATTTCCCTTGCAACTTCATCAGTCAACCTTGTTGTGTTATTCCTATTGGAATTCTCATCTACATTTACATTATCATTCGTAGCTTCAACGTTAGATGGATCCTTATCCTCCTATTCTCTAAATAATTTTTCCCGCATTCTCCACTTACGCACATAGTTATGAATTACATAACACGCTACGATAATAGGGCGTTGCCTAGAAGGCTTATATGGTGGCATTCGCCTCAAATTGGGAAATATTGCTTTCAAGGCTCCAAAACATCTCTCAATTGTCATTCTTAAAGAGGAGTGTCTAAAATTAAATAATTCTTTAGCAATTCTAGTTTGTCGACCTTGTCCATGAGACGGTTATGCATGATATCTTTCACCTCTGTAGGCTTTGTAGGGTGGGAGAAAGCCTCTAGTACATGGATATCCAGAATCCACAAGATAAATGAACCTAGAGCAATGAACAAATATTAACATGAATAATGACAACATTATTAGATAATAATTAATAAAGAGCAATTTAACACATAATGAAAATTAAGGTATCAAATATAAATATATCACCTTCGAAGGGCCAAGGAAAATTTGTATTTTGATTAGTAAATGCATTCAAAAAAACTTTTGAATCATGAACACTGCCTTCCAACCAGAATATACATATGTGAATACCATATTTAAGTCACATATACACATAACATTCTATGTGATGGCTACCTTTCTACTTTTACATGATGTTTACTTATTGGCTAGAGCCCATGCACTTATGTATGTTCTATCAATCGCGTTAATACAATTCTAATACAAATATGTGATACAAAAATATATGTTTATCATAATATCTTAATTTGACAAAAGAAAATAGCACCAACCATCATATCTGACGAAAGAAAATAGACTAACCTTAAACTATGGATAATAGTTTGGATATGCTCAAACAATTTTGTGGACTCTTGCTTTATGATTTCTTTACCTATGCGACAGATTACTCTCAAAACATTCTTGAAATGATGAGAAACTATTTGGGTAGAATTTTGAAATCGATCTGCTGCTACTCTATCACGTACATTGCGTCCTATAATGAACAAAAAATTACTTGTTCTTCTAAAAACACACCTCTTAAGTCTTCTAAATACTTTTTTTCTTCGCAATTCTTTACACAAAGCAACATAACATGCTTTTTCCATACGCAATAATTCAAAGCAAACTATTCTAGATTCCTTCAAAACTCACTAACAAATTCTTGACCACTTAATGCAGATATTCTAACAGAAATTATATTATAAAATTGGTACTCATAATCAGCAATCAAATTTAGCAACAATAATTCAGCAAATTCATATTCATCATTACTAGAGTTAGATAAGGATGAAGATCTTTCAAAAGTATCTGCTAAGATACTTTCATTGCCTGACGGATGATTATCAATTTTCATCACAATTGAACCAAACATTAAACATAACATGCATTTTAATAAGAACTAATATTAACCATTATATATTGTTCTAAACAACAAAATATATCTATTAAAACAAACCAGCCACATAAATTTAAAAACACATACATAACAAGTATCATCAACACAAATATTTATACATAAAAGTAGTCACTCAAGTCTATCCAACCATGCTTTTCTCCTGTGCCCAGACATATTTAAAAATGCCTCTCTATAATCAGCATCTTTGAATTTTTCCACCGCCTTCATATAAGAGTCATCTGAGACTTCATCCATCTTTTCAAGCTCTGTTATACATCTAGCCATAGTGTACTCAGCTGATACAACTATAGAACTAGTGACTTCTACACTCTTTGCCCTATACCTCTCAGCTCTAGCAATTGAAGCTTCGGTTTTCTTCTTAGACGCCTCAACCATAGCATCTGCTTGCAACTTAGATGACTCAATGAATGCTTGAAGTGCATCTCCCACTTGGATGCTCCTACTCTTTCTCTTTGACTTGCAGCTATGAACTTTAATTGTTCTTTTATCACTACGGGTAACTCTCTCTATTTCTGGGTTATCATCTTCTTCCCCATCATCATCTAGATTTACATGAACCCTGTCATGCAAAAATTTATTATCAAGCTCAATTTCATCATCCGTGTTGGGTGGATCTTGAGTAGATGAATGATGAAGCACCCCTGTTGCACTACTTTTATTGAAAATGACTCCCAACAGTTTGTAATTGTCCAAACCTTTCTTCTTAAATGGTGCAGCATCAGGATGTGCCTATAAGGAAATTAAAAAAATTATGTATACTAAATCTAAAAATGTATAAATATGAAAAACCATGCTAACTTCTATCTAAGAGTATACCCGAATGTAGGTTGACCAAACTTCTTCTGTAGCAGTGACAATATTAGTTTTAGTATCCCATCCAAATCCAGTTTGTTGCAGCAATTGAGAAAATACTCCATGTTGTCGCCTTAACCTATTAAATTTCTGCTTAATTTGTTTCATGTCATATTCACGCCCAGTTCTTTGATTAAAGGTATGTAAGATGGTTTGCCACACCTTAGGTGAAAACACATTATTCCTCATACTCCCGTTATTAACCTCATCAACCATAATGTCTATGAAGATTTTGACAAATGAAGAAGGCCAAAGTGAAGACTCTTTTTTCTCATTTTCCATCTACAATAGTGATCACAAATCAACAAAAAGGAATATATAAAAATAAGAAGATATTAAAGGGGAGTATAACTAAAAAAATCACCATATAGTTAAAATGAAAATTTTATATCCAGTCTAACAATAAGATAAAAATAAAGAAAAGAAGCAAGCAGGATTTTTAGCAAATTTTTCCATTGAAAATTTGTTCATCATATATACCTAAGCCAAACAATTTGAGCAACATATTTTTCTTTTTGAGCATTAATTATTCAAGATCAAAAACTCTTTGAGCATCATATTTTTCTTTTTGATTCAGTTTTTCAAGATAAAAAACTCAAGCTTGTCGTGACACAACCCATGCCTTCTGCATCTATTGCATTGTTCGAATTGTTCGAATACAGCTTAAGACGCACTTTAAGCACTATTTTTAGCTTCAAAGATAATGACTTAAACAAAATAACTCCATAAACAAATTAGAGAAATAGTTACTAATCAAAATAACTCCATAAACATAATGACTCAAACAACAAAACTCCATAAACAAATTACCAATGGGACGCATTAAGACTCATTTTAAGCACTATTTTTAGCTTCAAACTGTGGTTTGAGCTTAAGTGAGAAAAAGTTGCTTTCTTGTTAGACCAAACCATAGTTTGCTAATTATAAACCAAATGATTGCTTTCATATCTGTGACAATGGTGTAAGTCAAAAGATGCAAAGGGGGACAAGGATGAGAGATGATTAATAGAGGCAAGAAATGTCAACAAAAAACACTCACCCCTGGTGACAGATAGTCCTATTTTAGGAGGGGTGGAGGGTGGGGTTAGCATGGGTTTAATTTAGTGAACCTAAATGCATAAAATGGAAATACAACAAGGTGCACGCCAAGTACTTTGCAACCCATATAACACATCTATAGTTTCAGCATGTTCACTAGAGATTTATGTGAGCTCATTTAAACTAACTTTGTTGGCAGTTGTAATATCGTTTCAGAGAGAGTTAGAAAATGACAATTTGGCCATTTGCTGTCACAACTCACAGTTGAAATAGTGGCCAAACCTAATTCAATTCAATGACATTAATTTGGCAGAAGGAAAAATTTTCAGGCAATAAATTTTTAAATGATTTCAGAACAAGAAACAAGGAAGAAGTTTTGAGGTAATGGACATAGACACATAGTTATATTACATATTAGTTCCATGTTGGGAATTATCACACTTTAGAACTGCAAGATCAAAAGATGATGGCCAATTATTATGCACAAAAGGCTAGTCATGGACACATCGAATTGAAACTCTTGAAGTCTCTACCCACTGTAACTGTTAAACCACCAAAAAATGAACTAATAAACACATAAACTCAACATTTCCATTCACCAATTCCAATTGAACCCATTTCCATTTCCACCAATTAACCAATTAACTCAAGAGAAAGATCAACAAGCAAGAGAAAGATCAGCACGCAGCAACGAAAGAGAAAGAGAGGGAGAGGGAAGGACTCACTGTCACTTGGTGGCGTGCGGAGGAGGAGGAGGCAGATCTGGGGGAGCAACTCGTGTGCGGAGGCGGATCTGGTGGGGGAGGTCCCGGGCACCGGCCGATCTGGCATGGGAAGCTCGCATGCGCTGGGTCTCCGATCTAGCAGAGCAGGTCGCCAGACTCGATCTCGGTCTCTGAAGCAGGTCACCGGGGTCGCTCGGGCTCGGTCTCAAACAATGCAGCAGCTCACGTCCGCCTGCGAATGGTGGATCAGCTTGCGGGAGGAGCTCGCCGGCAAATGGGGGAGGAGCTCGGGTCTTTAGCTGTGTGGTGTGGTGAGCTCGTGCGTTGTGTGGTGTTCTCTGAGGGACGATGGGCTCGTGAAAGGGATGGAAATGCAATAAAACGAACATGAAACCTCCAACAACAAGTATCGAACGTAGGCAAAGAACAATAACTCATGGTATTTACAAATATACCACCGCGTTTTTTGTTTGTTTTTTAAAACACAAACTCACAAAACACCTTCAAATTGTTTTGGGTTTCTTGTTTTTAAAACACACATCCAGTTTTCAATTTTTAAAAACCAATATAAACAAAACATCTTACCAAACAAGTATTTTCATTTTTTTAATTTTAAAAATCAAGAATAGCTTTTAAAAAGCTTTGTCAAACGGCACCCAATATTTTCAACTAAAGATGAAAATTAGAAAAGAAATTCTGAGCAATCCTTTGTACTTGTGCCAAAAAGAATATATTAGTACAAGAAATATATATATAACAGAAAGCACAATTAAGAGTAAGAGTATTGATATCTTTGTAAAATGGTTAGTGGATTCATGGTTACTCTTAGGCGTGAAGCAGTGAACCACTCACTAAGTAAGAATATTATTAATGTTCTTAAGACCATGAAGGATAACTTATTACATATTTGTATCGTACTTTCAGATTATTACTTAGATTACACAAGCACTGTACATACTTAATTGATAGTTCTTTCCAGCACCCAAAAAATTTCAGGTTCTTTTTTTTTTTTTTACACAAAAACTATGTAATTGAATTTTTGGTGAAATTGTAAAAATTCAATAAAAAAAAATAAAAAAACTAAAGTTCAGAGAAATTCTGTCAATATAGGTTTTTAAGAGGATATTATCCGCTAATTACTAATTTGTAATTAGATAGGCACATATCTCATATATGTATGCATTTAAATTTTAAATTTACAAGTTAGTGAAATACGTGACCCAGTTTGTCACATGAGGACAGTGCCAAAATTCAAATTCTTCAGGGACTTAATTTAAGAATTTAATTTAAATACACACTACCATCTAATCAAATATTGTGGTGTTGTGTGTAATTTTGAAGTAGTTGCATGAAAGTTAAATGAATTTTAATGATGTGATATTATCATATAATTGAATAAATAGGTAAAAAAAAAATTATATTATCAATATATTAAAATTAAACTCTTTTAACTAAATCTTATCCGGAAAAACAGATCTTGTAAAATAAATGCAAGCCTCCTGTCAAAGATTCACACAAAATCTAATCGCAATCAAAATTTTATCTTTAAAAAACAAACCAAACAAACTATCCATATTTATTTAGTCCAATTGAAACCAAAAACATCAGGACTCACACCACTCTCTGATTCCCAGTGAAGCCCTATACATTGTACATACCATCGCTATCATATCATATCATATTATTCTCATTGCCCTATCTTTGCCGAACGAACTGTGAACTCCAATAGTAATACTTGGTTTCATAAAGAAATTAAAAGATTAAAGAAAGCTCAATCCAGGGAGCAACGACAATGAGGAATCGTCAAGGGCGGGACGGCGTTTCATCTTCTTCGTCCAACGGCGGCCGCAGCAGCACTTCTCCTCCTCGCAAGGAGGCTTCAAATGCTGCCGCGGACGCAGACAGAGTCACAGTCACGTGGACAGAAGAAGAGCAGAAAACTCTTGAAGAAGGACTTGTCGTGTGAGTGATTCTTCTCTGTTTGCCCTCTCTCATTCAACTTTTGATAATATCCTTGGCTGCAATGTGCAATGTGTTGGAAAAATTTGATACCAGTTTGCAAAATAGATGTGGCCATTAAGCGTGTGTTTGTTTAGATTGGCTTGAAAAAAAAGTTATTTTCTTTGGTAACCTGATTTTTTTAGTAGTGTTTTTTTTTCATTAAAAAAAACTATTTTTCATTTGGATAGAGAATCTGACAAGTGCTTTTAATCACATTACATGCAAGGGCAAGAACAAAAGTTCAATAATAATAAAAACATCAATGACACATTTGGTGTGGTAATTGATCCCATTTGACCTTATTTGGCACATGCGATAGGAAAACTCCAGTGTTAAACTCATCCAATTTGATTTTTTCTGACCCTGACCTTTCAAATTGATTTTCTTGTGTGACTCTTCTAGGAATTAATTTTGGAAACATGCTATATTTTTCTCATCAAAAAATGACAATCTCAAAAAATTATGTAATTATTACAATGAAGAATCACATAAGAAAATGACTCGCTACATAACTAATTATTACAATGAACAAATAACACAACTCATTTACAAAAGGCTGATGCTATTTTCACAGAGAATAAATATCTTACACTGAAATGCGTTATTTTGTCGACTTGTTTAGAACGGGCTCCTTGCTTGACTGGCGCAGTGTGTGTTTGTTTTCCCATCTTGTAGGTACAGCTCTAGATCACTTCCATCACGCTACGCCAAGATAGCCCACCTGCTGGGGAATAACAAGACAATCCGTGACGTGGCGCTACGAGTCAAGTGGATGAATCTAGGAATTCGTATTCCATAACCTGGAATTTGATACTAATTAGAATATATGGTTTGTAATAAGTCATTTCTTTTCCTAAACTTTTAGTATCTAAAATGTTGTCACAAGAACCAGAAGTAGCGAGTCATTATTATTTCTTGCGCTACTAATAGCATGTTTGGATTGGCCTTTCAACATCTCTAACGCCAGTTTGCTGTCTTGAACGTAGCAATGATTAGTGTGTTTGGTTTTGTATTTGCAGAGTTGATTTTAGACAGAATTATTTTTGTTAGATTTAATTTTTGAAATAAAATAATTTATGTTTGGTAGTTCTTTTACAATTGATTCTGACAAAAAATAATAATTTTTCCCTCCTTTCAGAATTAATATAATGCATGTTTAGGTTAGCATTTGTAAATGCGAGTTTGGTCTAACTTAATTCTATAAAATTGATTTTAATCAAAATTGAGTTGGGTGTCAACATGATTTATGTTTGCTAACGTTTTCTATCAAAAGTAATTATGATAAAATAAATATAGTTTGGATGAAAATATTCAAAATTACTCTTAAATGTAAAATTACTAAAAGGGACATGAGCTTTTTATGACAATAAATTAAATTTACTTTAATTTTTTTTTTTAAGTGTACTTGAATAAAATATACAAATATTATTTTTTTAAAAAAATTTAGTGCTATTATTTATTAAAAAAAGCTGTCGCTAGTATTAAATTATGAATAAAAGCTTTACGGTAATATATAAAGAATAAATTAAAAAATAACTAAATAAAATTTCAATTAGTAAAATTCTAAAATAAATATTAAGAAAAAATAAACTCGTCCAACAAATGATCAAAGAAGTAAACTTTATCATATAAAAGTAAATACACTATTTTAATTAATAAAATGAATGGAAGGTTAAAATAGGTAACTGAAAAATTAATTTTTGCTTTTGTCCTCCAAACGTGAGAAACTTCAACGGAGAAGCAGCATTTCCTAGCTTTGGTTACAAACTTACAATTGGGGTTTCGGGGTGAAAACCCGTTCATGTTGGGTTGAGTGGAAACAATCCAAACAACGCTTGTGCAACGTTCGAGGTAAAAAACGTGAGTTGGAAGGGTGCCAACGTTAAACAAACATACCAATAGAAAACTTGGAGAGTCAATTTTGTGAGGTCAATATCAATTTTGGGCCTTAATTTTGACTCACCTAAATGTGAGTCCAAATATTTACACTTTAAGAATATGTTTGGTTAAGGACTAAGAATGGAGATAAATTTTTCATAAATAAAATTCATATGTAATTTTATATATGAAGCTCATTCATAACAATTTACACTCTATTTTTATCCCTAAATAAACCTACCCTAAGAATATTTCAACGGAATTTTGTTATCAAACCCAATTCTGCCGGAAGCACTTTTGAATTTCAAATTCCCGTTCCAAGGACAAAAGTAAATTTCAAGTTTTATTATCAATTTTGACCTTTCATTAGTCTTATCAATCAAAAGATGCATTTATATTCAAATGTTAAAGTTCAGTTTCTCTTATGTGTTGAATGAATTTATGTTTATATATATATATATAGATAACTTTATTAATTAAAATTCTAATTATAGTCTATATTTATTTTATGCATATTTTAATTTTTTATTTATAAAATTATGCTATTACCAAGAAAACATAGAAATATTAAAATAATTATTCAAGTATATTTAAAAATAATAACAAAATAAAAGAGTAATATTATATACTCATACTTTTTTTCAATAATAATATTAATAATTTAATTTATTCAAATATACTAAAATTAAAATAAAGCGATGGTATTAAAAGTATGATATAACTCTAGTCCTTTTATGTAATTATAGACCCAAAAGTGATTTTAACTAACCTCACCTAAATAATATCCATTCTATCATAATCAATTTTGGTATAAAATTCACAAAATATAAACCATGTTAACACAAATTCACTTTTGATCAAAATCAATTTTACAAAATCAAGTTGATGCTAACTCTTACTCGCAAACTTCAATCCAAGCACATGCTTAGCACTTACACCAAGAGAATTGAGTTAGCTCCATTAATGAATGTTGAATGGCCGAACACAATCTAACCACATTGTTAAACAGAACCAACTATACAAAAAGATAATAGTCCTCACAACCCACGTATTCATAATGGGTAAAATCCTAACTCCATGGAAAAATTATAAAAGATTGCCACAAGTGGGCTCATAGTATTTTGCGAGGGAGGAAAACCTTTCATTCTAAAGTGGTCTAAAATTTTATAGATTGATAACAATCCATTCTTGACAGAGTTATTTGCAGAATATTGACAATTCTATATTTACATAGTGCGTGTTGGGAAACATAGCATCTATCTAAAGTATTTTTCTTGTAAAAATTGTCTCAAAAGATTTTATCAGAAAATACATATCTGACTTTCAAGGTTATATCACATATGTGAGCGCTATAAACTAATTACATTGGATAGATGCATTAAGGAGAATAATCCCGAATATCTTATTGTACAACATGCTTTCCTAAACTGAATTGAAATGAGAAGATTCACTAACAGCTAGCTCCAAAAAAAGATAGATAAATAAAACACAATTTGTATTCAGCTGTCCTTTTAAGATCTTGAAATATTTAACCACTAAAACAGCATTTGCTTTCCCCTCTGGTTTGCAGCAACGCAAAGTCAAGACCCTGATGAACATTCCAATAAGTACAAGCTACTAGAGCCCAACCCAGTATGAGCGTCCATTACTGTTGTGAATTGGAGACGAAGTAGGAGATGTAACACTCCACTCATACCAAACCTGTTTCATATTCCATAAAGAAAGCGAGGTCAATAATATAAAATCTATAAAATCAGAAATGGAAACATATATGGAGGGATGAAAATAAAAATCATGAAATGCTTAAGTAGCAAGGTATAGAGAATCCACCTTCGTGGAACCACAACAACGCCAAAAATGTACTTCAAGAGTGGAACCAGGATTCACACAAATAGGTGTCCTTAGAGGGAAAAATATTGCAAACCTGCAGATAAAAGCAGACAAAAAGCAGGGCTTGAGAAATTGACATGTTCTTTTACCATTTCAAGAGACGGGTCTGGGAAAAAAGAATTTTATTGGTGGTGCAATGAACACTAACAAAGGAATTAACATCCTGGTAATATAGAATCTAACATTCCATCTATTAGAGTCCTTTAAGCAATGGTGGTGCACCAACCAGCGCTTTCGTAGGGTCTTTTTGGCATTCACAACATAGAACTTGATATGCTGGTTACTTTAGTTGTTTATCCTGTTTATAAATTGGTATTTGCATGTTCTAGTTTCTTTTAGGAGGGAGACATTGTCTTCAGTTATTGTATGTACTTCCTATCTTGCCAGTTCAACAAAATTACTTCTCTTATCCCAAAACAGAATATATAGGAAATAAATCTCAATACCAACTGAACATGTTTGGTGTTGCAGTTGAAGGTTCAATGCCAAGGTGAACGTCCTTGTAAAGAGTTGCATCGAAGTATCCAGCAAATCCTATAACAGAGGAGAACAGAATGTCAGCGTGTGCATATTTGTTATCTGACTATTCTCATGGTTTAGCTTCATTTATGGCAAACAAGACCAGGGCACAGTAACAGCCAAAAAAAGAAAAAAAAATAGCATTGGATTCAAAAAAATTGCAAGATATATTGAAAGTAAGACCGAATATGCCTAAATCATTTCTATAAAAACTTAATAAAAACACACCGCATACCATGTACCATTGCTGAACCAGTGTCATTAGGTATCACAAAATTCAACTTCTTATAGCGCTGATTGCTTTCTTTATCAGAGTGTTTTGGATGAGTAAAGGTAAAAACCTGTTCAGATCAACAAAATCAGCAGAAACCAATTAACCTACGCTTTCTAAGACAGAGACAACAAGCAACGAATCTAGACAAAATCTGAAACAAGGAATGGAGGAAGGTCCTCAAACAGTACGGAGATCAGATCAGCAGATAGGTTGAATGAACAGAAAGAAAAAATAAACTGCATGAGAAGCAACTCACAGGTTGAGTTGGTGCGAGTCGGGCTGCATTGTGTATTTTCACAACATAGGCAGTTTCAAAGTGTGCAAGGTCTTTATGTGACTTAACCTGAAATACAACCACAATCAATACAACATACATTATAAACACACATGTATATTTATAAAAAAATTCAACAGCAAGTACAAGAGACATACATCATTATATAACTTTGAGGCTGTCACTGGTTGGAGGAAACTTGTGTACCTGAATGCAATATTAAAAAACAAAGAGCAACAGAAAAACATAAATACAAATAAAAAATAATAACAATAATAATATTAATCATTAATGGCTCCCTAGAAACGCTCAATTTTTTCACAAGTCAAAACTTATGTTCCTGATGTTGTCTATCTAATGTAGAGGGTGATGAAAATTTTGTTGATGATTTAGAAACTCGAACAATTTATGGCGGTGCAATGTCATACGATAAAATCCCAAACCAAGGATACTCCAACAACAACTGTCTGACAAGAAGACAGCAAGTGTGATGAGACTAAGATGCAAGGAATTTGCACAGTGTTCAGTAAAATATGTACTGTGCAAAACATTCAGGGACTCATGCAAAATATCTACAGCATTTAACTCGTACACAGTAGCAATTCAACTTGAATTAGTGGGACTTAGCATGGCACAATTTAAAATTAAATAACCCTAAACAAAAATAAAGAAACAGCGTATAAAGTGAAAAGAATTTACATACGAAGATGGTATTGATATTCCATCAGGCTTTAGAAAGCGTTGAGCTCCATCAAGGCATTCAGGCGACAGTTCATTGTCACCAAAAGAACCTAGCAATTCACTAACCTAAATTCAAAAGAGAAAAACAGTCAGACACTAGGGGGCAAACATAAAAGTTAAGAAATTTACCATGTCAGCAGAGATACATACCAATATGTCTGCTTTTTCAGGTGCATTCCAGTAACGCATGTCACTTGAAACTACGGTGACACAATCTTCCCAGCCCTCTAACTTAACTAATGCCTGTACCAAAACAGTGTCATGTCTTTTTTTGGTACATTCAACTTTTTTTGGTACATGAATAAGGGTCATGTCCAAAATAGTAGCAATAGTTATATCCAAAAGATAGTAGCAATTATCCAGACATTATGCAATGTTCTTATTTAATAAAACTCAAAAACAATGAACCAAAAAACTACATCTATAAATTTAAGCACTGAAAAACACGAGAGGAGCTTCATAAAAAATGCAAGAACATGAACCTCCATTCTAAAATACAATGCAAAGAAAGCAACAATGATAGTGTTCAAAAAGGCTTGGTCA
Organism: Dalbergia cultrata; assembly: GCA_031216105.1. Classification (NCBI taxonomy): domain Eukaryota; kingdom Viridiplantae; phylum Streptophyta; class Magnoliopsida; order Fabales; family Fabaceae; genus Dalbergia; species Dalbergia cultrata. The sequence continues at coordinate 33,626,863 of CM062349.1, read as the reverse complement.
TTGTTATGATTGTCGAGTGTGTTCAAAACATTTTAGTCAATAAAAAAAAAGAAAAACTCACTCCACATCAAATGAATCACTAATCAAACACTAAAATAATATTTTGTTTTGACTTAAGGCACTAGAGTAACAATCCATTAAACAAATACTTACAGATGTGGATGTTACACTTACATTCATTAAAACAAAAAGACATCCACAACAAATATCTTTTAGCACAACACTCAAAAGCATGTAAGAAGTATTTTACTAAAATTTCAACTTTATGAACATTAACCAAAGTATTTGAATTCCGGTACTTCTTGTAATATACAAATAACATGAAGAGTAACAACTGTGTTCATAATGGCAGACATATTCATGGAATCAACATAAATATTAAAGATCCGGAACTAACATGAAGAGTAACAACTGCATTTGGGTTCTTTTCAACAGCATAAACTTTTAGCTTCCTCCCAGCTTCTTCAGCAGCCTACACATGGGTGCAAAGAATCACTCTGAATAACAAGAAATACAGAAATCTGCATTTGATAAAAAGTGAACCATCATGCCAAAAATAAAATTGAAAGAAGGTACAAAATCACACCTGTAATGAGGCCCTCACAAGAGGCCCACGTCCTGCACCGACAACCATCAATACCTATTCACAGGAGCAAATCAATAACCTTCATGTCTCTACTGTGTAGCATAACCAATGTGGGGCATGTTTATCATGACCAAAACATGGCAATTTAAAACATTGAAACAAATCCTACTGTGGTTCTCGCAGATGCTTCTTCATCAGGAACCCGGTCCAGCAAAGCTTTACAAACTGCCCTTTGGTACTGTCACAAGGAAAGCTACTGATTAGATTATAAGTATGCAGCTGATAGACCAAGCCACCAGTTCCTATGAGTCACACCCTTGAGTTCCAAGTTACAAACAAGGAACCGAGTAATAAGATGTCCTTATCAAACATTTTTTACAAAGGAGGCATTAACAGGGCACTAATATGTTTGTAATATTCCTATGCATGAAAAATACAATAATGTTTGACAAAAAGGTCTTCAATTACATACAAATTTATCCCAAGGAACACTGATAATCAAATCATTATTAAATAAAGACCATATACAGAAACATGTTAGATTGCCACAACATACAAAAAGAAACCAAGTGAAATATGTGGGTGATCACATCATAAAATAAGTTTTGTATCTGCTAGAGTTTAATCTATAATAAGTACAAAAGCACCTTAATTACTCAAGAGCCCCATGTGGTGGTGGACATGCTGATTCACACCCATTAACTACAACAGTTTCAGAAATTGGAACCAAGTAGGTCAAAGGGAAGATACACTTAAACGGATGCATGTAATTGAGAGTACTGGTCATGGATCGCCATACCTGGATGTATTTCACTGCATCTTTCTCGAAAGTTTCATACGTCTGAGCCTCCAAATTATCCATCAGAGGCTGCATAACATTTAGTTAAAATTTAAAAACCATTTACCAAAAAAGTGCAGAGGAATCCTGCTGCAATTAAAAGAGAGAGAGAGAGAGAGAGAGAATAACATAACTGAGCAGTGAGAAGCAGTACAAAGAATACTTACTTGTAAGGGTGACTGTAAAAAATCCCTGTAACCAAGCTGGCATAAGATACTGAAAGGGTCAAGAGAAAGATAACAACAGATAATGCAATGCGTACCTATTTAACAAAACAACATCTAAGCCTTTTCCCACTTGGTTAGGCCTATAAATTCAACATGTGTAAAAATTAATACCTCAAAGCGTTCTTGCTCAGGAAGAGGATCCATTTTTTGGTATAGATAGCCAACATAGTCCAGATACGGCCGCAAGGGATGTCTTTGCAAATCTGAAGTACAAAAAACTCACTTTAATGTTAAAGAAGCAGACTTTTCGCCAGCGCCCCAAGCCAGGAGCAAGATAGTTAAAAAAAGGAGTGGAACAGAAAACCACAACTTTTACATCATCTACATGAAGGCACATGGGGGCACACACCAAGAGAGACAGAAAGAGAAGAGACATCTAAATAATATAGGTAACAGAGATAGGTCTTGTACCCTAGATGCAGGCTAAATAGAATTAGAAACCAAAAAAAAAAAAAAAAAAAGGTGCCAAACAGAAAGTGGAACAAGAGCAATAATAAGTTAAACATCTAAAAATCATTTTTAGAAGGAAAAATATGACATTACCCATTACAACAATCAAGCCATTTCACGATACGTGGAGCCAGATAAAAAAAAAAAAAACTTATATCCACTTAAAAATTTATCTACAAAAACAAATAACAAACAAACAAATGATAAGAACTTACCTACAACAGAATGATTCTGAGAAGCATCTCCAGCCACACTTGCTTTGGGATGAACTGATTTTCCAGATATGATGATCTAGACAGATGTTTGAAACAAATTCAGCGCCTTTTCAAGGAAAACAATACTTCCAAAATTTCATTCCTTACAAACAGTGAAGTAACGTGAATACAAAATTTACTAGAATTATTCTCCATTCAAACTTAATACTGACTCCATATTTACAAGAATACAATATTTAAATTATCTGATTGGTTTACCTGTATAGAATGGTTAAAAAAACCAGTAATTAACCTCTGATGACGCTTTGAGAGACAAGGATAACCACGAGCATTAGTTAAAAAGGACTGAAAAAAAAAAGGTCAAAACCATTATGCCTTTAGACAAGAATCAGCACCACAAGACTTGATATTTGAAAGATACATTATAAACCACAAAATGTCCTTACATCAGTATTTATTATAGCTGCTCTAACAGACTCCCCAAACCAACGTCCTAGTGAATTTGCTGAAGGTAGAGTACTCCTAAAGAACAAGAACAATCATCATGCTTCAGCATATTAAAAATGAATTGTTGCAGTTATAAATCAGTTTAGGAATTTAAAACAAGGAAGAGAATGCAAGATCAAAGAAATATAATGAATTAAAGGACTACAGTGTAAATTACTCACAGAATATCAAGTGCAATGGACAATTGACTATGATGCTCACATAGTAGTCGAAAGGTATTCCATGTCTCCCAAGAGTCAACCTAAAACAAGTTTAGGATTAAAATGCTTCTAAAATAACTTTGGCATCTTAAATTTTCATCTCTACAGCAAGCTTAAGTTTTCATGACCCAACTCCGTAACCCTCAATAATTTGATGTCAAGCAAATATCTCTCGTATGAAAATGAAAGAAAAATAGATAAATAAAAGCAGATGCATTGACTTTTGGAAATACATGTTGAAACCCTACTCAAGCACCCAACAAAATCAGACAAAACTGTGTTTTCACATTTGAGGCCAAAATCATTTTCAAATCTCGACAGATAAACTTTCAAGAATCAAGCTTTCACCAATTATGTTAGCACTGTATGTACATAAAAGAAAGACAAAATGACACAAGTATGATGGCATTCCAGCTACACATTCCTGAACATGAGGCCTACACAGCATTAGTTTAGTATATTTACTAACCAAAGTATCATTGTTTCCATCCATGGAGTCATCATCAGGCTTCACCAAAGGAATCCTAAGCCACAACTTTATTACAAAATAAAGAAACCAAAGAAATATAAGATTGGAGAAAATTAAATATATGAAGGAAACACATATGAATTAATAATAGAGCTTGAACTTAGTATGGCACCTGCATATTACTTAGGCCCTGTAGGATTTGATTCACACACCTAGCATAATTACCACAAGAAGTTCCCGTGGGGGCCGGAAGCAAGCAAGCCTACATGACAATTAAAAAGAAAATCTTTTTGTTGGTAAATACAGCATGCTACAGCATAACATTAGGCCATGCTATTCAAATAACTTTGTAAATTAAACCAAATAGCATGCCCCGACCATCAAACATAAACAGTAATTCCTCTGGGACTCAAGGCATGCCTGGAGAAACGGCAACGTCAACAGCAGTGATATAGGACACTTCAATTAAATGTAAAAAAAAAAAAAAAAGAGCTATTGGTTGTTAATTTTTAAAGTAGTTCACCAAGTCAAGCATTCAGCACAGATTTGTTAGTCAAAACACACATGCGGTCTTGGTCTTGAGTTAAAAATTTTAATATATTATTCACATCAATTATCATTTTTCAGCAGGCTGCCCTCATAGTTTGATACTTTGATATACCCAAAACCATATTTCCTAAACTAAGAATCAAAAGCATGGCATATATGGGAAGGAATAATTATAAAACACTAGGAACTCAATTAAAATCATAAAAGCAAGAAAGTAAAGTTGACCTCTACAAGGAAAATAATGATTTAGCATTTTTATAATTCAAGAAATATAACAAATTCCAGTAAAACCGCATTTATATTAAAGAATCAAGATCATGCAACACAACACAAATTTCAAATTTCTTGCAACATGGTTGTACCAAAGCACACCTGTAAAGAGAGATGAGAGGCCCAAGCTATTTCTTGCTTAAGAGTCGTTTCAGAATCCATCCTAAGTGTTTCATCTTCTGAATCCAAATCTATCCATGAGCTAACTTTTCCTGAAAAAAAGTATTACTACCATCGTTGTCACCCACAAAAAATACAAGTCACAAGAATAATAAACAACTCCTACCTACGACATGGCTACTCCATTGGGATGGGCTCAAGACCAAGTCTGACCCAGCAAATGGCAGAGGTGCAGATCCCAAACTATCCTTTTGCACTAAGCTTGGCCGATAAGCAGGATCCATCTGAGTTGCATCATATAAACGTATAAGCCAAGCTCACAACATGCGTCTCAGCAAAATAAAGTTACATTCCAACAATTCATATGATGTTCATAGATGACAAATTCTATTTTAAAAAAATCAACAATTGAAAAGTAGATTGTATGCAGTCTGAATATAGTTTGAGAGAAAAGTAAATATCCATTTAGCAGATAAAATATCCTAATGATGCTCCATTAGAAAGTGCAGGGTCCTAACCAGGGAGCTTATTACACATGTACATGCAATGTCTTACAAATGTAGCCTAAGAAGCTCTTCATGTGAAACCGGATTGAAACAGCTTCACAAATAAAGCCTTAGACATTGTTTCTTTTGGTAAGCTTACTGACCAGTCACATATAAAATGGCGGCATCAAGCTGCTATACGACCGGCTAATTGGCTACCGTACAACCAAAGAAAACACATCGAGTGCAATGCTGCAGCCCTACTTGTCTTCAAAGTGTAAGACAAAGTTTAAAAACAATTAATCTTCTTTAAGTAATGCATAGCGATTGCGAAATTCGACGTTATATCATAAATTCAAGAAAAATGAACATGGTATCGTGAAACCATTGTTCGATCAGAGTCAGGTAAGATTATAAACATACAAGTTAAAACGTTCTTATCTATACTAAATGATGTGAGTAGCCCATTATAAATTTTAACCGAGTATGTTATCAACTTTGCACCTGTCATTATTTACATGATACATGATTTAATAACATGCAGGCATAGGAATCAACAAAAGGCTATTTCCCCTGACATGTGTGTATGGTGAAGTGCTAGCTTGGAACCAACAACAAACCTTTTTTATTTTTCGCATTTTTCAGGATTTCTTGCAGAATATTGGGTGTGTCCTAGTGCTGTATTTGCAGTCATGGTGTATTTGGCTCGGGTACAACTCAAGCATTTTTAATGGTAGACATTCAGACATGCAAGATTTGTTGGATAGTATTAGACGTCTCGCATCTACTTGGTGAAAGGCACATGGCATTTTGAGCGGGGATTCCATCTTTCAATGTCTTCTCATGTTTATTCTTAAAATGCGCTGATGTTAAAGAGATTGAGAAATGTAGTTCAAGAAACCCATTCCAGTGAAACCCCATAAGCTCTCAGTGGAGTAAGCTGCACTGTTAAGGGACAACTCGAACAGTTTTTTCACTCTAGGTGAGCTTACTGACCACTCACACACAGAAAAGGTTGCAACACTGCAGTTGCAGTGTGAGTGGCTAATTGGCCACCACAAACTACCCACATGAAAAATGCAGCATAAACTCATCATACAGAACCCCGAAAAAAAAAATGCATGTAATCTTTATTCCCATTCTTTTTCTGTATTAACATTTCTTGATTTTTGTGGATCGAAAATAAATGAGGCAAATGAGGCACAAACCAGAGGGGCAACAACGAAATCGAATCCCCCTGAAGAGAGATTGAAAGCTAGGGCGTGTGGCATGTCATCGTTGAACTCCGTTTCAACGCCACAGTATCGCGATTCGCTCTTGTCACCTTGCCTTTCTCCCAGAGGCATTTTCGCTGAGCTTGGTTTCGGTTCACAGCTTCTGAGACAAGTGTTACGCAACGTGTTTTGAGGTAATGAGTCACTATAGTGGTGTACTACTAAGCTAAGTTGAAGGGCTTTGAAGCAAGAACCATGCTTGAGAATGGAGAAATAAAGTGGAAATGGTGAATGGGGTAAGAGGGTTTTGGTAGGGTTTTGTAGGAATGGTACGGCCACCACCAATACCCACTAGGGTTCTGATTTTCTGGATGCTAGGGTTTATGGGTTTGGGTAAACGGGTGGGTTGGGGGCTTCTTTTTTTTTTTTGGTCTGAGTTTGGGGGCTTTTTTGTTTAATATTTCTTGACATCTGTTGAAAGCTAAAGCCGAAGCTAAGCCCAAAACTTCGGAGTTGATTCTAAGAACCACGCATACACCCTTTTGGGGTGTGTCTGTGTGTCAAATACGTATCGATATCTGACACCCATATAACACATATTAGACATATGTTTTTATGTATCTAATTAAAAAATAATTTTTTTAAGCTTAGACATGCATCAAACATGGCTAGACACTGTTCTAATTTACTGTGCATGTAGCTTGGATGTCTCACGGACAAGTCATGTTGGTTTCTTTATTTTTTTTCTTTTCAAATTTTTAATATCAACATGAGCCCAAAATCAACGGTAGTTATTTGGTTGGACATGTGCTGTTGGGTCATTTTATTTTAAAAATTCTTCAGTTGATCACAAAAAAAAATTAATTAGATAAAAAGAATTATATAAATACGACAAAAAGAAATTCAGACAAAAATTATACAACAAAATAAAAAAATTATATATATGTATATATACCGTGTTCGTGTCCTGTAATTTTTTTTGTTTGGTGTGTCTTCGTGTCTGTATCTGTGTCTGTGCTTCATAGGTTGATTATGACTCCTTCCCTTTTTTTTTTTTTTTGTTCAATTGCCTCACATTTATTATGAGTGTGTTTGAATTAGATGTTTATATAATAAAGCACTTATTTTTATAAAAAAAGTGCTTCATTATATTTTCAGGGTGTTTAGATTGGTTTTTTAAAAAAGCACTTTAAATTAAAAAATTATAGGCCCGCCTTTTTAATAAACTAGTGATACTCAATTTTTTAAAAGAATAGAAGTAGAAATGATTTTAAATAAAATTACATTTCATAATTATCCTTGGGTACCATTTATAATTATAATCCTATCTATTGATAAATTCCTAAAATAAAGATTCCTTCCTTCCCACTCCTCACATCACACACACACACCCCTCATCTCGTCACAATCACTCACTTACACATATCTAATAAGCCTACACTCAAACTTTTCTCCCCAGTTCTTTTTTTTTAATATACACCCATTCTCATTTATTTTATTTTATTTAGGGATATCCACAACCATATTAGAGAGGAATAATGATATTGGTCTCATTTTAACGATTGACTTGAGGTCATAGATGACACTTATATAACTATCTATGTACTTGTTGAAAACAACATCTTTCACTTGTAGGAAATGATATATAAGCATTAATATATTGACGGTTTGTGATTAAAGAATTGAGGAATAGTATAAAAGATTAGTTACCAATAAAATGTGTCACTGATGTTTTACATTGTTAAACTTTTATTCTTGTCCTTTTATGTAATTTGGTTGGAAAAAAGTGCTTTTATTTTTATTTATCCAAATATATTTATAAATATTTTTAATTATTAAAAGCACTTATTAGATTGTCTATAAAAGCATAAAATAGCTTTTTCTATGAAAAAAAACTCTACTAAAAAAAGTTAAACAAAAAAAAAACTTTTTTAAAAGTCAATCAAAAGTACTCTACATTAGGGCTGTTTCGATATCTTATTGTAACGAAATTTTCTGGATAACCTATTATGGAATCATGGTAAATGAAAAGAGGCTAGGTGACATTTTTGTATTTCTTGTGGTTACTCACACTTTAGGCTTTTTGGGAATACTACCCTCGTGATAAATGATATATCTGCAATTCATACTAATGACAAAGAAAAGCTGTGGGAGGAAGCCATTGCACTTGAGGACAATGAACTAAAACGCCCTCCCTCTATGAAATCATTTGGTCCGAAAGAGATGTGTAAGGCTGCACACTGCATAGCAATGCTTTCCTTGAGTAACCATCTTCAAGCTGATTAGTGTGCTAGGAAGTCTAGATCTTTGATCAATATTTTGGATAGAGTTACTGTAATAGATTAGCCTAACTATCAATCCGATTGTGTTTGTCTTTTATTCATCTTTAATTTCTTTTTGTTCTATTAATGGCCTTTTACAATGAAATTAATTTTGATGAGAGGAGAAAGAATGTGTGTTTGAAACATCGTTGCAGCTTAATTTTATAATGGAATTGTGAAACTTTTGTATTCAAGCGATTGAATAAAAAAATGGTTTTATAAACAATTTGAATGAACATAATCTATAAAATGCCTTGACACCATAACCAATATATTTTCCTTTTGTCAAATTGGATTTGACAAAATAAAAATAAAAAGAACTGGCCGATGGAAGATTGATCCAATTGGCCTAGAGAATCTTGATTCAAGACAGGGAACCATCCCCAATTCCCCTTGTCATCGTGTTGCCTTCAAATTGTTTTTATTCAAGGAATCAAGGTAGAAATTGAAAGAGTTGACCATAAGGCCATTTCATAAGTCTATAATCTATAATTTATAATCTGTATATAACCTATAATCTATAATAATATTAATCTATAGTATATCTATAATTCTAATATCTCCTACAAGGGAAAGCTTTACAGGTGTCACAACAAGAATGATTTAGGGCTAAACAATGATGAGTTGACAAGTGTAGCAACTAGAATGAATCTATATTAAATATATATTAAAAATAAATTTCTTAATTATTATGGGATATCAATATCAATTATATTCATCAAACTTAATTCAAGAATATCAGTCATAGCAGTCGTAATTCATTATTAGATATTAGTTTTATCAATTATCGATTGTGCACATCTATTTATTTTTGAACAAATTCTTCTTATTGTCATTATCTCTGCACCATTTTTTCTAAATTTTTCTCTATTCTTACATTCCATTTGAATCTATCATTTTCCAAGCTTAGAGTCAGATGATCTTTTCTCTTCCAAACATAAAATTTTATTTATCTTTCTTTTTTTCCCTACTATTCTCTTAGATGAAATCAAGAAAAACAAAAGGTGAACAACAATAATGGCAAGATTCATCATTTAGATCAAATGTCAAATTCTACATTTGAAGAGAAGATTGGTTATAATTGTGGCAAAGTTGGGTTTTTCTTTTCTTTTCTTTTTTTAAAACATATCCATCACTCTATGATTTTTGTTACTATGAATCTTTATTTTCTTCATTTAATATTTAAGTTTTACTTGTTGATATTTCAAGATTGGACCAACTCACTTCGTGATTCTCGTAGATGCTTTCATTGCATTGGTGTCATCGAGGTCACTGATTCTCTGTTATACTTTTTAAAAGATATTTTTTGTTCTTCAGTATATATATGCTATGATTTTGGGATTGAAAGATATAATTGTATTATGTGTTTCTTTTGAAATCATTTAGGCAAGAAGATGAAAGATCCAATTATAAATTGAAGGGACCAAACTGAAGGTTCTTCGTGTTATTAGTAAAAAAATAAATAATCCTAATTTATGTAGTTTTTCAACATCATATATGGGTTGTAATTTCAGTTCATCATTAACTTAGAAAACATACTATAATATGCTTTTAAATAATTATATAATCATTACACATGATTAAAAAAATTATCATTAATTATAATAGTTGTTTTTGTGGTAACGTAATTACAATAGTTGTTATCATTAGTTAATACTATAATAATTATATATATAAAAATTTGATGATATAATGGTATGTTCAATTACCATTTTGTTTATATTATTTTTTCTTGTTTTTTGTATTAAATAATTTTGAATGAGATATTTTGTAGAGTATTTTTATTGTGTTAAAGATATGATTGAAAAAATAAAATAATAATTAGAAGGTAAATTAAATTCAAAACTTACTTTAATTATTAAGATTATAAAAAGTTGGGTCTAATTTTCTCTATGAATGACACAAAGAATATTTTTCATGTAATGAGCCTTAAATATTAGTATTATAGATATATTATAGATTATTAATTTTTTCATAAAAAATAAAATTAATGATTACAATCATTAAATATTACAATTCATGCCCAATAAAATAAAGGTTACAATGAAAATAAAATTATATGATTAAAAAAATTAACGTAAACTACTATATTAATACTTACGACTCATTTTAGAGAAATTTTTACACATATCATTTATAGAGCTATTTGGACCTCATCACTTTCTCAACCTTTATATTTTAAAGTAATATTTTGAATTTAATTTACATTTCAATTATAACTTATTTTCCATGTGAAATAAATTAAAGATCACAATAAATAAGATCATTCAACAATTAATGTTGTGTCAAGTGGTGCAATGAAATTAATTTAACATTAAATATATTTATTGAAAAATAAAAAAATTACGTATAAATTATATCAATCAATTATGTCAAGCACAAATAATTATGAGATATTACTTATATTCATCGCAGTTAATTCCTAAATATTAATCACATCAATCATAGTTATTTATCAAATATCAATTATAAATCACAATTGATTGAAAATTTTCAACTATATGTCAATCATAAATTTACATTCAAAATCAAAAGCAAATAATTTAGATATCTGAAAAATAGTGTTTTATATTTTTCTTCTAAATTAAAAGTAAATAATTTAGATCCAAATTAAGCATCTACTCCACTAACTGAGATAATGTAAATTATAATTATTTATCTATAATACTAATATTTCAGACTTTTATGAAATAGGTTTTTCAAGTGTCGCATAAGAATGATTTAGGGTCTATAGTTTTTGATAAATTAATTATTATTTGAAAAAATAAAATGTAATTATTATATAATATTAGAATATCAATGACAATTAAGTGGGATTTTTGGGGATGTAATTTGTCAATTTTGATGTGATTGAAACATTAAGTGCATTGTATATGAATTAAATGCATTAGACTTATGCACTTTTGCATTCTTTTATTTTTTAATAATTTGGTCACAATCTGGAGAGATTTTAAATTGGTTTTTAATGGGCTAACATTAACTTGGGTTAGTTTTCTTTGTTTTTTTTTTTTTGTGAAATGGACCAAAAGCACAATGGGGTGGGTTGACAAAAAAAATGAATGAAAATAAAATATTCGGACCAAAAGCACAATGGGGTGGGTTAGTTTTAAATTGGTTTTTAATGGGCTAACATTAACTTGGGTTAGTTTTCTTTGTTTTTTTTTTTTTTGTGAAATGGACCAAAAGCACAATGGGGTGGGTTGACAAAAAAAATGAATGAAAATAAAATATTCGGACCAAAAGCACAATGGGGTGGGTTAGTTTTAAATTGGTTTTTAATGGGCTAACATTAACTTGGGTTAGTTTTCTTTGTTTTTTTTTTTTTGTGAAATGGACCAAAAGCACAATGGGGTGGGTTGACAAAAAAAATGAATGAAAATAAAATATTCGGACCAAAAGCACAATGGGGTGGGTTAGTTTTAAATTGGTTTTTAATGGGCTAACATTAACTTGGGTTAGTTTTCTTTGTTTTTTTTTTTTGTGAAATGGACCAAAAGCACAATGGGGTGGGTTGACAAAAAAAATGAATGAAAATAAAATATTCGGATAAAAATGCTAGATACTACTTTGAAGTCTAATCTATTAGTTATTTCCTCTTCAATATCAATAAATTATGGTCGACTCCATTCGACCCACCAGCTAGTGAAAACATGACAAAGTTGTCATTTGATAATTCCATATTCGAACGATTTTAGTAAGAATGTAAATTTAAATAATTTTTATAATCTTTATACAATATCAAATTAGTATTGAAAGTAGACAAAACACTCAAATTAGTCCCTGTAAAATTTTGTATCTATCAAATTGGTCCATGCAAAAAAGAAACTCCTAAATTGGTCCCTCCAAATTTCAAATGTCTACCAGTTAATCCCTCTGTTAATATTCACTAACGGAGCATGGCTATATGGTAGATTCTTGTCTTTGATCTTTGACCTTTGTTGTTCCCTCTACTCAACAAAATGACACTATTTTGGCTCTAACCAAAATGACGTCGTTTCAATCCCAAATAATAACACTCTCCAAACACTATTCTACTTTCTTTCCCCTTCAATTCTCTTCCTGATTCTAAAAAAATTTCATCCTCAGTTAGAAGCTTGATTCATCAATTTTTCATAGTTGCTTTCTCTATTCTTCTCACCTTGTTCATTGCCAACACATCTGCCTTTACGATTTGTGAATTGCAACATTTAACTTCTAGTTGCATTTTGAGCATTTGGTTCTGATCTTAGGTTGAAGGCTAGGGTTTGAATTTCTTCCTGCTTTTTCAATCATTGAAGATTGATTGTTACGCCTCAAGCATTTTTTATTAATGAAGCGAAAGATGTTGTTCCAGACTTCGCTTTCCTCTTTGGATCTAGTTCTTTGCCCACTTTGTTCAGTTTTCAACATGATTTATCTCCATCTTCATTTATCTGGTGTGGCTGCGTTATCTATTGTTTCAAATCTTTGTTCTTTGCTGTTAGTGCCTTTCCATTCATGTTTCTCATGTAGTGATTGCATCTCTCCTTTTAGATCTAGTAGTTTGCATTTTCATCGGGTCTGGTTTCACACTACGCTTTCTTCTTCTGCTTGTATGGTGGTTTGGTTCTTGTTGGTTCCGATTTGAATTTGGGCGAAAGTGATCAATTTGGGTGAAAGGGGTTAGGGTTCTCACACTATAAAATGGGGTTGGGGTTGGTGTTTTTCCTTGTGTTATTATTTGGGATTGAAACGGCGTTATTTTGGTTAGAGCCAAAACAATGTTGTTTTGTTGAGTAGAGGGAATAATGGTGCCAAGTCAGCACAATAACGGCCAAGTAGACATGCTCTGTTAGTGGATATTAACAGAGGGATTAACTTGATAGACGTTTGAATTTTGGAGGGACCAATTTGATCGATGCGAAATTTTCCAGATCAAATTTGGGTGTTTTGTCTTGAAAGTGTTAATTATATAAATTTTCTTTTTTCTTTCTTCATAGAATACTTGGACTTTGGAGACTTTTCATTACAATGTGGATCTTGTTATGCTTATGTATGGTACGAAAAAAGATTAAAAAAAAATATAGAAGCTTTACATGTCCAAATTTTTCCATTTGTTGTATACAAGGAAAGATCTTACTCCCACTTTTGAAGAGGCCCTCTGATTTACTGTTTAGTTTGCTAAATGGCATTGGCAAGACAAGTGCTCATTTTTTAAAAAATATTAGACAATATAATAGCATGTTTTCATTCACTTCTATTGGAAGCAAAGTTGAAACATATATGAATAATGGCTGAGCATCTCCATAGTTTATTCTAAATGGATATAATTTTCATAAAATAGGTTTTTTACTTCCAGATAAAGTTCATCAGCAATTTTATTTATCCGGAGGTGTTTCAAAAGATTTAAACTTCAGATATGAATCTACTTTTTATATTTTTTATTTACTTTAATTTATTATATAGTGCATTCATTACATTTTGTTATCTAGTCTTTATATGCTTTAGTACTAAAATATTTATATTATATAATACAAGGTAATATATAAAGATCTAAATTTGAAACAAAGACCTTATGTAATCAATCTTTATAATATTTACTTTTAATCGTGAAAACCATTGTTAAGTATCTACCATTGTCAGTTAATTTATATATAACGTTCCAGCTTGAAAGGAGAACACAGGAAAGGTTTAAGCTTTTTATATTCATTTCATATTTCATCAGAACTTGAAACGACTTAGTACCAATGCAACACATGATGCTGCTTCTAGTTTCACTAACACAATTCAGGCTCTTGCATTCACCCCTACATGTGCATCATAAGCATTTGAGGAGACTACGGGATTGTCATCCTTTTCTTCATCCAAGAAATCCTCTCGTGCATTGTCAGCTAACATAAGGGCAACCAACCAAAAGAGGCAGGAATCAAGGGACAGAAAAGCTCCACCTCCAAGGAGACCGGTCTTAGCTGTAGGGCATGCATAGTTGAGATCATGGTGTATATTGCGTGTACGGTGAATCTGTTCAGTGATTGTTGGCCATAACAGCATGGTCGCAGCTAGTCCAGTTGTAAACCTAAGTAAATACACCGTTTTAGGAAAGAAAACTCATTAGAGATGATGAAATGAAGCTGGCAGAAACATTAATATAGACTGGAGTATAAATTAGTATAGGCTACATGTGTTTTGTAATGATGTCTTTATGGTCCAAAGTACATATAATTCATCCAGAACATACTTTTTAAACCATTTGGCAGCCAGGTGGTTGATTTGTATCATCATATAATCATCCAGGATTTATCTTTATTTTTATGAACAAGAAAAAAGAATGGGAAAAATAGATACTTGAAAACTTTATTACAGCAATTAATGGGAAACAAGGATAAGGAAACCGTACTTACAATGCAATGTTGAAGAATACCATGAAACTAGTGCTTTTAAACAGAACTCCTTGTGGAACAGACTTTCCCTTGTAAGGGTAAAATAGAGACAGGTATCCAGCTACTGTGGATGCAATAAGAAATGCAAGTGAAAGATAACCCAATGCAATTGTTGGATCAGTTGGGAACTTGCAGGTCACACCACCTTTACCAGATATTGGGGTTCCAGATGCTGGCTGTAATGACAAACATAAAACACAATATCAAGACAGAGAATGAGAGAATGCAAAAGTTGTTCTCATTTGAATGATTGATGACGTTTTATATACAGAGGGCAGAGACTTAGCTCTGTGAGAGGGAAAAGTAAAAGTCATTATACACAGTGGTGCTTGAGGAAATATAACTAACTAACAAACTCTAACTACACACTGACTGATGTATAACTAACACATACAACACTTATCATAATACTTCCCCTCAGGTTGGGAGATAAATGTCTAAAGTACCCAACTTGGACAACAGGAACTGAAATGGAGTGATCGCAAGTGGCTTGGTTAGAATATCTGCAAGTTGATGCCCAAACTTCACAAGAATTAACCTGAGTAAACCAGCATTGACCTTCTCATGAATAAAGTGACAATCAATCTCATGAGAAGTAAGATTTGAAGATAGGTAAACGGCAGCTTGATCATGAAGCCATAGTTGGACCAATGACAATGTCAAATCCCTAAATCAAGTTAGATAACCAAGTCAAGTCACTTGCAACACATGCCAAAGCCCTTTACCCAGCACCAGCTGAACTCACAGTGGGCCCTTTCTTAGTCTTCCAAGAGATCAATGAATCACCCACAGACACAAAAACCAGTAGTAGAGTGTCTTGTGTCCAACCACTCACCCTAATCAGCATGGGCATAGACTTTGTGTTAGGGACCCCTTCTTTGGAAAAGTTTATGAGAGGAGGGGCACAAATGTAAATTCTGTTTCTTGAATTTAGTTGTAAATAATAATAAGAAGAATAGTGGTGACTAAGCGGAACAGCTGTCAAAGTAGTTAGGAGGTTAGGAGGTTAAGAGTAGAAATGAAAGTATAAAAGGGAAGAAACAGAATAAGGAGACAGATT
This sequence comes from Dalbergia cultrata, assembly GCA_031216105.1. Classification (NCBI taxonomy): domain Eukaryota; kingdom Viridiplantae; phylum Streptophyta; class Magnoliopsida; order Fabales; family Fabaceae; genus Dalbergia; species Dalbergia cultrata. The sequence continues at coordinate 33,610,954 of CM062349.1, read as the reverse complement.
TGATCATTTCTGTTTCAGGGTTAGGCTTAGAGAGTTCAGGGGCTCTCAATCTCCCCCTTGTATCCATACTCATTCTTCCCCAATTTCTAGGGTTCTTGGACACATTGTTCAGGAAACCTCTCTAAGAAATATAGACTCAATTCATATAGTTCCTTTATTGTTCTCTTTACTGGTCCAGTCTTAGCATTGGTATCAAATTCTTTCGATCTTGGGAGCGCTCGCATGGTGCTTAAGTCGAAAATGGAAGCGAAGTTTGACACGTTGTTGGAGAAGTTTGGCGAGGATCGACGCATGGCTGAGGAACGCCATCTTGCGTTGGAGGAATCGATCGCGAGGCTTGGGGAGAGGATCGCACAAGTTGAAGTGCGTATGGAACACGTGGAGCGCATTCGACCACACACACAGGGTCACAGCGGTGGCCATGGCGGTAACAGTGATGGCGATGAAAACTCCGCAAATCGTCGTGACAGGGGAACAGAACAATGGAGGCGAATCGATCTTCCATTATTCAACGGTGACGATGCTTATGGATAGATTGATCGTGTTGATCGATACTTCGAGATTCAAGGAGTACCAATGGAGGATTGGTTAGTAGTAGCCAATGTTGCGATGGAAGGTCCAGCGTTGACGTGGTTCAAGTGGTGGGGAGACAACGGCGACGGATTACTCTTGGGAACGCTTTCGGTTGGCGGTGGTGAAGAGGTTCCAACCGTCGATGGCTCGCAATCCGTTCGTAGCATTGATGTCCTTGAAGCAAACCGGAACAGTGCTTGATTACCGCCATCAGTTCGAACAATTGGCCAGCCCTTTGAATATGAGGGCAAGGCGATTCTTGGATGGCTTGTTCCTCAACGGGTTGAAGGAGTAGGTAAGCTCTGAACTAGACATGCATCATTTTGATACACTTGATGATATGATGGACATGGCAGAATTAATTGAAGTGAGGAATAAGGCTTGGGCCAGGGGCAGAATTGGGCCGGGCATTGTAGGAAAAAATTGGGCCCGAGATTTTTCTTAACCAAGACCAAGTTTCGGAGACAAAGGAGGAATCCATATCCAGCAGTGGGAGTACTGGAGGACCCAAGACAGATTCAAGACCTGTTAGTGGACCATCTAATGTTAGCGGGACAGCTAACAACCTTGGATCCAAGGGGTTTAAACAATTGACCGAAGCTGAGTATAGAGAGAGAAGAACCAAGGGCCTTTGTTTTAATTGTCATGAACGATAGACACCTGAACACGTTTGCAACCACAGACAAAACAAACAGTTCAGATTCATGTTGATTGAAGAGGACATAGATATAGGTCCAGAGGTTGAATGGCAGGATGCTCAACATGAGTTAGAAGAGTCCTTCAATATGCTGTATTTGAATCTCAAAAACGTCACGGGGAACAGTTCCTCAAGATCTTTCAAGCTATGGGGCAAAGTTGCAGGCCAAAAGGTGAGAGTGCTGATTGATTCGGGAGCCTCAAATAATTTCATTTGTCAGCAACTGGTAGAGGATCTGGGGATTGAATCCAAGGCTACTGACAAAATAGTGGTCAAGGTAGCATCTTGCCAACAATTTAGAGGAATTAGACACTGTCAAGAGGTTCATATGCATCTTCCTACCATCACTATTACTGAAGATTTCTTCGTCTTTCCTGTGGATGGTGCAGAAATTGTGCTGGGGTTGGAATGGTTGGATACTATTGGAATAACTCTGACTCATTTCAAAGAGTCCTTAATAATATTGTTCAAGGAAGGGGAAGTCATTAAAATCCAAGGGGACCCAGAGTTGTGTTATGGCAGTGCATCTTTACGTTCAACTCTAAACACTTTACAAACAGGTGCTGAAGGGTATTTGGTTCAATTGTGGCCTCAAGAGCAAGCGGGTGAAGAAGGAGAATTACTGGCTGAAATTTGCAAGGTGCTGCAAGAGAATGAAACGGTTTTCCAACCACTAGAAGGACTACCTCTGAGCCAAAGCCATGATCACGCTATCAATCTCAAGGCAGGGACTGATATTCCCAATCTTAGACCCTATCGATACCCTCTCTATCAGAAAACAAAGATTGAAAAACTGGTGCAAGAAATGTTAGATTCGGGGATAATTCATCCTAGTGTGAGCCCATATGCTAGCCCCATCATTTTAGTGAGAAAAAAGGATGGCAGCTGGCATTTTTGCGTTGATTATCGAGCATTAAATAAGATCATAGTGCCAGATAAGTTCCCTATTCCAGTAATTGATGAATTGTTAGATGAATTAGCTAGGGCTAAAATCTTCTCAAAGCTGGACTTAACATCAGGGTACCATCAAATACGAATGGTGGAAGACGATATTAAGAAGACTACTTTTCGTACTCATGAGGGGCATTACGAATTCCTTGTGATGCCCTTCGGTCTTACTAACGCACCCTCCACTTTTCAGGCGTTAATGAATGAGGGATTACGCCCTTTTCTTCGGAAATTTGTGTTAGTCTTCTTTGATGATATACTTGTATATAGCAGAGGGATAGAGAGGACCATGCTACCCATTTAGAGGCTGTGTTTACACTTTTGAGAACTAACAGCTTGGGCCTTGGTGGTAAATAGAAAGAAATGTAGTTTTGCTGTTTCTCAAGTGGAGTATTTGGGACACATAGTCTCTACAGCAGGGGTTGCAGCTGACCCAAAGGAAACAGAGGCCATGCGTCAATGGCCTATACCCAAAGACCTGAAAGCGTTGCAAGGATTTCTGGGGTTGACGGGGTACTATAGAAGGTTTGTTCGCAACTATGGTCTAATCGCAAAGCCTCTCACTGATTTGACAAAGAAAGATGCTTTTGTATGGAGTGATAACGCACAACAAGCCTTTGAGACATTAAAAAAGGTAGTGGCTGATCTCCCCATTCTTGCTGTCCCTGATTTCTCTAAGCCATTTATTCTTGAAACGGATGCATCCAGCTAGGGCTTGGGGGCTGTGCTTACGCAAGAAGGCAAGCCAATTGCGTTTCTCAGCCAAGCCTTATCCCCTCAGGCCCAGAAAAAATCAGTATATGAGCATGAACTCATGGCAGTTGTATTTACAGTTCAGAAGTGGAAGCATTACTTGTTAGGACGACACTTTATCATTCTAACAGAACAGCGAAGCCTTAAATTCCTACAAGATCAGCATTTGGGTGGGGAAGAACAATTGAAATGGACTTCCAAATTGTTGGGAATGGATTTTGAGATACGATTTAGACCTGGACAGGAAAACAAGGCAGCAGATGCTCTTTCACGACAGATGCAGTTTAAGGCTATATCAGTAGTTCATTCTGATTTATGGGACATAGTAGCAACAGAGGTTGACCAAGACTCTCGTTTGCAGAGTATTATCCGGGCTTTACAGCAAGGATCCGGGTCACACCCGGGCTACTCGTTGCACCAGGGCAGGCTTTTTTACCACGAGAGATTGGTTTTACCTCGTAACTCCACACAGATACCATTGCTGCTAGCAGAATTTCATGATTCAGCAACAGGGGGACACTCAGGTTTCCTCAAAACGTACAAAAGATTAGCTGGGACAGTATTTTGGCAAGGAATGAAGAAAGATATTAAGGAGTATGTTGCAGCTTGTCAAGTCTATCAGCAAAATAAATATGAAACACTATCCCCGGCAGGTTTGTTACAGCCCCTATCCATTCCATCTCATGTATGGTCTGAGATTTCAATGGATTTCATCACCGGCCTACCTAAAGCCAAGGGCAAGGACACCATTATGGTAGTAGTTGATCGCCTTACCAAATTCAGTCACTTTATTGCCCTCAGTCACCCTTTTACAGCAAAAGAAGTTGCTCAGCTCTTTGTTCAAGAGATAGTCCGCCTCCATGGCTTTCCCAAGGTAATAATTTCTGATCGTGACCAAATTTTTCTAAGCAAATTCTGGTCTGCTTTATTTTCTAAAGCTGGGACGAAGTTGAAATATAGCACAGCCTACCATCCATCAACGGATGGTCAAACCGAGGTGATCAATCGTTGCTTAGAGACTTACTTATGCTGTTTTGTGAGTACACAGCCCAAGAAGTGGCCTGAATGGCTTGGATGGGCAGAATATTGGTTCAATACAACTTACAATGCCTCCTCTCAATTTTCCCCTTTTCAAGCTATATGGTGGACCACTACCTATCTTATTCAAGGGAGAAACATACCCTTCCAAAGTCCCTGAGGTGAAGCAATTATTAGCCAACAGAGATCAGATTTTGGATGAGCTGAAACACAATTTATGCCTAGCCCAACAGAGGATGAAGTTGTTCGCAGATAAGCGAAGGAGAGAGGTCACTTAGGAGGTGGGGACTGGGTTTTCATCAAATTACAACCATATAGGCAACGCAGTTTAGCATCAAGAACCAATGAAAAATTAAGCCCTCATAATTATGGCCCTTTTCAGGTGATTCAGACAGTGGGACCGGTTGCTTATAAGCTGGCCCTGCCCCTAGAATGTCACTTAACCCTGTATTTCATGTTAGTAAATTGAAGAGGAGTGTACCCGCCACATCCAAACCACAAGGCATCCCTCCCGGCTTAACGGCTGATGGTCCTCCCAGACTCTGAAAACTCGTGGGAGCATCTCGCTAACTTGAAAGCTACCTTTTCTCAACTGCACCTTGAGGACAAGGTGCCACTTCAAGGGGGGAGTAGTGTTAGGGACGCCTTCTTTGGAAAAGTTTATGAGAGGAGAGGCACAAATGTAAATTCTGTTTCTTGAATATAGTTGTAAATAATAATAAGAAGAATAGTGGTGACTAAGCGGAACAACTGTCAAAGTAGTTAGGAGGTTAAGAGTAGAAGTGAAGGTATAAAAGGGAAGAAACAGAATAAGGAGACAGATTTGATGATTTCTGTTTCAGGGTTAGGCTTAGAGAGTTGAGGGGCTCTCAATCTCCCTCTTGTATCCATACTCATTCTTCCCCAATTTCTAGGGTTCTTAGACACATTGTTCAGGAAACCTCTCGGACAAATATAGATTCAATTCATATAGTTCCTTTATTGTTCTCTTTACTGGTCCAGTCTTAGCACTTTGAAGCTTAATTGGCAGAAGAAAAAGAACAACAATCTCTGACCAGGAGCAGATTTGATATATCTGAAAAGTTATGCAAAGCTTGCAAATGAGGAAGCTGAGGGGCTGAGATGAAATGGCTAAACCTGTTCATTGCATATGTGATATCAGGATGAAAAATAGTGATTAGGGAGGTACATGAGATGACCAATCAGCCTACACAGAAAGATCATCAATCACAGCTCCTTCTTTGGCACTTAGTTTCAGAAAACTTTTAGCTTGTACAAGCGTTGTAGCTTCTGCTGAACCAAAGAAATTTGAGCAGAACACGGGCTGGCTATCATGATGTCATCAATATGGACAAGGAGGATGACTAGCGTAGGACCTGAACCAATGTGAAATAAGGAATAATCCACCATGGACTAAGTGAAACCAGCATCTATCAAGGCTGTAAAGAACTTATAGATCCATTGTCTTGAGGCTTGCCTAAATCCATAGATAGACTTATTAAGTCTACACACTAAATTCTCCCCTTTCTATGATTCCCTAAAGGCATGTACAATAAATCTCTGTTCAAGAAGGCAAGCATTTGAAGAAAATACACCCACAACAACACAGATTTAGAAGCCACAAAGACATATTACATCCACAACAAAAATACAGGAGGATATTTCCAACAACACAGATTTTAGATGTTTTATGAGGCATGAGCTATATTGTTGCAAGAGAAAAGATACTCTCATTTTCAGTCACAACAGAATCTTCAAAAACATATTACCATTTCATTAGAAACAGACCATATATTCACCAATCAAATCCAGGTTGTTTGAGTAAGAGGAAAATCATCTCAAAGTCAAAAATTGAAAGAAGTGGCTGAATACAATAAAGTATAGATGACAGATGATAAGTGGCCTCTAGGGAAATAGATGTATACAGTGATAAATTTAAACAAAAAAAAAAGGGGTTTGTTTGGTTCAAGTTTTCATTTTCAGTTTTCAGTTTTTAGAATAGTAATAAAAAAATAAAAACAAGAAATGAAAAACTGAAACAAGATATCATTGTTTTCATTATTTTAAGTATTTCTTTTGCAAAATCCTGAGAAACCAAAAATGAAAACAAACAGACCCTAGATTATATTATTCAATTTTCACCAGCTCAAACAAGCATGCCTATGTTTTACCATTCACTAGTGAGAGCAAAAGTCCATATTTCCTAAGCCAAACAAATAAAACTAAAAATTTCGAATTACATATCATCCTTTATATATTACAATTGACAAATTGTTGGGAGCAAATTCTCCTGTATTCAAATTCAACATGATCCGGTGATGTGTGAAATTTTAGAGTCATGTTAAAAAATATGAGGAATGATAAAGGAACCAGGTCAACGCTCAAGATCTGCAATGTTCTGGGATCCATAATTCATTTACCTTCTTGTTTTCAGCTATGACTCCCAGAATGAAAGACAAGAAACCGAAAACGGAGACAATGAGAGCCATCTGTTTGATGGTGACAGCCATGGTGGTGCTCTCTGCAGTAGGAGAGAACGAAACAGAGAAACAATTTAGTACATAACGAATAAAAGAGAAAAAAGGTAAAAAAAAAAAAAAAAGAATTGAAAGTAAACCTTGGTTGAGGTTACGGAAGAAACAAGACGAAGGATATAACTATGAGTTTGACGATTCAAAGAAGGGTGAGGCTCTGTGAGCGTACATGAATGGATATATTACAGAGAGCCAAGAGGAACGGGAAATTCGGATAAGGTAAGGCGTGTTTGGCTGGCACCGAAGAAGATCCCGAAAGTCAACCTTGAGTGATTGAGTGGAATCACCGTTAGCGGAAGCGGAATCTAAACGGTAAGAAGATCCCAAATGTTTATTTCACTCTCTTTTTTTTTTAAACATTTATAAATTAATGCATAGGGACACAAATGTGGTCAATTTGATTTATTATAAATTAATCTATTGCGATCTATAAATATATAAAAAATGGAATAAACATTTATTTTAAAACGGGAAGTACCTAAAAAAATATCGAGACAGATGGAATATACTTGAAAATGAAAAAAAAAAATAGTGTATGTGCATTTTGATTAAGGATGTGTTTTTTTAAGGGGTTGATTTTTGTTTGTTAATAGCATAAACATTTTTACACTTTCATTCAATTAAATTATTCTATTTGCATAACTTTTCAAATAATAAATGTGAAAGTTAATTACTTTTGTTAATGTATCGATGCATAGTTACATTGTAAGTGCATGGAACTTAAACTATATTTTTTAATAGAAAATTGATTTTATTCTACCAAATATGGTTGTGTTTGTTTCAAATTTTTAAACAAGTAATTATAAAACTTAAAATTTTATATTTAGTTATAAAATCTCAAAATTGATTTTTTTTCCAAAACTACTCATCTTAACTTACATAAAAAAGCTAAAAACTGAATTTTATGATATTTTGATTATTTTTAAAAATTGTTTGAATAAACAAAAGCTGATTTTTTGAAGTGAAAAAAATGATTCTGAACTAAAAGAAGCAGAAACAAACGCATCCTAAATTACTTTTCACATAGATTATTTGTGTAAGTTTCTGCTCAAATCATAAAAACTGCTTAACACAATTTATTGACAAAAGCTCTATGATTGTCCCTAGCCTTTTATTTTAAATTAATTTAGCAAATAATTAGTAACGGTGATTTGATTAATACGTAATATTATAATTATAATAATAATTTAATAAGATGACAAATTGTGAAAAAAGGAGAGAAATACATATCATATTATAATTTGGCTATCAAACTTTGAATTTATTATTAGTTCCGCAAAGATTGAGAGGATCTTAGTTTTCTCTATAAAAAAAAAAATCAATGCAAGAATCTTTGTAATAATTGCAATTACTGTAATGGTTAAATAATTCTTTCCATGTGTGTAAAATTATAATTGAAAAACATAAATCCAAATGTTATTAATAGTATGAATATGTTTTAAAAAAAATCCTAAATTAGTTATTGAGTACAAAACCTTACAACATTTCCTGTAAGTAGTATCTTTTACATATATATTTTTTAATTTTTATTTTATTTTAATAAGAATTTATAGAAGACTAGCCTAAAGGACAAGTAAATCCCAAATAAAAGAAGAAGAATTTTCTGTCCAAATTTGACTATGCCGATCTAAAGAAATCCCAGCAAGCTTATCTACAACGGTATTACATGGCATAGCATCTACGAACAAACTGACATTTAAAAATAAAAAAAATAAAAACTAGAGGCCAAATTATATGCCTCTAATAACGAAATTCTGGATTGGGATAAATCAGTCTCACTATTCTCAAAAGTCAAAACTCTCCATAATCAATTTGGCGTGCCCCCCTAAAATAATTGCATGAAGCCCCAAATCCCTACCCAAATAAATCCCCTTCTTACTGTGGCAATTTTCTTTTATAATGATGTCTGATTGTGTGTATTGATATAAAATGGGATTATGGAAAGATTTAGATTGAAATGGTGTTTTCTCCATACAAATCGCTCATTAGCGTTTTGTCACTCAAAGAGAGTACTGCACATTCAAGTTTTTGGGAACAAAATGGGAACTGTTCATGAAGACTCTCATTGTTCATGATGCCCTCAAATCATTGTAACAAAATGCAACTGTTCTTGCAAAATCTCTGTCGCACTGCCAGTGTTCAGGTGTGCAGGGGAATCCGGTTGACTAAAAAATTGTAGGGTAGAGATTTGTGAGGGGAACCCGCTCCTCCGTGCAAATCTGGCCAAGTCTGCTGCCACCCACTCTCCAGCCATTGCTCCATGCATGCGTGAATGATTCATTGAAAGGGAGAAAGGGATGAAGCTGTATAACAACCATTCCACCCATACACTATCATCACTTTACGCCATCCCTATTAACAGACCCATATCCCATAACCTTCTCCATAGCTCAACCTCTCACATAGCCATTACCTCATGTAATAGCCACCATAAAATCATCGTCACTCACCCATTACAATAGAACATAGAAACATTAACCTTGGACTCGTCAAACCAATGCACCTGAACGTTCAATCTTGGCCTCAAAATCAAACTTGAACCACCACCACAGCAGCCGCAGGTTATCCACCCCTAGCCATGCACAGCCCTGCTATCGTGTCGCCCTCCACCGCGAAGCCAGTCACTGCCCCGCGACTTCACGTGAGAAGCTTGCGCTACCCTGAAGCCAGCACAGCCTCGATCCCGAAGCCCAGTGCCACCACAAAGCTCGGCGTGAGAAACCCGCACGACCCTGAAGCTTAGCATAGCCGCTGCGATATGCAACCAGTGCCGCCACTTGTGGTGGTCCTCTTCCTCTGCTGCCTGCACCGCTGCTGTCCCTTGGCTTCTGCTCTGCTTCCAATTTGGGGTACAGCCCCAAATGTGAATTGTTTCTTTGTGGGGCAGAACTTTTTAAGTCAAGCTTGTTATTTTCTGGGTGTTAAAGGGTTAGGCCTTTCAATTTATTGGCCTTTTTAAGGTTTTGTCTTTTTTGAGTGATTTTTTTTCCATATCAGAGAAAGAAGATGGTTAGAAAAGATGAAACAATGGATCGAAGGCTTCATATTGTGCACGAATTACAGGAAAGTTATTCTTATTGTGTCTATATCATTTAATATTAGTAAAATAGATAAAATCTAATTAGATCTAGGTTTATAACCTAAGAGTTTAAAATTATGATAACATTTATTTTGATATTCCCATATTGTAGAATATATTTATTTAATAAAATCTGAATTTTTTTAATTAATATTGTTGTTGAGGCTACTAGCTCCAGTAAGGAGATACTTATAGAAAACTTAACTTACAATAAGTTTTTGATATTCATTTTACTTATTTTTATGAAGATAACAATTAAAAAATAATAAATAATTTATTTTAAATAATTAGTATTAAACAATAAGAAATTAATGTTATTTAAATCTATGAATTTTTAAACTTGATTAATTAGTAATTAGTGGATAAGCGTGCTTGACCTGGGGTAATTTTGGGATGGGTGACCTCCTGGGAAGTTTTCCTAGGAAGCGTGTGAGTGAGGACAAAGCATGCTGAAAAGACTCGTGTTGGTTTGTGGGGACAGTCGTCAATCCATAAAGCAGTAGGGGATGTTAGAAATGGTATCAGAGCCTGCACCTCTCCCAGTACGGTGTGGTTCGGGGATGAACCAGGCGGAAGCTGGTGGGCATGTAACGCCCGGGGACGAGGACGAGGAGTGATCGCCGGTGCAAAGAGGGCACAGACAAGGAGCGGCTCCTCGCAAGGTCCTCTAAGCAGAGGGGTACATGAATGAACCGATTACACACCCGAAAGAGAGGGATCCTGAGACTGTATAGGTATGGGACTATACAGTTGATGAGGGCTTATATGAATTGATTTGTACTACCTATACCAACAAGATGCATCTTCTTTTCGGTAGCCTAAACTGAAAGAACTCCACAGTTAAGCGTGCTTGACTTGGGGTAATTTTGGGATAGGTGACCTCCTTGGAAGTTTTCCCAGGAAGCATGTGAGTGAGGACAAAGCATGCTAAAAAGACCCGTGTTGGTTTATGGGGACAGTCATCAATCCATAAAGCAGCAGGGGATGTTAGAAATCGCACCTGATCCCATCAGAACTCCGCAGTTAAGCATGCTTGGGCAAGAGTAATTTTGGGATGGGTGACCTCCTGAGAAGTTTTCCTAGGAAGCGTGTGAGTGAGGACAAAGCATGCTGAAAAGACCCATGTTGGTTTGTGGGGACAATCGTCAATCCATAAAGTAGCAGGGGATGTTACACCTGGACCACGAGATATTGATGACAAGGCACTTAAATTAAGTTGGCTGAGATACCATCTTGCACGTCTTCCTATTACGACTGAGATGGAGATGCAATTTCATGCTTGAGGCTACATACTCTTATTATTGGCCAATTTTATTATCTCAGACAAGAGCAATTTTGAGGTACATACAAAGTACCTTCAACTGCTTGAAAATTTAGAGCAAGTCAGGTCCTACAGCTAGGGTTCAGCTTGCCTAGTTGTGTTATATTGGGTGTCATGTTGTGTATCCCGTAAAAAAAAAACTGATATCAGCGACTACATGGTTCTAATACAAGTATGGGCATGGAAATGACTTCCATTCTTGGCTCGAATTCCCAATGCGTTGGGTTTTTCGTACTTTTAATAAGTTAAAATTTATTTAATTTTTGGGGAGGGACTAATATTACTACTCCTAAATGTCAATTGCCACTAAAATGATAGTTTAATTTTCTAATCCTTGTAATAATTATTAAACGTTATAATTATTTAAACTTACATACATACATACATACATATATATGTAACAATAAGTACCAAATTATTTTATTGAACTATTTTCAATGCATTTGTTTACTTAAATATGTAACAATGAACTAATATTTAAAAATAGAATAATAATAACAAGTAAAATGAATAATAATAACAATAATTCCATTACACTCGCTATAAAACAATTTGATGCATTAACTTAGTTACATGTTCGATTTTTATTTAAATATTAAAATATAATTTATCTAATAGAAAATTAATAATTTAATATTTAATATTGTTAATTATGTAAAGCATGTAGGTGATATTCATTTTTATTTAATATTTTCTTTAAAAAGTGGTTACTGTTACATTATTTAGGTAGTTATTATTGTTAATGGTGTACTTGATTAACATAATATGTCATAATTAGCACCGAGCATAATATCAAAGGGACAGATCACTCAGAGATCTTGAAACACTAAGACAACTTATTGATAACATGGGAAATGAGGTATAATATATAAAGAAATTTTTTTTTTTAATATATCAATTTTTTTAATATTTAATTGTGTATATATATTTTTTGCTGATGCAGATTATGTGGCAACTATATCGAGATGCTAATGTCGATGCACTTATTCCAGATGATCTATGAGCCGAACAACAACAGTCATCTACCGTGGTACTGCTTTTGTGCTTTAAGATAATGGAGTGGCATTTAGTTGATCACGTTATACGACAATGTGGATATCAGCAGATGATTCCTATCGAACCCCCGAATTTAATTGGATATCATAATAAAGATTTAAGAGGCAAAACAAGCAATTGGAGAGTAAAATATGCACGGTGGGTAGAAATGTGGGATGATCGAATAAAAAAAAGAATACAGGGTGAGCTCATTGTTGATTATCACCCTTCCAATGAATACCGGGCATGGTATGTTTCTCATACAATAGGTCCTCTATAATTGTCCGGTCTAGTACCCCCGTGGAAGAGAAGAGATACCCTCACGAGCACCACCTGCATGGCGCAGATTAAGTATTGCCCCACGAAGGAGAAGATCACGTACTCATCATGGAGCCAGTCAAGTCCCCCTCCACAAAGCACATCATGTGCCCCCCTCAGCCTATTGGAATAACCCAATCCCTTGGTTTTCACAAGGTCAACATACAACTATGGTGCAAAATCAACCTCGATTATCATATGATCCGGTTGGATACCATGGTAGATCTAGATCTAGTGAGACGATGTCTAGTAGGAGAAGGTCCGTTGACTTCGAGATCAGCGGGTCAGAAATGTCATGGTATGGAGGAATGTATGATCTCAATATGCTACCACCTAAACAAATGTACATTCCACAGATGCCACCACCTGCACCACAGAGTCCTCATGCACATGTATTGTCCGATTATTATGCAATGACGGAAGCTGACGTGGAGATGTTGATCTGAAGTTTTCAGGATACCCAAACATCGAGTCAAAGGCTAGATCTAGAAGGTGAGGGAGGAGGATATGCAGGTGGGGGAGATAAGGGTGAGGGTGAAAGAGATGATGGTGAGGGTAAGGAAGATGAGGGTGAGGAGGGTGAGGGCAATGGGGGTGAGGGTGAGGGCGAGGACGAAGGTGGGGGCAATAGGGGTGATGGTGAGGGTAAGGGCGAGGATGATGACAATGACAATGGGGGTAGCAGAAGACGGGGCCTCAAGGGGAAAATAGTTGATTTCGTTTAGCATAAATTAAGGAGAAAGGAGCCAGTATCGCCTAAAAGGTTTAGCTCGTCACCATTTCAGAGAGATAAAGGGAAGGGGAAGCGGAAAGGAAAGGGAAAAGGAATATGATGTATCTTTGTAAGTGTGAACTTCTTATTATGTTGTTGTATTAGTAGCTTTGTAATCAAACAAGTATTATTTGTTAATGGACTTCTTATTACTATGTAATTTTTATTAGCATGTGCAATCCGAAAAAAAGCTCTAGTTATGTTGTTAATTGGCCCATTATTATTATGTAATTTTTATTAGCATGTATAATCTAAAAAAAAAAACTCAAGTTATTAACATAATTGGTCCATTATTATTGTGTAATTTTTATTGGCATGTATAATCCAAAAAAACTCTAATTATTAACGTAATTGGCCCATTGTTTTTATTAGTATGTGTAATCCAAAAATAACTTTAGATATAAATATAGTAATTTGCCATCTTTAATAATTAAAAAATTAGTATTAGCGATTTATGTGTTTCGGAAACATACAAATCGCTATGTAGCGATTTTAGTATTAGAGATATGTGTGTGAAAAAATACTAATTTTTTAATTAATAATGACGATAAATCGCTATGTAGTGATTTGGGGTAAAAAAAACCCATATTTCTCTTAAATTTTATAAATTCCAATAACACACTTAAAATACTACCATTTACCCATATAAAAAATAATGACCTTTATACTGTGGGGTCCAGCCGCTGTGAAATTGGTAAAAGGTGGAGACATGAGTGTTAATGCCAACAATAAATATTGATTGGTTGTTGCATGAAGAAATTTCAAATGATTTAGTGCTTATAGGTCGACGTTGTGCAAGTGAAGAAAATTTTTGACTTTAGCCCAACTTTGCAATGTGCGTTTACAGCGCATGATCTCTATGAATAGAGGCACTTCATTCATTTGAAGCACAAATCAAACATGAGAGTTTAAAGAGCTGCAGAGTGAAGAGAAATACATTAAGAATGTGTTATTCATTAAGAGTGAGAGAGAAATAGAGAGTGTAGAGTGTGGGTAAATATACCGAAAATATATTTTGGGTATCATTTCTATTACTCATAGGAGGGTTCTCACTGTAAAATACTATATTTATCTCTTGGATATAAAAGTATGGAAAGAATATTTGTAATCATCCTGAATATAGTGGACTATTTTTCGGAGTCTATCCCATGGTTTTTCCTCTGACATTTGGGAGTTTCCACGTTAAAACTTGATGTCCATTTTTTTTAGCTTTGCACATATTTATTATTATAGTGTTATGTCGATAATTGGTAGATTTAATTCTATCAGATTTATTTTGATGTTCATTACTGCACATTGATATTATTTAATTGTATTGTGAATCAGTCCTTGAGCCCAATACATACCTCCCATAACTCAAGCATAATGGGGGTCACATGATCCTCATCTCTTCCTCGTATGACGTATCCACAACAAATCTCCCTTTGTAATCACAAACCACTACACCAATACGAAATTATAGTGTTAGGTTTTATTTGGCACATCTCATAAAATAAGATATAATAAAATAAGATATAAAAAGATAATTAGGGACATAAGTGGATTATATTAACTTAATGAGTTTGAAAATATGAATCAAATCAATGGAATTTGTTTAAATTGGTTTGAGGAATTTGTTCATTTGAAGGTCAAATTAAACAAAACCAAGTTTCTAATTTTGCATTCCAATCATCTGAACACCCAACCCAATCACTTGATCAATTATTTTTTATATTTATTCATAAACTTTTGAAGTTGTGCACTTCACTTAAAAAGAGAGATGTGCACTTGAGTTTTTAATAATAATGTCGCTTTTTTATTTTTTAATAACCCAAGCTTGGTTACAGTTTATATGCTTCATATTTCACAATAGTGCAATACTACACGAAATGTGCTAGATATCGAGTTGTTTATCGACGGGTTTTTTTATGGATGTTATTTATATCGACGAGTATTAAGGAATATAGGTATCGGTACAATTAAATAAAAGGCGTTACCAAGACTGTCAGAGACATATTTATGCTAACAGGTGAGAGTAATTGTACTGATGGATGTTTAAGTAAATAAAATAAGTAAAAATATTAATTATTACTAATGTTATACCCGTTGGTAAAAAATTAATTATTTTATATTTATTATCAATTTATTTATTTATCTATATAATAACCTAATTATTAATGAAATTGATATTGAATAAAAAATAATAAAATGAATAAATTAAAATGATTAAATAAAATATCAAATTATGACAATAAAATATATACGAATTATAATAAATGTAAAAAAATCAAGAATGGAAAAAAATGAAGCTAGATAAAAACTAGTTGAACTCCTGGGCGTTGGCATCATCGGTGGCATCATCATCATCTGCACCATCATTGTCATTCGTATCGTTCGACTGTTAGTGGTCCTCAGAGATGGAGGGCAGTGAGATATAGGGGAATGAGGTCTAAGGGAGCATCTTGCCAGAGTTAAAGGATCCAAAAGCTTGTATGTACTGGAAGAAGGTCATCACGTCTGCAGTGATCTTTTGCTGCATCTTCCGAAAGTGAGCCTTATCCTTTTCTGCTTTTTCCTGCTACTGTCGCTCCAAGGAGAGCTTAAGCTCTTGGATCTCTCTTAGCTCCTGCTCCACAGCTGCTCGGCCTGCTTGTTGCTCATGGAGCTGCTGAAGGAGTTTTGCCTGCTATTGCAGCTCTTGGTTGAGGGCATGCATACGCTCCCTTAGGACATCATCCCCAATAGCTGGCCCAATGGCGGAGGATAGAGATATACTCTTAGGATAGTACCGCATCTCATATATGCGGCCCTTGTAAAGGCCGCCAACCACTTGGGCCCAGACATCCTCCTCGTTTAGAGAAGGAGGAATGTCAGCATCGGGTCCAGTTTCAACGACTAGGTCTAGTACTGGGTTTGTGCCTGCTCCCAGAGGTTTGTATACTGACATTGCAAAGGTAAAAAAAGATAACACACAATGTAAGTAATAATGATGGCATAAATGAAAATAATAATAAAAATTAAGTGAAGATATGTGTACATTCAAACTTACATAGGTCGTCTCGGAGCAAGGGTCTACCCATATTTCTCCAGAAATATTATGTAATGGTGAAAATGGATGCCAACCTAGCGGAAGTGAATGTTTTGCACTGTTTGAAAATTCTAAGGTGTCATAATGCACGTTTTAAAAATTTATGGTCTAAACTACACATGGCCTAAAATTTAGAAGATAAAATACATTTTTCCCTAAAAAATATAAGGTTTGGTATTGGAAAGATAAGTTATAATGTTTTCAAAGTATTTAACCCATTATAAAGTTTTGAATCTTGTTATTTTTAATATTCTTAACCAGTATGGTTAGCAAAACTCTTTTAGCTATTAAAAAATAAAAATCATGTGACAATGGTTTAACAGTTTAGTCTTTGAAAGATTCTTAATACACCACAAGAAAAATTAGCATTTTCAACATTGAAAATGTCAATAAAAATGACTATCAATAAAAACTTATAATTATTTTTAACGGTCACTTAATGTCAATTTTTTTCTTAACAGTATTTTTATTGACACTTTTAAAGTTTGAATCGTTAAAAATACTCGTTTTTTTTACTACTAATAGGTCTCTAAAAGTTTGCACGTGACAACACATTTATCATTGAAATACTTTCACCTTTGACATAAATGGGTCACACACATTATCACTTTAGTTTTTGTGGAAATTCTGTGATATCAAATAGGTCACTCAAAACTAGAGCTATCAAAATGAGCCAGTCCCGCCTATTCGGGTCGAGCCACTTCAGGACAGTTAGTTTCGGGTCAAAAAAAGTGTTGGCTTAATCCAATTTATTCAGGTCACGAGTTGGCCCATGAGCAATTTTTTTCTTGTTTATTTTTTAAAATTTTATAGTTCATAAAATGTCAACAAAAAATACTTTTTTATTTTATTATAATGGATTAAAAAATAAATTATTAATAAGTAGTGTTATTATTTTTGCTTTATTTATGAGAATGATAAAAGAAACTTTATTTTTATTTGATAACTAAATTTTAATGACTTAATTTGATGCAATAGTGAAGTGAATAGAAATTTTTTTTTTTGTTAATACTTGTTATTAGTTAAGATTTTTAAGTGAAAAAATAGGTTAAAAACTCTAAATTCAAGTATTTATAGCTCATATATGTAATTTATTATTTAATAAAAAACCAAGGTTCAGGCCATCAGGCAGGCCTGGCCCAAGGCGGGCTCAGTCCATTTGGGCTGAGCCAAATCGGGTTAATTTTCATTTTTTCCTTCTATTTTTTCAGCCTAATCTACACATTTTTTTTGGATGAGTTGGCCTATTTCAATAGTTCCACTCAAAACTCATACATTATCCAAAAGTGGGATCAAATGATATTTTATTCGTCCAAAACATTATTTGACATCAAATAGTTAATAAAAACTCAAATTTTATTAAAAAAAATCAAATAATCTTTCAAAAAAGATAAAAGTAAAACGTCATATTATAACTTTAGGTGATCCATTCAGTGTAAAAATTTTTAGGGATTAATATGATGCCTCAATTGATCTTCTTAAGGATATACTTTGATAACGTAAAATAATTTTATATTATTTATCAATAGAATTTTAACAAAATAACAAATCATAAAAGGTGATTGTAACTACGAGGTGTGGTATGATAATAGCTCACCTTGTTCCTTAATCATGTAGATGAGAGTTTGATCCTCACTCATGGAAATGAAGCACATTTCGTGACCAACGGTTTATTTCTTTGAAAGAGCTCCCATAGTAGACACTAGATACCCTGATTTTGATATTAAAAAAAAAGTGATTGTAATATTAGATACTTACTTTTTATTATTTATCATTTTGATATAATTGTATTAGTTGACGCTATTAACTATCAATTGTCAGTGCATTCAACTCGGTTGAACCCCAATTTGTCATTTGAAGCTCTATGGTAGTGTTTGTTTTCTGTCTTGGGACATAAATATAGGGACAATGTGTCCCTATATTATATTTGGTGGTGAAGATGAGGTATGTGAATAGAAAAATTTTCTGTCTTAGGAACAAAAATTTTATATATTTCTGTCCCTCCAAATAATGAGGACAGGATATGAAGATAGAAGCCTCATACGCTAGTCAATAAAGACAGTTATCATATCTTATACTCTATAAACAAATATAATACAGAGATATAATTTTTTATATCTCCATCTCTACTATCTCTATATTTCCTGTGACAGGAAGTAAGTGCTACCTATAACAGTAGTTAATTCACTGTCATGCGGTGTATTTTTCGGTTTTGTTGTGGAGGTGTTTAATGTGCTGAGAATGAATATTAGTGTTGTAAGCGTTACTCAAAGGATTTTGACGGTAATCTGCAGTTTTTATTTTCGCATCACATTCACATCTAGAGAGAGATAAAGATAACATTATTTAAGTCAATCCTTTGTCATATATTTGGTACAATTTACAGGTAAAGAAGCTGTATTTTTTAAAGGGTGTTATACTCTTTGTCAGAAAAAAGACAAATTTCTTAAGCTAAATTTTTTTAAAAAAATTGCACCAAATATACCAAGGTGCAACTACAACAGAGCATTTATCCATTTTCTGTCAATAGCATACATTTTTTTAATGATATACTCATATAAAAAGTTAAAAACTATAAAATCTGGTGTGATATACACTGTTTAGAAAAGACACAAGAAGTTCGGTACTTTTTCCTACTCTTTCTCCTCTCTATGGTTCCTTTTCCTTAGCTTTTAAAATTTTCAATATTATAGTTTGAATAAAAGTCATGAGAAATAAATTTTACCCAAATTACTATATAAGACTTTATAAAAGTTAAATTAAATATGTTACTTTTTTGTCTGGTGAATTATTATTATTTTTCAATGTCTGGTGAATTAACTATGTGTTGTTAAGGAGTTAAAAATAGAAATGTTAGTATTGAAAAGATGAAAACTTATGTTTTTCACAGTAATTTACCCATAACAAAGTCTTAAACTTTGTCTCTTTTATTATTTTTAACCGGTGTTCTTAAGATAGCAAGACATTTAAATTAAGAGTAAAACCCCAATTCAATTTCTCAGATTTATAGTGGGGGATAAATTAGTCTCTTAGATTTAAAAAATCCTATATTAATCCCTCAAATTTCACAAATAAAGATAAGTTAGTTATTATGTAAAATTATCATCTGAGTTGTGTTCAGTTAACTGACTTATATATACTGTTAATTTTTAAGATGGTCCTAACTTGTCATACTTCTCTAAATGAAGTCCTTTAAACCTTCTTTATCATTTTCTATCTCACCACAGTTGTTTGTTCAGGAGAAATATTATGACTTTAAGTTATCATTTATTTTATGCAGAACAGACGAATGAGGTAAGTTAGGACCCACTATAAAATTAACAGTACACGTAAGCAAATTAATAGAACGCACGAACATTTCTGTTAATAGTTTAAACAATAATTTGACAAAGGGATAAATTTTTTTTAATTTGTAAAATTTAAGACACTAATATGAGATTTTTTAAATTTAAGAGATTAAGGACCTGTGTGATAAGTATTTTTAAAAATTGTTTTCAATTTTTAAAGAAGAAAACAAAAGAACATGTTTGGAAAGATATGTTTCTCACATTCATTTTAAAAATTAGAAAACTGATTAGTTTAAAAAATGGAAAACGGAAAACAAGCTGAAGGTGTTTTCTGTTCTTTAGTTTTAGAAAACAAGTGAATGTGCAGTGGAATTTTGTAAATGGGTAATAATACTTTAGCACTTAAAAAGTGGGTGTCTATATCCACTTTATAACCATTGAATGTGATGGATGTTCTCACTTATCCTTAATATCCATCACATCCAATAGTAATAAAGTGGGTCTCTGAATAGACACCCATCTTTTTGGGTGTTTAAATAGCATTACCTTATAATGTTTTGATACGTGCTTCGAATCTCACTATTTGTTAAAACAAGTTGAAACTAGAAGGCCTCCTCTATCTCCCCTTTCAACTTCGTGCCTCGACCATGAACATCACAAGAAGCTTGAAGAGTGGGACTAGGCAGCTACTAAAAAGGTGGAGGACACGACAACAACGCGATGACGATAAACGGAGGCGGAAGGGCAAAGCGATGGTACGTGGTTCTACAAATTCGGAGGTAGATCGTGGTTCGGCAGTGGTGAAGGTGGCTCGAGGACTGAAAAGCGAAGGTGACGATAGTGACCAACGTAGGTTCACGGGAGTGCTCAGTGACTCCCGAGGGGGCTGAGGCGCGAAGTTGACGCGAAGCAGCGAGATGGTGGTGATTTGTCTGTCGATGGTGATTCGGCTGTGCGTGGCGGCTCAAAGGGCTGGCACAACAGCTTCATGGCGACGCGATGGTTGGAGCCGTGATTAAGAAGATGATGGTCGTACTTGGGGTTGTGATTTGTGAAGGCAACTTAGCACCACCTTCAATGGCGGAACGAAGAAGAAGATGAAAGAGGTTTTGCATGGGAACTGAAGCTAGAAGAAAACATGTTCTATTTGCCAAACAACGATTTTTGTTTCATTGCTTTTAAAATTTGTTTTTGAAAACAGTTATCTAAACATAAATTTTGTTTTTTATCATTAAAATAATGTTTTCAGAGAAAAGCTTCCGAACATATTTTTTTATTTTTGATTTTTAAAAATTAAAAATAAATTTATTTTCCAAAACAATTTTAAAAAATAAGAAAAAAAAGCAATTCTAGGCAGGCCCTAATTTATCCCTACTATAAATCTGGTAGTCTGAAATTAATTAGATATGCTAATAATGGTGTGGAGCTGGAAGCATTAAAGGGGAGGTCTGGCCAGTGGCCCACGTCTGTAGCCCACCTAGTAGTCCAAGAGCCAAGAGATATTATCTACCAAAAATAGAAAGGAGCATTTACCGTTTGTTGAACAAAAACATTTATATCAGACAACCAAAAAAAATGACAAAAATGTTATTTTTTCATTACTTTGAAAACTATATTCCTATATATACCAAAAAAATTGTATTTTCCTATTAAAATTTATCAAGCTTAATAAACTTCAAAATAAAAAGAGAAAAATTAAGGAGGAGAGAACTGAAGATTTTACTAAAAAATGGAACCCAAGACTTCTCCTTATTTTTTTTTAAAAAATATTTATACGAGTAGAACTAGAACAACTAGATGTTAGGCCTGAGAGGAAACAACTACCTTAAACATTAAGGTTAAAATTTTGTTAACTTGTCAATAAAAAAAAAGAAGAGATTTTGCACGCAAGACGTGTCCACTGTCTCTGTGATGACATTTGACAACTCTATAATACCACCACCAGACTTCTACCTTTATGACTATTTTTTCTTTTCCATTCATAACATATGTCTCTTAATACTGCAAAAGCATGCTTTTGTAAAAATATATAATAAATACACATATATGAAAATATGACATTATAAATGGAGTTTGGACCCAAATTATATGCCTGGGGCATCGGCAAGTGTTATCTGGCAATTGGCATCCCAAGGCTTATGGAATGAAGGAAGGAACATTTCTGGGACATTCGACACGATAGTATCCTTACTTCCTGAGGGAACAACAATGTGAATTGGAATTTTGTTCCACGATCATCATAATAATAATAAAAAACTTATTCAGTAGTATTACACGTAACCATGTGCAGTTCTAGATTTTTAAAAGAAAAAGTATAGCACCACTCTCTGCTGTCCAAGTACTTCAGTTCACCCCAAGAGAAAGATTCTCTACAATTACTTTCTCTGTCAATCTCTCTATACGTTTCTCTCACTCCTCCTCCCTATTACCGTATCTTTGTAGATATGCACTAAGCAAAGCAAAGCAGCTTAACCAAAAAGCAGGTTTTGCCAAGTTCAGCTATCCAACGGGATCTGGTCTGTGCTTACTGCTCACAACATCTTCTGTCAGCTTCTTCTTGTTAGCTTTTAACCTCTCAACCTTGCTTTGCTTTCTAACAACTCATTCAAGGCCTTCACTTGGTGCTTTACTCTTTGTGATTATATCACTTGTTCTGATCAGTCTGTTTTCTCCTAACTTCTGATCTTAACTTGTTCACTGTGCTGTATTCTTCAAATTAAACTATCAAAACCAGTCTCCTATGATCCTATCTAAGCTTTGAATCATTATTTTCTGTAAGTCTTGCTTTTTCATCGTGCCAACTTTTTGTTTTTGTTGTTGTTTAGAGGGCTAGTTGCAGTATGGATCAGCAAACTTCCTTATGAAAAAGCAGCTTTGGGCTTCAAATTTAGCATACCCTATAAAGCCATCACAGGTTTCATTTGTCTTTTAGTTCTGATTTGTGGCTCTCAGGGTGTATATACCTTGGTTCTGCATTTATGGAGTTGATGGGAGGTGAAAATTTTAGTAGAGGTCTTGTTCTGTTGTTGTTGAATTTGATGTTAGTTGGTTCAGTGAGTGGAATTGGTGTTAACTGGGGCACACAGGCCACACACCCTTTGCCACCATCCACTGTGGTGAAAATGCTGAAAGACAATGGCATTCAGAAGGTTAAGCTATTTGATGCTGACACCAGAATCTTAGATGCTTTGAAGAAGTCTGGGATCCAGGTGATGGTGGGGATTCCGAATGACATGCTCTATTCACTCGCTAACAGTGTGCAAGCAGCTGAAAAATGGGTTTCCAAGAATGTTTCTGCACACATCTCTTCTGGAGGATTAGACATCAGGTATAGCATGCCTTTTTCCCTTCAGCTGCTGATTGTTGAAATGGATGTGCATAAACGAATGAAGTTTCTTCTGAATTGTGGATTGAAAACATTATGGTACCCAACTCTACCAACTTGGAATTAAAATTGAGTTCAGAGCACAAAGTAACATTTGGTTTAGACGGTACTTAACTTTGTGTGGTGGCAGAACATAGAGTTGGAAGAAAATCCAAAATTTCTAACTGTCTACCTACCAACTTTGAATATTACTCCGATTCTGGAGGGAGGTAAAGCAGGAAATGCCTCATAATTGTCATGGTTCAATGGTATTCTTTTTTTGTTTGAAGTTTGAACACCTAAAGAGGTATACTGAGTTACACAAGTTTATTGCTTTCACAATATAATGGACAACCCCTATGATTTCTGAATTAGGCTGCTTTGTGTTGCCACTTGCCACTGCTGCATGATGTTCTGGTGCCTCTGCTATTGTGTGATTCACCAATCTAAACATTAGTGTTTTTCACTTTTTCTGAAGTCTTTGTATCCCTATACCGTAAACAAATGAGCTATTCACCTATTATCATGGAAGATATGCATGTCTGATTGTTTAACAAGTCCACTATGATCCTGGGCTCCTTAACCATTCAAATTAGCTTGATATTAGCAAGAGAGAAGAAAAATGTTGGGATGTAAGATGTGAACTTCAAATATATTGTACACTCTACCTCAAATTGTGTATATTTTTACACTGTAACCTCTTGTTCTGATTCTCTCCTATGTTGATATGGGGAAGCAACACTCACTGGTAATGGACTATTAAGAAAATTATGTCCCTTGTTTGACTTTTAATTTAACAGCCCAATATCCTTAATTTCACATTCACCTATGTTTCAAAGTGTTTCTAAGTTGATATATCATAAAACAATGTCCACTCTTAGCCGTTGGTCTAACTATTTGTCATGGATCAACTCTCCTAGAATCTTAAGTTGTTGGATAAAGGTATATGAATGATTTTATACTCTAACACGCCTCACTCTAATACATCTCTTTTGGGCTTGAGGGTGAGTTATTTTCATAATGCCATAATGGGGATAACAAAGATCGAACCCTGATCACTTGGTTATAGTGGCTTTGATCCATACGGTAAAATGATCTCTTTCAAAAGCTTTTATACTCTAACGCTATTCACATAAATGTCTATGTTGCAACTGTCTATATTTTCTCTTCCTCACACACATTATTTCTTGTGATATTTGCTAGGTACGTTGCAGTGGGGAATGAACCATTCCTGTCCACATACAACGGCACCTTCGAAGCCACAACTCTTCCAGCTCTTCAAAACATCCAAGCAGCACTCACAAAATCCGGCTTGGGCAACAAGGTCAAAGTCACTGTCCCATTAAACGCAGACGTATATCAGAGCTCATCAGAAAAGCCTTCCGACGGCGACTTCAGGCCCGACATCCACAACCTCATGCTTCAGATTGTCAAGTTCTTAAACGACAATGCAGCTCCATTCACTGTGAACATCTACCCTTTCATCAGCCTCTACTCAGACCCCAATTTCCCTGTTGACTATGCATTCTTCAACGGCTACCAGTCTGCTATAAACGACAATGGGAAGACCTATGACAACGTGTTTGATGCCAACCATGACACTCTAGTTTGGGCACTTCAGAAGAATGGCTTTGGAAACTTGCCCATTATTGTTGGGGAAATTGGTTGGCCTACTGATGGAGACAGGAATGCAAATCTCCAATATGCACAACGTTTTAACCAAGCTTTTATGTCACGTTATTATATTTCTGCAAAGGGCACCCCAATGAGGCCTGGCCCTGTTGATGCATACTTGTTTAGCCTCATAGATGAAGACAATAAGAGCATTGAGCCAGGTAACTTTGAGAGACATTGGGGTTTGTTTTACTTTGATGGAAAGCCTAAGTACCAGCTTAACATTGGATCAACTAGAGGCAGCAACAATGGGTTAGTACCAGCTAGTGGTGTTGAGTATTTGGCGAAGAAGTGGTGTGTTTTGAAGCCCTCAGCAAATCTTAATGATGACCAAATTGCACCAAGTGTGGCATATGCTTGTCAGAATGCTGATTGCACTAGTCTTGGGTATGGTACTTCATGTGGCAATTTGGATGCTCATGGTAACATCTCTTATGCATTTAATAGCTACTACCAGATAAATGACCAGTTGGACAGTGCTTGCAAGTTCCCGGGGCTTTCGATGGTCACTGATAAGGACCCTTCGTTTGGGACTTGCAGGTTTATAATCATGATCCAGACAGATTCCGCAGGGCTGGATGGGAGAGTTGGGTTTATAGGAACAGTGCTCATGGTGTTCTTGTTTTTCACTATTCTGTAATCTAATCATTCATTTAAATTTGCTAGCTTTTTATTTTATTTTTCTGTGAAGTAAACTCTGAATTTCAAATTCAGGTTTATGTTGTACCCAAAAAAAGAAATGAGAGGAAAAGAAAAGATCAGACATATGTCGGACTCGGATGTAGTCAATGGTAGAAACTAGAAAGATTAAACAAGCTGTCCTACCTAGTCCATGTCAGTGTTTAGGGAATTTTTCTTATGGCAATGACCTAAAACCTTTTTTTTTTTTTTTTTTTGAACCAAAGGGTATCCTCTTGCTGACAGTCAAAGATTAAACCTTTAGAGACATGTGAGATTATCGAAATGGGTTTTGTTTTTTCCAACGAATCCCCTTTTTATACACATGGTAAGAGTTAAACCTCTGACACATGTTTAAAGGACCCAACCACTTACCTAAAAACCCATTGCATTCTTCTCAAACCTTTATCATTGAATTTATCCAAGTGGCGCATGGAAAATAAGTTTATGGACATAGTTTTGCATTTAGATACGAATCTCTTTCTATACACATGGTTACTAATCAAATTTTTGATTAAATATTTAAGGAGTCTAATTAATTATTATTTATGTTAGATGTTATGGTTAAAATTTGTCAATTACCATTGTTTTTGGTGAAGATATTTTTTTCGCATTAAGTAGATCAATCAGTTACAATTATAAAATATCTTTTACTAAGGGTTTAATTTTAATATTTTCAAATTGATATTTTTTTTTATTAATTGGCTAAAAGCTTAAAAAGAATTATATGTATGATGAGTCATGGGAGATCGTGAATTTAACTATTATGTTCATCTCAATCCTCTAATATCTTAACCCAAAAGAAAGCTAGAAAAAGAATTACAAACGGAAAGTACGATTTAAATTGTTATCGTTCTTTATTTATTTATACATTCAAAATATGATAATATATAAATTACTTATTCAAAATTTAAATAAAAATATGAAATTTATGTTTTGTTAATTATTTAACTGAAGATCAAATATTAAAAATAAATATAATCATATAAACATTTTTCTCTAATTACAATTACATTTTCAATTTAATTAGTTTTTATTAAATAATTATGATTTGGATAAGTATTCTATATTATTTATTTCAAAAGACAAAATTATAAAATTTAAAATCATTAAACAAATATGTAATAATTGTCAATTCGCCAGTCACTCTTACTTATAATAATAATATTACTTAAAAATAAAGTTTTGTATTAAATTCACCAAGTTACATGCAGTATATTTAGAAATAACACTAAAAAAATACAAATGTACGAAATTTTTTGTATTAATTGTCAATAACACTAAACAAATATGTAATAATTGTCAATTCACCAGTCACTCTTACTTATAATATATTACTTATAAATAAAGTTTTGTATTAAATTCATCAAGTTACATGCAATATATTTAGAAATAACACTAAAAAAATACAAATGTACGAAATTTTGTTGGAGCTTATAAATATAAGAATTGAACTATATTTTCTTATATAACTATGTATAACTGTTTTTGAGGCCAATAATGCATGAGTTTCTCTCAAAAAAAAAAGAAAAAAGAAGTTCATTTTATGTTATTTTTTATTATAAAAAATGGGACATTAGACCAATTAATTTCCCTTTCAGCCACAAAAGGGGGCCTAAAAAACTGCAGCGAGGAATTTGATCAAGTAATATTTGGTACAGATTTCGTTTTATTTTGGTTGGGTCAAAGGTACTGATGTGGTGGAGCTAAGCGCTGCTGTAAGGAACGGGCACTGACAAGTGAAGATATAAGCCGAAGCTTTTGGCAATGATCAGCGTGGAAATATCGAGTTAGTATAAGCTTCTAAGTTAAATAGGTCAAGTTTGTATTTTTAAAAATGAGTGTGATCTTGGATCTATTAGTTAATATAAGTCTCTTTTATGATTTTAGTTTGATCTTTCTAAAAATTTGACTTCAGAGGCCTATTTGGTTAAAAAACATTTTACAAAGATCAAAACCCTTCTTTTAAATAAATTAATATACTACTAAATATGTCAAAAAATATTTTTTTAAATAGACTAAAAGAATTAAGTAAGTAAAAAATGTATTTTTAAATACATTAAAATATTTATATTATCATTATTATTTAAATAATAATAATAAGTAGACCAACCTGATAGGTTGGATATTTTATTGTTTAAAGCCTGACCTAATTAGTTAAAAAGATTTATTTAAAAGCTTTAATTGAACTTGTTTATCAAATATACCAAACTTAACTAGATTGATTGTAGACTAAACCAAAAGGCCGAGTGATTTGACCTACTTCCATTTCTAGCAATGGTTTAACTTGTAAACAAAAAGCAACTTACCCTTTTTTTCTTGGTTGTGCAATCATCAACTCTCGGAAGTACTAAGCATGCTCATGAGAATGGGCTGGGCTGGGCTGGAAGTTGGGCCTAATAGGGTAGGGTTAATAAACCGGGTCGGGTCCTATCGGGAAGCTTCCGACCCATAATCATCGCGTTGCTTGGTGTCGTGCACTTTCTCACTTGCTCCATTTCATTCTCCGTTTATACCAATATATGCTCTTCCCTCGTGCTCGGCAACTGCAACAACCAAAACCCCAAAAAACCTTCCTCCGCCGTGTCTCTATCCCTATATCCCTATACATATATGTAAAAAGCAACACACAATAATCACAATCACATATAGTTTTCTTTTATTTATTTATTTATTTTTTCGAATATCGTTACCCTCTTTTCGCTCTCTCTCGCTTTTTCGCCGATAGCTAAATAAACTGCATGGAGGACCAAGCGAATCAGAGCCAGGGCCAAGCTCCTCCGCCGCCGCCACGTCCGGCGCCGGAATCTCAGCCTCCGCCGTCGGAGGAGGAGGAAGAGGAAGACGATTCTAAGAAGGAGGAGGAGGAGCTTGTCGCGAAGGTTAACAGGCTCATGGAGAAGATCACTTCCGCTTCTGATAACCCTAAACCCGCTGTTCTCCACGCCCTTGCCTCCATTCTCGAAAAACAAGAGTTGCGGTGAGTTTCTCTCTTTCGTTCTTGATTTCGCTGCTTTGAATTTTGCGGTTTTCTCTCCGTTTTGTTTGATTTGTTTTTGGAATCAATTCTTAGGTTTTGAAAATTCAGTTGCGTGGATGAGTGTTAATTGTGTTGTTTATATTGTGCTTTGTTTTTTTTTTTTTTTTGTAGATTTTATGTATTTGCTTTTAATCACTGTTGTTAACGTTCAATTGATAATTTATTTTGGGAATGTAGATTCCTGGAAGAGAATGGCCATTCTTCCTCGAGTACTGCTCGTGCTGCCCATAACATTGGGCGCCTTGGGAGCTTAATCCGGGTATTGTGACCTACATGGTCATTTTTTTGTGTGATAGTGTTTAACTTTGATGTTTAATTATGAGATAGTAATCTGGCACTTCTGTTCTACGCAGGAAAATGATGAATTCTTCGAGTTAATATCGTCGAAGTTTCTGTCAGAATCCACATACTCAACTGCCATTCAAGCTGCTTCTGCTAGAATTCTCTTAAACTGTTCGCTAACTTGGATTGTAAGATTTTGTTTTCCAGCTATCCGAGCTTGCCTTTTTTTTTTTGGGTAATATTTAATTTTCAACAAGCATGCATTGTTGTATGTATCTGATGAAGTGTAAATGGACAGTATCCTCATGTTTTTGAAGAACCTGTAATAGAGAACATCAAAGAGTGGGTGATGGATGATTATGCTAGATTGACTACCGAAGAGCAAAATCTGAAACATAATTCAGGGAGAAGGGAGGCATCAGATTCTGAAATGTTGAAAACCTATGCAACTGGACTCCTTGTTGTGTGTTTGGTTGGGTATGTTGAGCAATTGATATGCTACTTTTTATATTTCATCTTCAGAATTCTGGATTTTTTTTTTTTTTTTGCATTAATTCTTAATTCTAGTGGATGCTGGTGTTTGTCTTGCTTATCCCTACTTCTTTGGTCTCATTTTCTGTATTTTCTTATGAAATTTTGAATGGTCTCAGTGGAGGTCAAGTTGTGGAAGATGTATTGACATCTGGATTGTCAGCTAAGCTTATGCGTTATCTACGTTTGCGTGTGCTGGGAGAGACAAGTAGTAGCCAGAAAGAAATTAGCCATTTGACAGAGAGTAAGCATGCATCTGGAAATACTTCTGTGAGGGGTAGAGAGGATGGTCGTGGAAGATTTCGCCAGCTCCTGGAATCAAGTCATTTGGATGATTCCAGGATGGCTGATGAGAGATCTTTAGATGACCTTAATCTTGAAAGGGGTCCTGATAGAAGCATTGGTGGACAAGAAGATTCTTGGATTGATGGTGAACCCCCTGATGTGCTAGGTGAAGGTGCTGATATCTGTGAGGCTGATACTGATGGGGAGGATAGATGGCACTGTAGAGATATAACTGATGGAAGGACAAAATATGGTGAGCATGATGACAATGTGAGAGATGACTCTTCAAGACGGCGTGCAAACCGTGGATGGGGAAGATCCAAAGGGAAAGGAAGGGTCAATGAAGGGACTGTCGAAAGTGAACCCGTTTTGTCATCTCCTGGTTCTGGTAGTCGATTAGGGCCGGGGCGGAGTGTCAGAGATAGGAGCATGTTGAGGAATGTTGATGTTAGAAGGGGGCCTGATTCTAAGAAGAATCTTGCCAGGAACACTTCTGATGCTTCTGTTATGGACAGAGGGGATAATGATGATTGCTTTCAAGAGTGCCGCATTGGGAGTAAAGATATTTCTGATATTGTTCGGAGAGCAGTCCGGGCTGCTGAAGCTGAAGCTAGATCAGCCAATGCACCTGAAGAAGCTGTCAAAGCTGCTGGTGATGCTGCTGCTGACCTTGTTAAAACTGCAGCTTCAGAGGTAGGCTTGGGCTCATTCAATCCCTCAAAGCTATAAACATATTCTGTGCTATATATCTATAAGTTATGATTTAAACTTGAATGGTCAAATTGTTAACTTGTCATATATATTCAGGAATTTAAATCCACTAATGATGAAGCAGCAGCCATTTTGGCTGCTTCAAGAGCTGCATCAACTGTTATTGATGCTGCATCTGCAGTTGAAGTTTCAAGGTAAGTTACAATTTGTTTCAATGATTTTATCATTTTCATTAGCAATGTCTGAGTGCTTTTTTAGATGGACAATTGTCAGCGTAGTCCTTTTAGTTCTTGTGATTGGTAATCATGTTCTTCTTCGGTTGGTGGCAGGAGCTCCATCAGCATCAATACTGAGACGGAGAATGCGAGTGGTAAAGAAACAGAAATTGGTGAGGATGTTGAAGATTACTTCATCCCAGATACTCAATCACTTTCACAATTGAGGGAAAAGTATTGCATTCAGTGTCTTGAGTTACTTGGTGAATATGTTGAAGTTCTTGGCCCAGTGTTGCATGAGAAGGGGGTAGATGTGTGTCTTTCACTTTTGCAACAGAATTCTAAGCATCAGGAGGTGTCCAAGGTTGCATTTCTGTTGCCTGATGTCATGAAGCTGATCTGTGCTTTGGCTGCTCATAGGAAATTTGCTGCACTATTTGTGGACCGTGGGGGAATCCAAAAGCTGCTTGCTGTCCCTAGAATGGCACAAACATTCTCTGGCCTTTCTTCTTGTTTATTTACCATTGGTTCTCTTCAGGTGATCATCTTTGTTTAATCATTGTGATTGTTGAACTGGATGCCTAATAATCAATCTTCTCATTAATCTTTTTGCATCACATTTTTCTAACTTTAGGTTATTATTTCAGGGCATAATGGAGCGGGTTTGTGCTCTTCCATCAGATGTTGTTTATCATGTTGTTGAGTTGGCTCTCCAACTTCTTGAGTGCAACCAAGACCAAGCCCGGAAGAGTGCAGCTTTATTTTTTGCTGCTGCATTTGTCTTCAGAGCTGTCCTTGATGCTTTTGATTCTCAGGATGGATTACAGAAATTACTGGGTCTTCTAAATGATGCTGCTTCGGTAAGATCAGGAGTAAATTCTGGAGCCTTGGGCTTATCTAATGCAGGATCACTTAGAAATGATCGATCGTCTGCTGAAGTGCTGACATCATCTGAGAAGCAGATTGCCTACCACACTTGTGTTGCTTTGCGGCAATATTTCAGAGCACATCTCCTTTTATTAGTGGATTCAATTCGCCCAAACAAAAGCAACCGTAGTGCTGCTAGGAATATTTCAAGTGTAAGGGCTGTGTACAAGCCACTTGATATTAGCAATGAGGCAATGGATGCAGTATTCCTACAATTACAGAAAGATCGGAAACTTGGTCCTGCATTTGTAAGGACACGTTGGCCAGCAGTAGAGAAGTTCTTGTCTTCTAATGGGCATATTACCATGTTGGAATTGTGTCAGGTATGACATCTTAAGTTTGTGCATTCCCTATATATTTTAATTTATTTATTTATTGTTCTTTTGGTTGTTTGTAGGCCCCACCTGTGGAGCGATATCTGCATGATTTGCTTCAGTATGCTCTGGGTGTCCTGCATATTGTGACATTGGTACCTAGCAGTCGAAAGATGATTGTAAATGCAACATTAAGCAATAATCGTGTCGGCATAGCAGTAATTTTGGATGCTGCAAGTATTGTTGGTAGTCATGTGGACCCTGAGGTGAGTGTCTTGTGGTTGCAATTGTAGTGTTTCCTGCCATAAATTTCCGGCAGGATATGGTATCTCATATTTTTAGTATACACTTTGCATTTCAGATAATACAGCCGGCATTAAATGTTTTAGTCAACCTTGTTTGCCCTCCACCTTCAATCAGCAATAAGCCCGCTTTAGCTACACAAGGTCAGCAGTTTGCTTCTGCCCAGGCCTCAAACGGACTACCCTTGGAGACTAGAGATAGAACTGCTCCTGTTACCAACCAGATTGATCCCAGGGAGAGGAACGGGGAATCCAGTGCTGTAGATCGAGGCAATGCTGCAGTGCCTAGTACACAAACTGTTAATAGCACTCCGCAAACTCCTGTACCTGCTGCAACTTCAGGATTGGTTGGCGACCGTAGAATCTCTTTGGGTGTGGGAGCAGGTTGTGCTGGCCTTGCTGCTCAACTAGAACAAGGATATCGTCAGGCAAGAGAGGCTGTTCGCTCTAATAATGGCATAAAGGTTCTTCTGCATCTCCTCCAACCACGCATTTATTCTGCTCCCACTGCTTTAGATTGTCTTCGTGCTTTAGCATGCCGAGTTCTGCTTGGATTAGCCAGGGATGATACTATTGCACACATATTGACAAAGCTACAGGTGAACAATAATTACTTTCATGAACTGAGTCTTATCCGAACTGATCTCTTTTCAATACATCCTTGTTGCATGGGATTGACCCAGTTAGCATCAAGCATGAAAATTGTGATAACTTAGCTTAACTTTTTGCTTGTATATTAGTTGAATTCTATTCTTATCATGTTGTAGAAACTTGTATATATTATCAAATATTATGGATTGTGGGAATTCAATATCCGTATTTTGTGGGTGTTTTCTAGGTTGGGAAAAAGCTGTCAGAATTGATTCGGGATTCAGGCAGCCAGACCTCTGGAACAGAGCAGGGTAGGTGGCAGGCTGAGCTTTCCCAGGCTGCAATTGAGCTTATTGGGGTGAGCGTCTGCACTTTTACTTAAGCTGATGTGTTTCAGTGTCTCATGTGCAGTCTGAGTAAACTGTTCAGGACGTACGTTGTACTTGCTTCCATGTTTTGCTTGCACATTTATTTCTCAAACTCCGTTTTTTCTCTTGCTTTTTTTTTTGTTGTTGTTGCAATTGCTCTGTTTTTGGTTTTGGGTCTCAACTGTTGGCTAGGAAAATGTAGGGCAGTGACCATTGGTTTCCTATTGATGGGTCCTAATTTTTTTTATTTTTTGATACATAGGCAAAGAAGAGGCTCTAAAGTTATTTGAACTATGCTACCAACTATAATCTTGGTTTTGAAATTTTAAGCTTGTGCAACAAATCTGCCATGAAATAGAATGCTTAAAGCATCGAAGTCTTCACTACCTATGTTAACAAAAAATAAAAAGCTATATTAAGGTTTAAAGCTCTGCTTGAGAGTACAAGGGCACAGCAAGCCAAACCCATTGGAATGGACTGAACAAACAAATTTAGTGTTTTTGTTTCCCTTAACTAAGATACACATTCATCTGCAGTTACTGAAGGCTGCAACTCAATAAATGACAATTGCATTGAAATATTTTTTTTTTTTGTAGATTGTAACTAATTCAGGGCGTGCAAGTACATTAGCTGCAACTGATGCTGCTACTCCTACCTTAAGGCGCATAGAAAGAGCAGCTATAGCTGCTGCTACTCCTATTACTTATCATTCAAGGTATTAGTATTTTTTAACTGATCATTCTGTGCTTTTGTCACACACGTTCAGCCCCTTCTGATGTCACTACGTGTTTTTTTTTTTTTTTTTTTTTTCAGGGAACTGCTGCTTCTAATTCATGAGCACCTACAGGCATCTGGATTGTCACAAACTGCTTCTACATTGCTTAAAGAGGCTCAGTTGACTCCCTTGCAATCATTGGTTGCTCCATCTTCTCTTCCACAACTGCCCACCATACAGGAAACTTCTTCAACACTAATTCAATGGCCCTCTGGCCGCACCCATTCTGGATTTCTTACTAATAAATCAAAGGTTAATGGAAGGGATGAGGATGCAAACTTGAAAAGCGATGGTGTGTCTGCAAAGAAAAAATCACTGACCTTCTCATTATCTTTTGGTTCACATTCAAGACGTCACCTAGCTGATTCCCAGCAGTCTTCAGTCAGAAAAGGGGTAAGTACTGGGAAGGAGTCTTTAGAAGCTAGTACTGTAGAGACTCCATCCGAATCTGCAGTGAAACATAACATTGATGCTGGATCTCAGTATAAAACTCCAATCAATTTGCCTACAAAGCGTAAGTTCTCTGATTTAAAGGATATAGGAATGTTTTCATCATCTGGAAAGCGATTAAATGTCGGGGATCAAGGACTTCGTTCTCCAATTTTTTCAAGTTCAGTTCGGAAAAGCAGCTTGCATACTCCTGATGCTTTGGGGCTTTCTACACCAATCACTAGCTTGAGAAGTCAACAAGATACAGCCGACTATGGGGATGAGAATCAGTACAATATATTGAATCCGGGTCAGATGACACCATCCTCTCAAGTATTAAACGACCTTCAACCCAACAACCCAGAGCGTACAACACTAGATTCTCTAGTGGTTCAGTATCTGAAGCATCAGCATCGCCAATGCCCAGCTCCTATTACCACTCTTCCTCCGCTATCTCTTCTACACCCACATGTTTGTCCTGAACCAAAGCGATGCCTTGATGCCCCTTC
Source organism: Dalbergia cultrata (assembly GCA_031216105.1). Taxonomy (NCBI): domain Eukaryota; kingdom Viridiplantae; phylum Streptophyta; class Magnoliopsida; order Fabales; family Fabaceae; genus Dalbergia; species Dalbergia cultrata. The sequence continues at coordinate 33,576,537 of CM062349.1, read as the reverse complement.
CAATGTGACTGCTCGGCTTGGTACGCGTGAATTTAAACTTACGTATGGAGGAGTGCATGGCAATCGCAGGGATCGTCAGTTCGTTTACAGCCGGTTTAGGCCATGGCGCACTTGTCGTGACGATGCTTGTACCTTATTAACATGCATTACATTTGTTGGTGACTCTTCTCATATTGCTGCTGGGAGCCATGGTGGAGAACTCAGGTTGTTCGACTCCAACAACAACAGTGTGGTGGAGAGCTTCACTGGTCACCAGTCTCCTTTGACACTCGTTCAGTCTTTTGTTTCTGGTGAGACCCAGCTATTGCTCTCTTCAAGCTACCAGGATGTTAAGCTGTGGGATGCTACATCAATTTTAAGTGGTCCTACCCATTCGTTTGAAGGGTGCAAGGCAGCCAGGTTTAGCAATTCTGGGAATGTTTTTGCAGCACTGTCAACCGAATCTGCAAGGCGGGAAATCCTCTTGTATGACGTCCAAACAAGTCAGTTAGAATCAAAGTTGTCAGATACTTTTGCAGCTTCTACAGGACGTGGTCATGTTTATTCTTTAATCCACTTTAGCCCTTCTGACTCCATGCTCCTTTGGAATGGTGTCTTGTGGGACAGGCGGGTTTCTGGGCCTGTTCATCGCTTTGATCAGTTTACAGACTATGGGGGTGGAGGCTTTCATCCTGCTGGCAATGAGGTATGCAAATATTGCTCGAGTCTTAAAACGATAAAATATTGGTGTTGGAAGGATATCTTTAATGAGTAAAAGGCAGTAGAACAGTCATACCGAGGATATCGGTATCCTACTCATCAGTCTCTATGGAAGTGCATGAATAGACATTTAAAGGGTCAAAACTCAACTTCCATTTAAGGGATTTACTTGTGCATCCATAAAATGGCTGAAGAGTTGGAGATTATAGAGGGTTTAGGGTCTCTGTCCAAAATTTTAGGATGATAGGGTTTTTCACCAAGACATGATTGTAGTGAACGTATAATTTTTTCAAAATATTAAATTATTAATTTTGCATATATTTTCTCCCTTCAATTAGTATTTCTGACCTTTCTTTTTTATTTTGGAAAAATTTGTCTTTGGCCAGGTTATTATAAACTCCGAAGTCTGGGATCTGCGCAAGTTTAGGCTGCTACGGAGTGTACCTTCATTAGATCAAACATCAATAACATTCAATGCACGTGGTGATGTGATGTATGCAATCTTGAGGAGAAATATTGAGGATGTAATGTCAGCAGTCCATACACGACGTGTCAAGCATCCTCTCTTTGCAGCGTTCCGAACAGTGGATGCAATAAATTATTCTGACATTGCTACTATACCAGTGGATCGCTGTGTTCTTGATTTTGCAGCTGAGCCAACAGATTCATTTGTTGGGCTGATTACTATGGACGATCAAGATGAGATGTATGCATCTGCCAGAGTCTATGAAATTGGCCGTCGGAGACCAACTGACGATGATTCTGATCCTGATGATGCTGAAACTGAGGAAGAAGATGAGGATGATGACGACGATGATGATGCTGATGTAGATCCACTGTTGGGCCCTGGTTTTCGTGGTGACAGCGAGAGTGATGCTGATGACTTGAGCAATGATGATGAAGATGATGATAGCATAGGTGAGCTTGATGATGATGAAGATGGGGATTTCATTTTGGACGATTTAGACATTGATGGGGGACCGGGCGTGTTGGAGATTGTGACAGAAGGTGATGAGGACGATGATGATGATGATAGTCAAGGACTTGAATCTTTAAGTAGTGATGAAGAGGATTATGTGGGTAATGGCTTTGGTTATTAACTGTTAATCAAAGAGAGGCTGTAATTATTATTTCTTTCTTCATTATATTCATTTTTGGGCGAAAGGTTTTTCAATTTTTGGCTCAAATTTTGCTTTTATATCTCACATGATGTCCCCTGCGAACTGATTATTATTATTATTATAACAGAAAAGTCAAGAAGCGCAATTGTATATGCTTTTAAACCGTAGTTTTGTGTTTTATTTTTTGCATTATCTTTTACTTTTGATGTGAAAAATCAAATTAGTTTAAGTTAGTTTTAAATTAAGCACTGGTTAATTATAATTAGGTCATTTTTATATTGGCTAGCATGATTAATTTTACCTTATCATGTTAAACTAGTTTTTCAAGTTGTTGATGAGACTCGGTGAGAAAACGATAGAGTAATTCAAGCCAAAACCGCACTGCAGGGGTATTATTTTTGCTGCACTGAGTTTCATCCTGTTATTTAATTATAAATTTTTGTATGTAAAATTTTCATAATAGGAGGAGGTTGAATTAAATATTTTTATTAACATGATAATATACGTTACTCTGTGTATTTAAATTCTAATTAAAAACGAGTGTATTTGATTTGATCTATAAATTTAATTTCTTGTTTGAAATCAGTCATAAATAAACTAAGAATTTAATTTTGAAATGGATTTAATTTTCGTATATTGATAGTATATATAAAAAAATACACGATCGTTTAATCATTATATGCCACATTATAAAGTAGGTAAATTTTCACCATATTATTGGATGTCAGTGATTTTTTTTTTTTTCATATGGTTAGTAAATCAAAGTTAAACTTAAAAGAAGAGGACATTACAATCATAGCTAGTCATGTTTAAATATTGCCAAAAAAAAAAAAAGATAATGTTTGTAAAGTTAATCACTTAAAATGATAAGTAAAAAGACAAATAGAACATTAGAACTAAATTAAACGTTGCAATAATGATAAAGTAGTGTTTAGAATGTAACATTAGGAAATAATTTGATTTGATTTGTTAGTTGATCTATAAATTAAATTTTATGTTTGTAATGATTAAATAGAATTGAAATTGAATTGATTTAGAAATAAATTCTTATCTTTAGAATATATTATATTAGTGTTTTACCCATGCGATTCACAGAACTTTACATTTAGAAATTTTTAAAAAATTTGATAAAAGATATATTATAAAATTGAATTGAATTATAATATATTAATTTTCTATAATTTATTATGAAAATAATTTATCATTGCCTTTTTCCTAAGATAAATATGTTTTATTTTTAAGATAAATAATTAACCAAAATTTTATGTTTATATATCAATATGTGGGTGTATATATATTTTTGAAACTTAGGACTAATTTTAATTTAGCTTAATTAAATTGTAACTAAATTATTACCCATGTAATGTATATTTTTATTAGCACTCATATAATATCTGAATTTGGTATATATATATATGGTACACTAATTGTTACGTGTGCAATTCATATGTTTTCACTACCATGAAAGATATATTCACCACTACTTGTGTTATAGATTGTTTGAGTTAGGAAAAAAATGTCATATACTTTTATTATTAAACAAATGACAAAATTAGTTAAATTATATGTATATTTAATTTCAATTGATGTATTATTATAATTTTTATATTATTTATAAATAATAGATATGTTTTGTATACTAAGCAAATGAATTATTTTTGTATTTATGATAAAAATGTTTTACTCTATAACCATTTACCATTTGTAATTGATTGAAAGGAATTCTCATTTGTAATTAAATCTGTCAGACATGATATTAGAATCAATATTAGATTAAAATGATATCAATTAAGAATAATATCCAAACATCAATATCAAATAATATGATAATAACAAATTGACATGGAAGCAAATATAAATAATTTTTTGTTTAAAAATTAAATTACATATTAAATTTGAAGATTGAAATTGATACCGAGATTGAGATTTAAGATATGCGATACATATAAAATATCTTTAGTTTACATAGTAATTATTAGAAACCATTTATTGAAAATTAAGAGAAAGCTAAGAGAAATATTTAAGAATTAAATTAATATGAAAACATATAATTAATAGAGATATGATTTTCTAATATTGTAAAAGATGGTTATGATTTAATAATTAAGAATTATTTGAATAAAATGAAAAATATTTAATATTTAATGTGAATATTTATAAATTTATAAATTACTGATCGATATGACAATTAAAAGAATAAGTGAAGATTTAATTAAAATAGCTGAAATCATAATTAAAAATAGATAATTGTTTAATTGATTTGATCCTTTTAAAATCAAATAAAAGAAAATTATTTAGAATTAAAGTAATATTAACAACTAATTTCATTATTAAATCAACCTAGTATATAAGATTATAAAGAAATGTTTTGAATTTTTTTATTTGAAATGTGTATATGATATTCTAATTTTGTGAAAAAAGAGTATAATATTGAAGATTAAGAATCATTTACAATAATTAGTGCAATATTATTAAAAGATGAATATAATATTAAGAAAATATTTAAAAATGGAAATATGGTAATTTTAAATATTATTAAATTTCAATAATATAATTTTTAAACTTATTTAAAATAACATACTATCACTGATTAATTTCAAACTCAAATCAATATAGTATTAAATACTAAGAAAGAATACATCAAAAGTAAAAAATGAATAAAGAAACAATTAATCCAAAAATTAAAATAATTTGAAGCTATGAGAGCTATGTAAATTAAAATATTAAAAAAGAGAAAAATAAAAAACTTGATAAATGAAGAACTGTAAGATTCAAATCAAATAAAAGAAAAATATTTTAAAGAAAATTACCAACAATACAAATTAGCAAGCTTTAATACTACTGTAATAGAAAAGAGGTAAAATTGAACCAAAGAAAACTTTACTGACAGATCATTCTGAATTTGATTCTATTGAATTAAATATAAATATATATATAACAATGTAACTATATAAAAAGTAAAAATCAAAAATCAAAATAGAAGATTGATAAATATACCACAATGGTTTCACCAAATAGCTCCAAACGACTTGGTACACATCACCTAAATATGAAAGAAACAAAAACAAATCAAAACATTAAATCAATAGGAAAAACCATAAAGAAGAGAAAAAAAAAAACAAAGAATATAATACAAATATGCATGTTTAGATAGGAGGTGCAGAAGAAATGTTACCCATGCTATAATTTATATATAATGATCAAATATGTATATATGCTAAAATTAAGCACATCAAATCTATCAAAAAAATTAAATACATCAAATCAATTAGAATTAAAGGAAAATTGAAAAAGGTAATAAAATTAATTAGTATGATAATTATTAAAAAGTAATAATACAAATAGATAAGTATTTAAAATGAAAAAGAATAGAAAGATGTTTTTAACAAATGATAGATTAAGATCATATATTAATTGAGATTTGAATCATATATTAATTTTGCTTAAAATAAATAATACAAAAATGTAGTGAGATTAATTTTATGTTAGTTTTATGTTTTAGCTTTTATATGTATTAAGTTTAACTATTGGAATCAAAATTAAATTTGAAATGTGATATTCATATATTGTAAAAGTGGAAATCATAAAAATGGAAATAGTAAGTACAATTAAAATTAATAATAAAAGCATTCAAAATATATTTATTTATTCTAATATTGTAAATTGAATCAATTTATATTACAAGAATTTTACTTTCAATCATATATAAATTAAGAATACAATCATATATTAATTGAGATTTGAATCATATATTACTTTCCTTTAAAATAAATAATCAAGAATATAAAAAATAAAATAAAATGGTAAATGAAAGTAATTAGAATTTTGGGTAGAGAAATGAGCTAAGGAGGAATTGTCATATACTATTTTCCTTATAAATGTATATAATTGGGATTTGGATCATATTTCAACTATTAAAAAATGGAAATTGGAATATAACAATAATAATAATCTTAATTATTAGGATATAAATTGAAATCTAATATGATATTAATATGACATATCAAGCAACCGTAATATTAAAAGTTAATATTAAATAAGATTGAAAAATTAATTGTGAATAAGAATGATAGAACAATTGATATTAGTTGTTTAATTTTGGTTCATAAAAATTGAAAATTATATCACCATTGGAAATTATATCAAATTCATAAGAATGATATGACTAAAGAATATATTAGAGAATCAATATTAGTAGAAAAAAAATATCAAATATATATGTGGATCATATATTAATATATGTGAATCCAACATTAATTTTAGACAATAATTATTTTATGAATGAGATCAATTTAGATAATTTGTGTGACTTTCTTTTAATCAAATATATATTAATTAAATAATTCACTTAATTTAAATAATCAAATTAAATTAAGGATGAATGAAGGAGGGATTGCCACATTGAATTTTCTTATTTGGATAAACTGTGTTTTATATAAATTTATTGATTGATTATATTTGAAATTATTAATATCAGAATTAAATTTGATTTGTTTTATCTAGTCATTTGACCTTGCAATGCATAGGGTGATAATAAAAATAGTTTGTTAACCATTATTGAAAATAAATAATTTGTTTAAATATATATTATAGAAAATTGAGTATATAAATTTATTTTGAAAATAAGTTAATAGTTAAATAATTAAATAAATTGACAAAATATAAATATGTCATTCTATCTTATATCTTTTTTTGAATATCATGTTTATAAGGTTAAAAAAATCTCGATAGATGACTTATAATAATAAAGAGTTTATTTTATGAAAATTTTGCATATTTCGAAAGTTGAAATTGTTGAATAATAAAAGAGAATAAGTGAATAATTTTATTATATCATGAGTTCTTTATAGGAATAACAATGAGTATCTATGATAGAGAGGACATGCCCCATGCCCCCGTTCTTGCTTAGAATTTTGCCTCTCATCCACTATCCTTATTACTGTCATAGGTACTCATTTCTCATTTCCCGTAGAGATTTGAATCCCCATAAACCAAGGTTCTCAAAACCGAATCGGATATCGAACCAGTCAGGGCAATGGTTCAGAGGTTCAACCAATCTAATCGGGGGTCTAACTGGAATATAACCGGTATATAATAAAACCACATTTATATAAATATATAGAAATACAAAATGAAATATATGTAATAAAATAACTTAAAATTAAATTAGGGACTGATAAAACCCAGAGAACATAATATAATTAACCTCTTAATCAAATAAATATTATCTATATGAATCAAATATATCAAGTTACTACTTCCAATAAAACATAATATTAACTTACATACTTATAAGTCAGAACATAAGAATAACCATTACATAATTCTTCTGAAAATTTGTTTCAAAGCAAATGACATTTTTGTTTGATTGTAGTATATTTATATTTATATTTCATGTACATATAAAAGAAAATTTATTTTATAACCATGAAAAAAATAAATAAAGGAACGGGTTTTAGATTTTTGTTTATCATTGTTTTTAGCTTCAGGCTGAAAAAAAAAAAAAAGCTTTGGTACAAGTGGGCCTAAAATTAAACCTAGCCCAAATAACCCGAAAAAGTTAAAACCCCTAGGTCTATTAGGTTGTCCTTTATTGTTACTTGTTGACAACTGTATACCATTATGCCTTGAAGATCTTCAAGTTTGCATCCACTTTTCGTGAAAAGGTGATTTGCTTCAAGAGGCCATGATAGCACCTTTGTTCTTCAAGCAAAAACAAAATGCAAAATGCAGAAGTAGAGTACAGAAGAAGGGGAGGACAGTACAAGCAGAAGCAAAGCGCAGATGCAGATGCATAACTCAAATACAGAGTGTAGCAGAAGCAGAACTAAAACATAGATGTAGATGCAGGGCGGCGTGACCAATGGCAGACAACACACGAGGTGGCACTGCTCTTGATCTCATCTCCTCTAGAAAGCGATGGACTGCATAAACCGGGCTGGTTTTCTCGCTTTGTCGGTTCCCGGGTGGTTCAAAATAGTTCGAGGTAGTTTTCTTGACCACCGATTTTGAGCACCAAGTCAGATCGAACACATGACAAGTTCCCAATTCAACTTGTCGGACTGGCCGATCCAGTTCGATTTTTTTAACACTGCCACAAACTACAGCCTAACAATAATTCACCATAAATTAGATCACTCCAGTCAACAAGGCATCGGCTAAGAATCATAGGCGAATGATAGACTATGAAAAGTCTAGTTCCCCTACGACCACATAACTAATAACCTTACCAATAATGATCAATCAAGTGTACAGGATGTAGACATACAAATTATAACATAATAATAAAGAGAGAGCTCAAAGTGATTTTCCAATACTATTGTGTATGGATCCTCATTGTATCTTCACTAGAAGACACAACCAATCTCTTAGAGGGAGATCCTCATCGTTCTCACAAAAGACCAATTTCTTCCTAAGAAAAATTCGTATCCTGAGATAAGCAATCAAATCAATGGTACAAAAATAAAAACATGCACATAAGGTTATCATCCAGACTACATAAGCCCAATGTAATTAATCCATCATCAAACTTACATAAATTCAATGTAATCAAATGAAAGTAAAAAGTAAATAACAACTTCCACTAATTAAATCAAAGATCCAACAAAACCCATACCCTCAACATGTTTTAAAAACACTATAGGCCTCAATCCCTTAGTTAGGGGGTCAGCAAGCATCTCCTTAGTGCGAATATGCTCAACAAAGATCTCTCCATTCTCAACCAGCACCTTGACAACTAGGAACTTAATCTTAATATGCTTAGAGGAAGAAGTTGTCCTGTTGTTCTTTGTAAAAGACACAATAGAACTATTATCACAATAAATCATTAGGGGTTTGGCAACGGAGTCTATTATGCTAAAAGAAAAGACAAAGTTTCGAACCCATACAGCATGTTTCGTCACACCATAGCTTGCTACAAACTCAGCTTGCATAGTGGAGAAGGCAGTTAGAGTTTGTTTGACACTTTTTCAAGAAACAGCTCCTCCAGCCACAATGAAAACATACCTAGTAGTAGATTTCTCGTCATCTAGACAACCAGCAAAATCTGCATCAGTATATCTAACTATATCAAGGTGATCAACCTTTCTGTATATAAGCATGTAATCCTTTGTCTTCTGCAAATACCTTATTACCCTTTTAGTGACAAACCAGTGAGCATGTCTTGGATTTGACTGAAACCTACCCAAAACACTCACAACAAAAGACAACTTAGGTCTAGTTCAAATCTGTGCATACATGATGCTGCCCACTGCACTAGTATAAGGAATGTCCTTCATAGCATTATTCTCAACTTCATTCTTGGGGCATTGATCCTTACTCAATCTATCCCCTTTAGCAATAAGGGGTATCATTGGGCTTGCAATTCTCCACACCAAATTGTTTTAAGACACAATCTACATAAGCCCTTTGGGATAGACCCAAAATTTTTCACAATCTGTCTCTATGGATCTCAATCTCCAGAACAAAAGAGGCTTCCCCAAGGTCTTTCATGTCAAAACGAGCTGATAACACAATTTTGGTCTCAACAAGTAGATCATAATTACTATTGGCAAGCAAAACCACATAGAGAACAAGAATAATAAATTTGCTCCCATTAACCTTGAGGTATATACATAGGTCAACTTTGTTTTCCACAAAGCCCATGGAAAAAAACAATCTCATCAAATTTGAGATACTACTGCCTTGAAGCTTGCTTCAAACCATAAATTGATTTCCTCAACTTACATACCAAGTGCTCCCTTCCATTTTCTATGATTCCCTCTGGCTGCTACATGTAAACTTCCTCATAAAGATTTCCATTTAGAAAAGTTATCTTCACATCCATTTTATGTAACTCCAAATCATAATGTGCCACTAGAGCCATAATGATCCTGAAGGAATGTTTTGAAGAAATAGGAGAAAATGTTTCAATATTTTCAATGCCGTTTTTTCTGAATAAAACCTTTAGCCACTAGTCTTGCTTTATACCATTCTACATTGCCATTGGAATCCCTTTTTGTCTTGAAAATTGATTTGCAACCAATGGGCTTAAAACCATCAGGAGCCTCTACAAGCTCCTACACATCATTGTGATTCATAGAAAGAATTTCATCCTCCATGGCCTCAATCCATTTTCCAGCAAGAGCACTAGAAGCAGCTTCTTTAAAATCAATTGGGTCTGATATGCACCCAATATCCAACTCTCCAAGGAAAAAGGTAGTAATCATAATAGTTCACTGGCTTTCGCTTTCTCTGATCACCTAAGAGGTGGTGCCTCAACAGGTTATTCTAGAGCTTGTGGCAAAGGATCCTCCAAAACTTCCTGATGTGGCTCCAAAACCTCCTATTGCAACTCTACAGGAATCATCTCAGCTGGTTGATGCACTACGCTCTCTTGTAGGTTCTCTCATACAACGGGAACCGACACCATGATACGTTGATAGCTTGAACTTGACCCTTTATCAATGGAGATGTCCAAATCATCGTCAAGAAACTAGGCCGAGATTGCCTCAACTATCTTTGTTCCACGGGTAGGATAGTAGAATCTATAGCCTTTGGCATTGATAGGATAGCTAACAAAGCAATATCTAGTGATTTTAGGATTTAACTTTGAAACAGTGGGGTCACAGAGTTTGACCTCAGCAGCACAACCCCACACATAAAAATGATTTGGGTTAGGCTTCCACCTTTTAAACAGCTCAAAGGGTGTTTTGGGAACAGGTTTAGAAGGTACTCTATTTAGAATAAACATGTCTGTTTTAAGGTTTTCTTCCCAAAGGGATTATAGTAACTTTGCTTGGTTCATCATAGGCCTCACCATATCCATCAAAGTGCGATTCTTTCTCTCAGCCACTCCATTCTGCTCAGGAGTCCTTGGCATGGTAAATTGGGAAACAGTTTCACAATCTTGCAAATACTTAGCAAAAGGCCCCATCAGCTATCCAGCTTCACCATGCCTACCATAAAATTCACCATCTTAATTTGACCTTACAATCTTAATGGTTTTTCCACACTAGTTTTCTACCTCAGACTTAAATATTTTTAACTTTTCTAAAGACAAAGATTTATCATTGATCAAGTAGAAATAATCAAAAATGGAAAAATCATCAATGAATGTTATGAAATATCTATTTCCACACAAGGTTGGTTTTAGAGGACCACATATGACAGTATGAATAATTTCCAAAAGGTCCCTACTACAAGTGGAACCTTTGTTAGACGTCTTGGTCATCTTTCCTTTTAAACAACCCATACACTTCTCAAGATTAGTACAATCAAGTGAAGACAGGATCTCAACTTTAACAAGTCTATCAATTCTTTCCTTGGAAATATGACCAAGATGCCTATGCTATAAGAAATAAGGATTTTCGTTAATTATGGCCCTTTTTTTACGAACAACCTGGACATGTACGGAATTATAAACATTGAAGTCTAGATTTAGGTGATATAAATTACCAACTTTAATAGTTGTGCCAACAACTTGAGAATCTAAAGAAATATGGCAAAATCCATTTTTAATATTAAATGAAAAACCACAATCATCAAGTTTTGATATGGAAATTAAATTTCACCTCATGGACAGCACATAAACAGTATTTTCCAATTGTAAAATAAATCCAGACTCCAATTTTAACTCAACTAATCCTATGAACTTGATGTTCACTTTATTTCCATTCACTACGAATAGGTTGCCATTGGCATCACTTGGCTTTCGTTTGCTTTTGAACGCCTTTAGCCTTCAAGGCAAGGTAATGAAATTTCTTGTGGCCTACTGACATGCAAAACCAACACTTGAGCTCACCTTTTTGAATATTAGGCTTTAGACCAAAGTCTTTTTGGAGTGGATTAGCCATTTTCTCAGTATTTGCTTTTCCATTAGGAATCTCCCCCTTCTTTTTAAAAAATTTCTCATATTGGGGCTGAGAGACTAGATTCACACTTTTCAACAGAACATGATTCATCCTATCCTTTTCTTGAAAGCAAATAAAGAAAAGAGTGTTAATGTCCCACTCTTCTTTTTGGTTGTTATAAGGGGTTCTCAGTGCATCAAATCTAGCAGGTAGGGAGTTAAGGGCATGGTATACAAGGAACTTATCATCTATTAGGCACTTGAGGTCACTAAGTCTAGAGTACAATGTTACCATTTTCATAATATATTGTCTAACACCATCACTCCCATCATACCTTATGTTGATGAAATTATCCATCAATTGACCAGCCTCGGCTTTACTAGAAATTGCATTCTTTTCCCCAATGGAAGTAAGGAAAGTCTTGGCCATCTCAGATGTAGGAATTGCCTTCACAAGTGTTTCATCAATAGACCACTTGATCAACATCAAGGCCTTGTGATTGGCCTTTGTCCACTCATTGTGATACATCATTTTTTCCTCTGTGCTATGATCATTTAGGAAGGTTCATCCTCCCTAATAGCCATGTTAATATCCAATAAGCTAAGGGCTAGATCAATGTCCTCCTTCCATCTCTTATAATTGTTTCCAGTCAGGATCTTGACATGGTTAACAGTGTCATTTATGGAAAATTTCACAGGAGCTGAAAAAATTAAAAATTGATTAATCACATAGGCAATAAACAATAAACATATATCATAACAGGGATACAAATATATAATATAAATCCGCCTATGGGTGAAGAATACATCATATAAGACAACAGTTACAAAAATCCAACATCTGTGCCAGAAGGATTTTACCGTTGATACGTCCCAAATATCATGTCATGTCAAATTAATTAATGGATTAACCACCTATGGGTGTGTCAACTCATAATCAACTCAAGTGACTAAATATCCCAAACGAATTAAACAAGAAACTCCATTAATTTTGTGAGTAATCCAATGTGATGGTGAAATTCATTTAAATAATAGAGCTCTTAATAGGGACAAATAATTACCCAAATAATCAATTTTAATTCATTCCAAACTTTCCATAAATAACTAAATTAATAAATCAATACATAATTATTAAAGAATAATTTCTGCCTCTATATCAATTATCAATAATAAAAGAGATTATAATCAATCATAGAATATTTAAATTAAACTAAATATATGACATTTAATCCAAATATTTTCAGCAAATATATTAATTATCAATTGCAGAATAAAACTAAATATATTAAATATTTTTAAGCATTCAAATATCTAATTTCCTTTTTTTTTTTAATTATAGGGCGGGGGCCATGTGGCCCCCTTATTTTCTCCATCCCTGCGAGCAGATAGCACCACGCAGGACCAGCCACTGCAGCCAATTGCGAAAGCACTGGTCCTCATTGCTGGCAACAATGGCAGTGGCGGATGTGGCTACTGGAGCCGCTACCCCTGGTACTTCAGCCTTGAAATGCTGCATAATGGAAAATTAGTCTAACTCCTTTCTCTAACTGGTCGCGTGGTCTCCTAGGAAAGAAGGAAGACTCCCTCCAATTCTCCAATGTTGGGTAACAGTTGTAACCAAGGGAATAAAGGAACATCATATATGTTAAAGAATGAAACCCAATCCCCTTACTTGTCAGTTCTTTAAATGTTCAAAAAACAAAGAAAGAAAAACAATATTCCTTTTAGAAGGAAAAATTATGCTAAAGAAACTTAAGAGATTAATTGTAACGAGGCACAGTACATGAATTATTCTATCAATTCTACGGTGATGTGATTTAAAATAGAGATTAATTGAAATAATAAACAATACTATTAAAAATCAATCTAATATTAATTCAAGGTTCCAAATATAGTATAACCTGTTGTGATATCACATGTTAAATTTTCATAGATAAGATACTAGGGATTTGGAACACCAATGCACGGAATAAAATTAACATGATAACTCACGTACCTTTAGAACTCATATTTACCATTATGCGGGAGCATAGACACGTGTATACATCAGGTGCAAGAGAACCCACTCCTTATCTTTTCCCTTACAGAGAGAGGCCACATCGATGGAGGAGTAAGCCGTCAATAGATGTCAAGATGGGAGTGGGGATCCTGCCCACATAATATGACATAATATGAAATATATATATATATATATATATATATATATATATATATATATATATATATATATATATATATATATATATAGTAACTTGGTATCAAAGACCTAGGTTACATTGGGCTTCTGTATCATAATAGTAAATATGAGTTATAAGGGTACGCGAGTTACCATGTTGCATACTCTTAATCAAAGAACTGGGTGTGAATATGATATGAAACAAGTTGAGCAGAAATTTAATAGGCTGATGCTGAAACTAATACTGTCACTGCTACAGAAGAAGTTTGGTTAACCTACATTCGGGTATATAATTGATAGAAGTTAGCATGTTTTTTCATATTTAGACATTTTCAGATTTAGTGTACATAATTTTTTAATTTCCTTATAGGCACATCCCAATGCTGGACCATTTAAGAAGAAAGATTTGGATAGTTACAAAATGTTGGAAGTGATTTTCAATAAAAGTAGTGTAACATGGGTGCTTCGTCATTCATCTACTCAAGATCCACCTAACAAGGATGATGAAATTGAGCTTGAAAATAAATTTTTGCATGATGGAGTTCATGTATATCTAGATGATGATGGGGAAGAAGATGATAACCCAGAAATAAAGAATTTCCCATAATGGTAAAAGAACAATTAAAGTTCATAACCTCAAGTCAAAGAGAGAGAGTAGGAGCATTCAACTGGAAGATGCAATTCAAGCATTCATTGAGTCATCTAAGTTCAAAGCAGAAGCTATGGTTGAGGCGTCTAAGAAGAAACCCGAAGCTTCAATGGCTAGAGCTGAGAGATATAGGGCAAAGAGTGTAGAAACCACTAGTTCAACAGTTGCATCAGCTGAGTACACTATGGCTAGATGTGTAACAGAGCTTGAAAAGATGGATGATGTCTCAGACGAACCTATATGAAGGCGGTGGAAAAATTCAAAGATGCTGATTATAGAGAAGCATTTTTAATTATGGCTGAGTATAGGAGAAACGGTTGGATAGACTTGAGTGACTATTTTTATGTATAATATTTGTGTTGATGATACTTATTATGTATGTGGTTTTTAAATTTATATGGCTAGTTTGTTTTGACAGATATATTTTGTTGTTCAAAACAATATGTAATGGTTAATATTAGTACTATCAAAATGCATGTTATGTTTAATGTCAGGTTCAATTGTGATGGAAATAGATAATCATCCTTCAGGCAGTGAAAGTATCTCAATAGATACTTTTGAAAGATCTTCATCCTCATCTGACTTTAGCGATGATGAATCTGAATTTGCTGAATTATTGTTTCTAAATTTGATTGCTAATTATGAGTACCAATTTTATAATAAAATTCTTGATAGAATATGACACTAAGTGGTCAAGAATTTGTTATTGAGTTTTTGAAGGAATCTGGAATAATTTTCTATGAATTATTGCGTATGGAAAAAGCCTGTTATCTTGCTTTGTGTGAAGAATTTTGAAAGGCAAAAATTATTTAGAAGACTCAAGAGGTGTGTTCTTAGGAGACAAGTAACAATGTTTTTGTTCATTATAGGACATAATGGATGTCATGAAGTAGTAGCAAATCGATATCAATATTCTACCTCAACAGTTTCTCATCATTTCAAGAATGTTTTGAGAGCAATTTGTCACTTAAGTAAAGAAATCATAAAGCAAGAGTCCACAAAATTGCCTGAGTATATCCAAAATATTATGCATAGTTCAAGGTTAGTCTTTTTTCTTTCGTCACATATCATGTTTGGTGTTATTTTCTTTTGTCAAATTAAGATATTATGATAAATTTATATGTTTATATTAGAATTGTACTGACGCGATTGATGGAACACCCATTAATGCATGGGCTAGAGCCAATAAGCAAACATCATGTTGTTTACCAATCCAATCAATTTAGAATCAACATTTGTTTCATAGAAAATTAAGAATTGACATTGATTTCTTCTACATTATGATAATTGATAATTAGAAATGATGTTTGCAAATACATTATTTAAATGATTCTTATCGCACATGCCATCCCCTGTCCCTATTCCCCAACAACTCTTACTAATAGGATATGTTGAATTTGTATTTCAATAAAGGAAAAAAGTTAGTTTTTGAATTTGAAGCACTTAGTGCAAAGTTAATTAGAAGTTGGCTTGAGCTGAAATTATATATATTATAGCATACCCAATCCTTGTTAACCATTATTTAGCCCCTTTTTAAACATTAACTTGATAGTTGATACAAACAGTAACAAAGGATAAAAAATATCATCATCATCATAGATACCATCCAAACCATCCAAAATCTCTAAATCAGATCTACCACTACAAGCTATAACATGAAATTTTCCAACACATCAAACAAGAAGCTTTAAATACAAAAATGAATAACAAGCTATGAACTTGTTATTGCCATCTTCACTGGCGTTGTTGCTAAACTGAAGTGTTGCCCTGCATAGAGACCGCATATGGCATGACCCATGATGACCTTGCTTCGCGGTATGCATTTCTCTACAAATTCCTTCACTCTAGGAGGAAAAATGCTCTTTCCAACTTTTTCACAATTTTCTTCATCATCTCCTTGCCTCTGAATGCCATTTTTCATATCAATTCTCACTACAGTTCTCATCCTGTACATAATTTAAGATGTCAAATCAATGAACAAAAAGCACATCATAGATCGCAGCTAATAAATCATAGGGCGTTCAATGCCATGAAATTGTTTCAGTACAGTATAGTATCCCAAATGCTCACATAATTATTTCACTAACAATGTTTTGATACACATGCATGTTTATCTTAACTGATAAAATTAACACCATCAGCTATGTTTTTTACTCCACTTTACCATCTGCTATTTCCCATCCACATTAGGTGCTCACGGAGTGCCAAGTGGAATTGTGCTTTCACTACTAATAGAGTGACATTTTAGCTTGATGTAGTGGGAGGACGCATCACTAACTACCACTTAAAGATGAAATGTCACTCTATAAGTGGCCAGAGCATAACACTCCTTGGTGCATCAAGAGTATCTAATAATTTCTTCTACATTATACCTCCTCCCATCTTCACTACCTTTCTTGCCCAACTTAAAACAAAATAAAATATTGAAATTTCACCCTAAAAAGACTTCAAATCTGAACCAAAAAAGAAGAAGAAGCTAAAATCTTATGTCAATCAAGTCCAAATACTAAGCACACAATAAGCATGCTATCCATTAAATTAGCCAATATTGGAGAAAAATCAAAAGAGCACTATGAATATGAATACGCATGAAGCCCATGCATATTCTAGAGACTATATATACTGAATACGCTTCAGCCTGAAGCGTATTCACTATTCATTTTCTCAGTTTCTCACTATCTTTATGTTATCATATCTTTCTGTTATCATGACGAATAATCTTTACCGCTTGGATGATGTTCACATATCTGCAAAACTAGATAACCAGGTATTTATTATTTAAGTTTTAGAATGCAAAAATAGTTTAGTTTAATTTATGAATTTAATAATTGTTAGGTATTATTGTAAATAGGTATTATTGCAATTAGTGATATATATTTTAAATTAGGTTAGTTTAGTTAGAAAAATAGAAATATGGTTAGTTTAAAAATATTGAAAGTTAGTAGACTTTAAAATATTTAAATGTTAAGTTTATTTTATCTTAGGTAATTAATATAGTTTGGTTTGTTGGTATTTCATTAGTGTAGCTTTTTTTATTAATATAGTTATTTATAAGGCTAGTTTTATTTAATATTTAAAGTAATTTTAATTTAGTTTATTTCAGTAATGTAGTTATTTATTTTGGTTTAAGTAAGTATAAATTAGTTAAGTTTATTGTATTAATTTAGGTTATTTTATTTAAATACTGTAGTTTATTTGCTTAAGTTATGTAAAGCTTGTTTTATTTAATTTATTTAAAGTTGATGTGATTTAGTTTATTGCATTAATTTAGTTAAGTTTATTTAATGAGTGTAGTTTATTTTATTAGTTTAGTTATCTAAACCTAGATTAATTTAATTTATATAAAGTTAATTTAGTTAATTTATTTCATTAATTTACGTAAGTTTATTTAATGAGTGTGATTAGTTTAGTTATCTAAACCTAGATTTAATTTATTTAAAGTTATTTTAGTTAATTTATTTCATTAATTTAGTTTTATTTATGTATAAGTTAGTATAGATTAATTAGTTACGTTTACCTGATTAATTAAGTTAGTTAAAGCTTGTATAATTTAATTATTTTAAAGTAATTTTAGTTGAGATTAGTTGATTAATTTAGTTAGTTTTGTTATGTTTTGTTTAAGTTAGTATAATTGAATTAGTTAAGTTTATTTAATTAATTTAGCAAAGTTTTCTAAATTAGTGTAGGCTATTGACTAGGTCACTTAATTAATCAAATATTTTAATTTTTTTAAAGTAGTTTAAGTTTAGTTTATTTAAGTAATTAAACTTTGTTATTTTTGTATTCAAGTTAGTATAGATTAAGTAGTTAAGTTTATTTGATTAATTTAGTTAACTTCAGTAATTAGTGTAGTTTATTTGATTAGTTTAGTTATTTAAACCTAGATTAATTTAATTTATTGAAAGTTACTTTAGTTTAGTTTAGTATAATTTAGTTTATAAATTTGAAGTTATTTTAGTTTAGTTTATTTTATTAAAGTTATTTAAATAATTTAAAGTTTTTTTGTTATGGTTTGAGATTTCTAAACATTTGCAATTCATTTTTGCAGCCACATCGAGTTCTACAGCCGAGACGCTGTGGAGCACCGACTCCCCATCCACGTATGGAGTACTTTTTACGACAGGGTGGTTTCTGGGAGGTTGCCAACTTTGGCAACTTCCATTATGACGCAGCTTTGATTAGTGCGTTAGTAGAGAGGTGGCGTCCGGAGACTCATACTTTCCACCTTTCGCATTTTATAGTTTACTATTACACTGCAGGACGTTGCCATCCAGCTAGGATTGAGGGTGGATAGCGATGCCGTTAGTGGCAGTATTGGGGCATGGGAGAGATGGCACCAGCAGAGCATTTGGGATATCTGCTGGGATCTATTAGGTGTGGTCCCCGAGCAGACAGATCGCCATGGGTCTTATGTGAAGCTGAGCTGGCTGAAGAAGACCTTCAAATCTGATTCATTTCCTGTGGATGCAGATGATGTAGTTGTGCTGAGGTGGACGAGGGCATACCTACTAGAGCTGATTGGAGGATTCTTGTGTCCAGACAAGTATCCTCACGGGTTCAGCACCAACTTCAGCAGTCTAGCCAGACTTCAGCACCGACCACTCCCGTACTCCCGATCCCACATCCGGATGATGATGCGCCGGAGGAGCAGCCGCATATTGGCCCGAGGCGTAGACTTGCACGACAGGTTCAGCCCAGGCATTGTCATTCTGGATGTGAGCTCCCGGCCCCCAGGAGAGATAGGGATGAGGGCCGAAGCTAGGTTTTTTGTAGTTTACTTTTACTTATGTATATATTGTATTCATTCTGTGTACATTTTATTATTATGATATTTGTCCATTTTTTGTATGTAATGTTATTCAGTTGAAGATTTTATTACACTCCTATCGTTGTTGTATATGGTTCCTAGAGGTTGGGTAAAAGATGTTGCATGTTATCGATGAACACATATAACCATCATTGACTAATATGCATGCGAATACAACTAATTCGTAATAAAGGACCATGAAATTGAGATTGCAGAAACAAACATAAACATTGTTGAGTCAAAGACATATAAAACTAACACAATAACGGAATAAAAAACATAGTCATCAAACTACAATCTGAACACATGAACAAACATAAGCACTGTCAGATTTAGCCGTGCTGGGATGAGGATGAAGGTAGCAAGGTTGGGCACATTCTTCTGGTATGACCTTGATGTCTACATAACCCACATCGCTTCGGTTGACTGCTCTCCACTTCATCCATTTCATTACGAATTCTTGTCGAAACTGGACGACCCTCATTAGATCTTCTGAGTGCTGGATCTGGACGTATTGGGAGTCCAGTGTATAGAGGGCATAGATGCTCGTCTGCAATGGGTGTGAACTCCAACTTATAGACATTGTCAACCCATTCCATACTGTATACAGGATGCGTGAAAGACCCCCACTCAACTCGTGCAGCATGACAGACAGCAATAGCATGCCGACATGGGTAATGTAATGCCTGGAAAGACCCACAGTCACAGCATCGCTCTCCCAAATGCACTCTGTAATCTTTTGTCACATGTTCTCCCCTTTCTGTAACCAAACATGAGATCATATCTCATGTGAAAGGGGTAACAGACATCTTGTCCAAGTATTGCTTGTTCTCATCAATCACTCGCAACACATGCTGTGACCATCTTTGTCCCCCTGCAAGTTGGGCCCATGCCTGACCCCCTTTCTCAACAAATAATCGAGCAAGGCGAAAGTATGTGGACTTGACTATGGTAGTGATGGGAAGATTGCGGGTACCCTTCATGACAGCATTAATACACTCAGAAAGGTTGGTGGTCATATGACCAAACCGTCGACCCTCATCAGCATACTGAGCCCATTTTTCCCACGGAATTTGATCGGCCCATTCAACCATTTCATGTTTTTCATCCCTCAGTAGTCCATAATAATACACAAAATCCGAATGGGTCCTTGAATATGCTGCAT
Organism: Dalbergia cultrata; assembly: GCA_031216105.1. Taxonomy (NCBI): domain Eukaryota; kingdom Viridiplantae; phylum Streptophyta; class Magnoliopsida; order Fabales; family Fabaceae; genus Dalbergia; species Dalbergia cultrata. Next base: position 33,556,091 of record CM062349.1, on the reverse strand, counting down.
TTATCAGAATCTTTTTTGCATCCTTATTCTTAAACTGTCTGGCAAAGTTTGACGCAATGTGTCGAATGCAATATACATGATAGGCCATAGGAGGATGCCACCTTCTACCCTCGGCCTCTATAGCAGATATAATAGACACATGCTTGTCAAAAACAATGAGAATACCTTCTTGGGGCGTCACATATTGTCGAAGATTAGTAAGGAAGAATGACCATGCTTCTTTTGTCTTTCCCTCAACCACAGCAAATGCTACAGGCAAAATATTTGAGTTACCATCCTGCGCAATAGCCATCAACAATGTACCTCCATATTTCCCATACAGATGAGTCCCATCAATTGAGATAAACGGTTTACACCATTTGAATGCCTCAATACACGGTGGAAAGGATCAGAATACACGATGAAACATTGAATAACTCTGATTAACAATATCCCCAATACAATATGGCTTTGTCAATAAGTGGACCGGTGTACCTAGAATGTCCATCAACAATTAACAATAAATAACTGTCTATGTAATAAATGCAATTCATTTTAGGTAGCAATAGCAGTTACAGTTCCAGCATCCTAACAATTGAAGTTATTGAGTAGCCTACGGTAAAAACATATTTATTTCATTCACAGTGCACTTACTAATTAATAATCATCGAGCTGCGTGTAATTTACAACAAAGGTTTAGTTTATAAGAGTTACCTGGCATGTAGTGTTGCACACCTAATAACCACCTAGGCAAATCAGTGTATGATTCCTCCCAGTTCCCATAAATCTTAGCAATCGCTTTCTGTTTTGCAATCCAAACCTTCCTATATGAAATATTGAACTTGAAAACCGACTCCACATGTCCCTGCAACTCTCTGATGGAGACTGTTGGATTCGCCTCAACCATGGGAAATATACTAGTACAAACAATATTACTATCCAATTGCCGATGTTGTTCAAGAACAGAATCATACTACACGTGTGCCTTCCATTGTACTTTCGGACTTCCCATATTTGCCTCTTCTGCCGAAATGTAACACGTATACTCCAATTACATCCATTGCCAAACTTCACACACTTGCACTGATATTTTGTCTGCCCGGACTCGTATACCTTGAATTGCACTTTTCTTCTAATACTGTAATTCTTTATTGCATACAACACGGCTTCTTTATCTTGAAATTGTTGTCCAACCTCAAACTCCCCTTCACTTCCAACCACTCTCGCACTGGGTCCTGCAAAGCTATTTTCAGGCTGCACATCCAAATTTATTGAAGAATAGTGACTTGGATTTTCTTGTGATACGGACTGAGATTGATTATGTGATCTCATAAATTAAGAATTCGTATCACGTGTTTCTACATCACTATCACCATTTCCTCCCTCTCGATACAACCCCAGCTCTTCTTCTTCTTCTGCATCTTCTTCTTCATCCCTGTGATCTATTTGAAATTCAAAACTAGCAACTGTCAAATGTCTATTTGATGGCCCTCCATCTTGCAACGCAATATCTGCAAAGCTTGGACTACGAACTGCTCGATCAATCGTTGCCTCAGGGTATGTGGACACATGCTGCTCCAGGTTTTCATTTACTGATGTATGAGGTGCGCACTCAAACAGAGCTCCCATCACAATCTTCAAGCATGACCAACATTTCCATCACTCGGACCTCTGGAAATCGAACTTGAAATCTAAACATCATGCTTGTTTCATTGTCGCTATAGATGGGAAAACAGTTATACTTTACCACACCACCGCCAAACGCTATAGGCACTCTATAAAACATCTGACTGATTCGTTTGTGAGTACCTACTTGCTCAAGTATTTTTATTTGTAACTCCACAAAAGTCACACACTGATTAACAATGACCCCTATTGCTCTCTGACTACAAAATCTCACACCCTCATTTGTAGTATCTTCAATTTTTCCATCACAGTGAACAAGTATAAAACAATCTTCCATTTTCTCTCAAATTTACAATTCACATGACTACTATGATGACCAGTGTCGGTTATATATACAAACGGTTATTGAATACGTGAGGGACTGAGGCGAAAACAAAAAGCAAAGAATACGCATGGAACTGGGGCGTAAGCAATTCATGAATGAATACGCATGGGGCTTCAGCGTATCCATTTGCCCTTGAATACGCATAGGTCTCCTACGTATTCAATATGGGCATGAATACGCTAGGGGCTCATGCGTATTCTGTTTAAACATGAATACGCAGGAGCCCCATGCGTATTCGCGCCCTATATTTTAGCCCATTTCGGTACCAAATCATTTTTTCGTTTATTTCCGTAAATAATGTTTTTTTCATAGTTTTTAAAACCGGACCGGTGATCGACTCGGTTAAGGAACTGGGTCATTGGTTCACTGGTTCAACCAGTGGGTCACTGGTTCAACCGGTTGACTCGGATATAATATAAGAAATTAATATATATATATATATATATATACTATAAAATAAATAAAAATTAATAAATAATACAGATAATATATATTTATAACAGCCATGCACATACAGCTAGCTTAGTGGCGTGATTTGAATGTAAAAAGTGTCAACTTTCAAGCCTTAATTGTAAGAGATAACTGTAATTGGCAATGATCAATGAAGGACATGTTAATTTAAAATTATGTGTACTGCTTGGGTGAAGGATTGGTGGAAGATCTCACACATCAACCATACTGTCACTTTCCTCCATTCACCAATGCTAGTGAAAGAGCTCACCAGGCAAATACACGGTAGAAACTATGAAGTCCCACATCGACGAAAGTTGGTAGTAGAGCCAGCTTATTCTCTTATAAAAGTGATGTAACACTTATGCTTTTTCACATTTAAAATTTTGGGTGAATGGGCTATTAGAAGTCCATCCCATTAGCCCACCGTGTCAAAAGCTATCATCCATTGAGTTGAAAAAACTTTTGACTGAAAAAGGAGTTAAAAAGTTTACACATGAATGGCTTGGCTGGTCCAATGAATGGCCGCCGGTTTACCGGTTTTTATATTAAACCCGGCCAGGTCAAACTAGTTTTCACGGGTTGATTGCAGATCCGGTTTGAAGCTTGATTCGGACCGGTTAGTTGGCCGGTTCACTGGCCGGTTCACCGGTCCACCGGTTTAACTGGTTGGTTCGAGCCGGTTTTTAAAACTCTGGTTTTTTTTATTTTATTTTGGTAAAAAAGCCAAGAATAAGGTTTTTAAAACTCTGGTTTTTTTTATTTTATTTTGGTAAAAAAGCCAAGAATAAAAAGTATGGATAATAGAGGTGCAGTGTAAAAGTCTGGGGGCTTAGGCCTTTATCTAAACTAAACTAACTTTTCTGTGTTCAGGCATTCTTAATTACTGTTTTTTTTATTTTTTAAAATTTACAAAGAAAATATTAAAAATAGTAAAAATAATAAAATCATAACCAAAAGACTTTTAGATTAACATGTGTATTTTAAGATTAGCATATTTTGGCATTGGATTGCTTGTTGTTGGTGATTTGTAATTTTTTTAACCATAGATATATGCTTTTTTATCATCTCATTATGCTAAATATGTTATTTTGCATACGAAATCATACAAATATATGAAATTTAATATTGTAGATATTATTTTCTTAATTAGTGAATTAAAAACTGATTTAAAATTAAAATATACAACTGATTCTTATTATGCTAAATACTAGTTAATTATAAGAGTTATTAATTACTAAATTACTAATAATTATATGCATTTATCGTTACACACAGACAAAAAAAAAAGTCTATAGCCACTATTCTCTTATTATATATTAATATAATATTTTCTTAATTTAAAAAACTGATTTAAGATCAGAAAATAACTGATTCTCATTTTACTAAATATCATTTAATTACTAATTAATTCTATATAGCTATAATTATCAATAATTTTATCTTTTTGTCAATGTAAAATGATGGGAAAAAATTTCAAAACCACTATACTGCTTAGATAAATAATAGATAATAGATTTAAACCATTTTATCATCTTATTATGGTAAATATGTTAAGTTGCTAAGGAAATCAGATAGATATATGAAATTTAATATTGTATAGAATCATGTGATATTATTTTCTTAATTAGTTAATAAAAAATGATTTAAAATTAAAATATATAACTAATGATTCTTATCATGCTAAATATCAGTCAATATATAGAGATATTAATTATCAAATTGCCAATAATTCTATACATTTATCATTGTAAACGGGCAGAAAAAATTTCTACAACCACTATTCTCTTATTTTATATATTATAATAGATATTTTTAGACATATAAGCAATAAGACATTGTGCCAATATATTATCATGTACCATTGGATGAGATATGAATCTCATTTAATATAGATCTAACACCTTATTTAATAGTGGATGACAGTCTGTCAACACGATGTCCCATTATTTAAATGTCCCAATAACGCTACTTTTTTTTTTTCGGCACATGACTATTTTGTCTTTTTGCTCTCACTATTTCTCTGCTAGGTCAGATGGAGAAAGGCGGTTATAGATTCATCAACCGCAAGCATTTTAGATCATTCTAATAGTTTATAATTGTAATGCCCGATTTATACATGCATGTCATATTAAAGTTAAATTGATCGAAGATAAAAGAGTAAGAATTTTGAATTATTAATTGTGTTCTTTATAAAATAGAATTCCTACCGGTGGTGTTAAAACTGATTTAATCTCTATTACAACTGTGAACTATTGTGTTGTAAGATTGAGTGTTATAGAAGATAAGATGGTACATGCTGATATGAATTTTATTACATTTGGAATTGTTTTGATGAATTTTATTACCGGTGTTGTTCCAAAAATATTGCTATGAAATAACACAAATTTGAGAAGAGATCTATTTTATATTTAATTGAATGGACTACTTAGGCGTAATGAGCTACCTTCTAATTGCAATTGATCATGAAAACGCCTTTCTCAACACCTCTTGGTCCAAGCCATCTCTCTCTTAGTTTCCATCATTATTCCATTGATTGATAGAAAGCCACTTCTTCAGTTTTTCAGTTTGTCCATTTTATTCTCATTATGACCTCGTCCGATTTGTTTTCTTTTTTATTTTCAACTTTTGATTCTTTCTCTGACTAATTATTTTTATAACAATCTTTTACTGGTTTGTGCAGTCAAAAGTTAGTAATTAATTACAAAAATCAATATAAATAAAATATTATTAGTGCAGTTTCATCCGAATTAAATTTTAGTTTTAAATTATTCGAAGTGAAGCATGTAACATGATACATTTCTTACCAAGGGTTTATTCAAAGAGAACAAGAAAACAAACAATAATAAAGGTAGATCATATTTGTAGAGCCATGTTACACATATGCATAGAATCAGACGAGTTTAATTATTTGATTTTGACACATTTCATCCATTGATGTGGTGCAGAAGTGAGGAACTTCCTTTGATGGAGAAAACTAATCTTATTACAAATCTGCGGCATGTAACATCTCTTGACTCTGATAAAGTAGTTCACTTGCTTTGGTCATCATCATTTCTGCTTGAAGTGTCAAAGATACTGCCCTGTGAGCCTTTAACCCCGCCATCTTAATAACTTTGGAAGATGATCTCTTAATCATCAAAAGAGATACTGAATCAGCTATCTCACGCCCCTGAAATATTATTCTTGTCGCTGATGCCTGCCTAGGGTCAAAATTCATTGACAGATGCTTCAAACGTTTCTCTATGCGTTTCACATCCACTGTCACTGCTTCATAGCTTTCTCCAGATTTGGGTAGTTTGTATAGCTCTTCCGCTGCCTTATGCTCCAGAGATAGCAGGTCAAATTGATCTTCTATTGAATCTTGTTTGTCTATTAATATCAATTAAATTAGTTCGAGTGAGCAAGGAAATTAAAAATATGAGGTATGTGAATATTAGAATTTGTTACGTATGATTTGTATTTTTCTTTTTTTTGGTTTTGAATATATGTTTACGGTATTCATGATTTTGAGAAGAAATATTGAAAGAAACAAATGAAAATACTAGACCAGTTTAATTTTATTTCTTTAAATTTTTATATTCTTGATTACAGTGACATATTAGCTTGATGTAGTTGGAGGACGCACCACTAACTACCACTTAAAGATGAAATGTCACTTTATAAGTGGTCAGAGCATAACCCTCCTTGGTGCACCATGAGTATCTAATAATTTCTCCTACATTATACCTCCTCCCATCTTCACTGCCTCTCTTGCCGAGCTTAAAACAAAATAAAATATTAAAATTTCACCCTACAAAGACTCCAAATCTGAACCCAAAGAAAAAAAAAGAAGCAAAATTCTTATGTCAATCAAGTCCAAATACTAAGCATACAATAAGCAAGCAATACATCAAATTAGCCAATATTGGAGAAAAATCAAAAGAGTACTATGAATGCGAACCAACGCCAAGTGAAAACGATCAGATTTAGACAAGAATAACAAAGAGCTCTAACAATTGAAGAGAACTGAATTTGAAGAACTCACAAAAAATGAATTGTGTGACTTTGTTGTTGAATGACGAAGAAGGAGGAAAAAAACGCGATCAGCTGGGAGAAACACGACTCGAATTCGAAGGAAGAATTGTTGAAAAAGGACTCAAATTGGTAATGGAGAAAGAAGAAATGAAATTTGGGGATTAGGGTTTAACAACAATTGGAAGAAGAGTATAGGGTATGGATAATAGAGGCATAGTGTAAAAGTACGGGGGTGTAGGCCTTTGTCTAAACTAAACTATCTTTTCTGTGTTCAGGCATTCTTGGTTACTATTATTTTTGTTTATTTTTTATTTTTAAAAATTTATGAAGAAAATATTAAAAATAGTAAAAATAATAAAATCTTCTTTTAATTCTTTTTCTGATTTTATCTATTTTATTCATGAAATTCTAAAAATAAAAAAAATGAAACTAGAGAGTAAAAATAACAACCAAAAGACTTTTAGATTAACATTTGTTATTTTAAGATTAGCATATTTTAGCATTGGATGGCTTGTTCTTGGTGATTTGTAATGTTTTTAACCATAGATATATGCTATTTTATCATCTCATTATGCTAAATATGTTATTTTGCATATAAAATTATACGAATATATGAAATTTAATATTGTACAGAATCATGTGATATTATTTTCTTAATTAGTGAATTAAAAACTGATTTAAAATTAAGATATATAAACTCTTATTATGATAAATACTAGTTAATTATATAGAGTTATTAATTACTAAATGACAAATAATTATATGCATTTATCGTTACACACAGACAAAAAAAAAAACAAATTCTATTGCCACTATTCTCTTAGTATATATATTTTTTGGATGAACTACGAATATCCATTATAAAAGTAATGACTAATTCCCTCGAGGTGTAAAACTCACATATGTGATTCTTGTATCTGGCCATAAAATCTTCTCCATATACACCGCCCAGAATCGAACCCCTAACTAAGTACTTAAGGAGCCAAGTTAGTTACCAACTGTGTTAGACCTCATGATTTCCTCTTATTATATATTAATATAATATTTTTTTTAATTTCAAAAACTGATTTAAGATTAGAATATAACTGATTCTCATTTTACTAAATATCAGTGAAATGTTAATTAATTCTATAGAGCTATAATTACCAATAATTTTATCTCCTTTTGAATGTAAAATGACGGAAATTTTTTTCAAAACCGCTATACTGCTTGGATAAATAATAGATAATAGATTTAAACCATTTTATCATCTCATTATGGTAAATATGTTATTTTGCTTAGGAAATCATATAGATATATGAAATTTAATATTATATAGAATCATGTGATATTATTTTCTTAATTAGTTAATAAAAAATGATTTAAAATTAAAATATATAACTAATGATTCTTATCATGCTAAATATCACTCAATATATAGGGAATTGATTATCAAATTACCAATAATTCTATACATTTATCATTGTAAATAGGTGGAAAAATTTCTAGAACCACTATTCTCTTATTTTATATATTATAATAGATTTTTTTAAACCTATAAGTTGTAAGACACCATGCCAATATACTATCATGTACCATTGGATAAGATGTGGATCTCACTTAATATAGATCTCACACCCTATTCAATAGTGGATGATAGTGTATTGACATGGTATCCCATTACTTGAATGTTCAAATAACGCTACTTTTTTTATTTTATTTTATTTTTTTTGGGTACATGACTAGTTCGTCTTTTTTCTCTCACTATTTCTCTGCTAGGTCAGATGGAGAAAGGCGGTTATAGATTCATCAACGGAATTTTTACCCGAATAAAATAAAAAAAAACAATAATTACGCGAATAAACGGAAAAGACATTAATTACCAAAATGAACCGTTGTGGGTAGTCATGAATACGCATGGGCTTCATGCGTATTCATTAACAACATGAATACGCATAGGTCTCAAACGTATTCATGTTGCTAATGAATACGCATGAAGCCCATGCGTATTCATGTTGTTAATGAATACGCATGAAGCCCATGCGTATTCTAGACACTATATATATTGAATACGCTTCGGCCTGAAGCGCATTCACTATTCATTTTCTCAGTTTCTCACTATCTTTCTGTTATCATGGCGAATAATCTTTACCGCTTGGATGATGTTCACATATCTGCAAAACTAGATAACCAGGTATTTATTATTTAAGTTTTAGAATGCAAAAATAGTTTAGTTTAGGTTATGAATTTAATAATTGTTAGGTATTATTGTAATTAGTGATATATATTTTAAATTAGGTTAGTTTAGTTTGAAAAATAGAAATATGGTTAGTTTAAAAATATTGAAAGTTAGTAGACTTTAAAATATTTAAATGTTAAGTTTATTTTATCTTAGGTAATTAATATAGTTTGGTTTGTTGGTATTTAATTAGTGTAGCTTTTTTGATTAATATAGTTATTTATAAGGCTAGTTTTATTTAATATTTAAAGTAATTTTAATTTAGTTTATTTCAGTAATGTAATTATTTATTTTGGTTTAAGTAAGTATAAATTAGTTAAGTTTATTGTATTAATTTAGGTTATTTTATTTAAATAGTGTAGTTTATTTGCTTAAGTTATGTAAAGCTTGTTTTATTTAATTTATTTAAAGTTGATGTGATTTAGTTTATTGCATTAATTTAGTTAAGTTTATTTTATTAGTTTAGTTATCTAAACCTAGATTAATTTAATTTATATAAAGTTAATTTAGTTAATTTATTTCATTAATTTACGTAAGTTTATTTAATGAGTGAGATTAGTTTAGTTATCTAAACCTAGATTTAATTTATTTAAAGTTATTTTAGTTAATTTATTTCATTAATGTAGTTTTATTTATGTATAAGTTAGTATAGATTAATTAGTTACGTTTATCTGATTAATTAAGTTAGTTAAAGCTTGTAGAATTTAATTATTTTAAAGTAATTTTAGTTGAGATTAGTTGATTAATTTAGTTAGTTTTGTTATGTTTTGTTTAAGTTAGTATAATTGAATTAGTTAAGTTTATTTAATTAATTTAGCAAATTTTTAAATTAGTGTAGGCTATTAACTAGGTCACTTAATTAATCAAATATTTTAATTTTTTAAAGTAGTTTAAGTTTAGTTTATTTAAGTAATTAAACTTTGTTATTTTTGTATTCAAGTTAGTATAGATTAAGTAGTTAAGTTTATTTCATTAATTTAGTTAACTTGATGAATTAGTGTAGTTTATTTGATTAGTTTAGTTATTTAAACCTAGATTAATTTAATTTATTGAAAGTTACTTTAGTTTAGTTTAGTATAATTTAGTTTATAAATTTGAAGTTATTTTAGTTTAGTTTATTTTATTAAAGTTATTTAAATAATTTAAAGTTTTATTGTTATGGTTTCAGATATCTAAACATTTGCAATTCATTTTTGCAGTCACATCGAGTTCTACAGCCGAGACGCTGTGGAGCACCGACTCCTCATCCACGTATGGAGTACTTTTTACGACAGGGTGGTTTCTGGGAGGTTGCCAACTTTGGCAACTTCCATTATGACGCAGCTTTGATTAGTGCGTTAGTAGAGAGGTGGCGTCCGGAGACTCATACTTTCCACCTTCCGTACGGAGAGGCGACTATTACACTGCAGGACGTTGCCATCCAGCTAGGATTGAGGGTGGATGGCGATGCCGTTAGTGGCAGTATTGGGGCATGGGAGAGATGGCACCAGCAGAGCATTTGGGATATCTGTTGGGATCTATTAGGTGTGGTCCCCGAGCAGACAGATCGCCATGGGTCTTACGTGAAGCTGAGCTGGCTGAAGAAGACCTTCAGATCTGATTCATTTCCTGCCGATGCAGATGATGTAGTTGTGCTGAGGTGGACGAGGGCATACCTACTAGAGCTGATTGGAGGATTCTTGTGTCCAGACAAGTCATCCTCACGAGTTCATCTGAAGTGGTTGCCCCTACTCCGTGATTTCGGAGTTACTGGTCGGTACAGTTGGGGATCAGCAGTGTTAGCATGTTTATATCGCGGCCTGTGTCGGGCTGTGAATGCTCGAGTTGCTGACATTGGAGGGTGTGCAGCGCTACTGCTGTCATGGGCTTATTACCGGATCCCCTCACTGCACCCAGGGTACGACCAGGGCGTTACATTTCCACTAGCCTCGAGGTATATAGTTTCTTCCACCCCATAAGTTACATGTTTGTCTTGTTTGGTGTGTTTATGTTTATGGTTTATTACTAACGAATAATTTTTGTATATTAGGTGGCGTGGATTGAGGCTTACATCAGACGGGGATGCTGGTAGGCTGGTGGCCTTTCGGGCACGACTTGATGCCATTCCCATCGATGGAGTAAGTGATACTAAGTAAATTAATTATTTCAAATGTATATTATATGGTTACACGGAAGTTTAACTTAAATTATTAAATTTTGCAGTTCCAGTGGCTTCCATATGAGGATGCGAGCATCGTTGCTATCATACCGGCACATGTGTATGCTGGTGCTGGTGTGTGGGCTTCGGTTACCGCACTCATATGTTTCGAGATTGTGGAGTGGCACCAGCACTGCGTGTCATGCGACAGTTCCAGTGTATGCAGTCTGTTCCATATGCTCCATTGAACATTGACAGATTGCATGCTATGGATGGTCGCGGCAATGACAAGGTTTGGTGGCCAGACAGACATGCGGAGTACCACGGCCATTGGATGGCTCGGGAGCAGCGCGTTGTTGCTGGGGCTCACACTGAGCATATGCTTCCATCTGCCGAGTATCTCAGCTGGTACTCAGGGATAGCACGGAGGTTTTTATCCCCTGACACGGAGCCGCAGGACCCTAGGCTATCACAGGTGACACTTGAATACGCATGGGGCTCCTGCGTATTCAATATGGGCATGAATACGCTAGGGGCTCATGCGTATTCTATTTAAACATGAATACGCAGGAGCCCCTAGCATATTCATGCCCATATTGAATACGCAGGAGCCCCATGCGTATTCGCGCCCTATATTTCAGTCCACTTCGGTACCAAATCATTTTTTCGTTTATTTCTGTAAATAATATTTTTTTTATTTTATTTTGGTAAAAAAGCCTTCATCAACCGTAAGCATTTTAGGTAATTCTAATAGTTAATAATTGTAATGCCCGATTTATAAATGCATGCCATATTAAAGTTAAATTGATCGAAGATAAAAAGAGTAAGAATTTTGACTTATTAATTGTGTTCTTTATAAAATAGAATTCCTACCGGTCGTGTTAAAACTAATTTATTCTCTAATTGCAACTGTGAACTATTGTGTTGTAAGATTGAGTGTTTTAGAGGATAAGATGGTACATGCTGATATGAATCCTATGAAAACCGAAGTTTGTATTTTTATTTTAATTGATTACATTTGGAATTGTTTTGATGACTTTTATTACCGGTGTTGTTCCAAAAATATTGCTATGAAATAACACAAATTTGAGAAGAGATCTATTTTATATTTAATTGAATGGACTACTTAGGCGTAATATACCACCTTCTAATTGAAATTGATCATGAAAACCCCTTTCTCAATGCCTCTTGGTCCAAGCCATCTCTCTCTTAGTTTCCATCATTATTCCATTGATTAATAGTAAGCCACTTCTTCAGTTTTTTAGTTTGTCTATTTTATTTCTCATCATGACCTCGTCCGATTTGTTTTCTTTTTTATTTTCAACTTTTGATACTTTCTCTAACTAATAATTTTTATAACAATCTTTTACTGGTTTGTGCATTCAAGAGTTAATACTAAATTATATATATATATAGTGTAGTTTCATCCGAATTAAATTCTAGTTTTCAATTATTCAAAGTTAAGCATATAACATGATACATTTCTTACCAAGGTTTATTCAAAGAGAACAAGAAAACAAACAATAATAAAGGTTGATCATATCTGTAGAGACACGTTACACATACGCATAGAATCAGACGGGTTTAATTATTTGATTTTGACACATTTCATCCATTGATGTGGTGCAAAAGTGAGGAACTTCCTTTGATTTCCAAAAGATGCAAATCACTTTATGGAGAAAACTAATCTTATTACAAATCTGCAGCCTGTAACATCTCCTGACTCTGATAAAGTAGTTCACTTGCTTTGGCCATCATCATTTCTGCTTGAAGTGTCAAAGATACTGCCCTGTGAGCCTTTAACCCCGCCATCTCAATAACTTTGGAAGATGATCTCTTAATCATCAAAAGAGATACTGAATCAGCTATCTCACGCCCCCGAAATATTATTCCTGTCGCTGATGCCTGCCTAGGGTCAAAATTCATTGACAGACACTTCAAACGTTTCTCTATGCGTTTCACATCCACAGTCACTGCTTCATAGCTTTCCTCAGATTTGGGTAGTTTGTATAGTTCTTCCGATGCCTTAATGCTCCAGAGATAGCAGGTCAAATTCATCTTCTATTGAATCTTGTTTGTCTATTAATATCAATTAAATTAATTCGAGTGAGCAAGGAAATTAAAAACATGTTATGTATGATTTGTATTTTTCGTTTTTTTGGTTTTGAATTTTAATTAATGTTATATGTTTACGGTATTCATGATTTTGAGAAGAAATATTGAAAATAGGAAAATATTAGACCGGTTTAATTTTTTTGTCATTTAATTTTTTATATTTTAGAATTTTATAAAAGAAATTATTAAAATAAAAATAATTTTTTTACAAGTTGAAAATAAAAAATTAAAGGGCAAATTAACTAACCTCACTTAAAATTTAGTAAAATTTATCATAACTCCTTTTTATTTGTAAACTTTTTTGAATTTATGAAATCATTATATATACTTTTCTTAAGTTTGTAAGATTACTATACCACAATTTCACCTAGCATGTAATGTACAATGAATCAAGTGGAGGTTAATATTACCCATATAAATAGATCATGATTGAGATGGATTTTATCAAACCTTATGTAGAAGGTCATTATTGTAATTTGTCCAAAAAATAATAAAAACAGAAGAGAGATTTCTGATTTCTTCATCATGGTCTAATTTTTTGATTTTATTTCTCATATTCAGTAATTTTTTTACGTTTTCCTTTTTTTACTTTCTTTTCAAAATCATGTAAAATAAGAAATAAACTAGGAAACCAAGAAACAAAAACAAGTTTAAATACACACCCACCAGAGTCGGGAAATGAATTTTAATATGAATGCAGAAAAGGCTTAATATCGGAATATGTCATGTTTTGAGTAATTATGATGGAATGGGACGTGGAACACAATCCGCTTACCAAAATCATCAACAAAAGACTTAATGGTATACAATCCACGCGCAGCATATTTTGCTCTTAGCCGCGACTAACACGCTGGCGTACACTAGGAATACACGAGCGTGTCCGGTAAAATAAGCTTGTTCATAATGCACTTGAATCTTATGTGTAACCAACAAATATATATATATATATATATATATATATATATATATATATATATAAAATTTTGATCTTTCATCATCTGCCAGTAGTGGATATTTTGTTTAAAAAATTTGATGCATAATTTGCTAGGAAAAATAATTTACATATGGGTATTGATAGGGTGTTTTATTTAGATATGTGATTATCAGGTTATTTATCTTAATATGGTGTAAATGAATCCGCCATAGACGCATTCAGAAGAGAAAAGTACCTGACAACATCAAGCCTTTGTCGATCGCCTTTGGCGGATTCCCCTCTGCCACGGACGAGACGCGACGCACAGACACACGCCAAAGGTCCGACTTTGGCGGATTCTTCCCTGCTGCACCGTGGGGACCGAGCTGGCTGGACGGAAGATTGAAGGGGAAGTGATGCGTGGAACAGCTCCTCATGCTACTTGGCAAATGGAATGAAGCTGGCTGCACGAAGAATTTTTCCAGGAGAGACATGTGGATGATGAGGGAGTTGGTCATGCTCCTTACCAAGGGAAAACACATGCATGCTTGGAAAACTTTGAATTTCAGCAGCTTTATTTTCCTGTGCAACAGCATGCGTTCCATCTAAAAGGGAGAAGTGTATTATTGAGGGAACGTTGAGGTGAGAAGGGAGGCTGATTGCTGGCTATAAAAGGAGGATCGAAAGATGTGAGAATACAAGAGAAGTAAGGAAAAAAAAAAAAAGAAAGCCAGAGATAGTTGAAAAAAAAAAAAGAGATAGCTGATCGAGGAAAATGGTGAAAACTGATAATACAATGAATCCAGATGACCACATTGCTGTTGAAGTGTTAGAGCAAAATGTAATGTATTTTTAATTTGTTAATGAAATTTATGTTTTATATATTTTTCTGTATGCTTAGTTAGGCATAAATTGTGTGATTGATGAAAAAAAATAGCACTCTAAATTTGTTATATTTTTAATATATCTGTTTGGTTGATTTTCTTTTAGCAACATGAAATTAGTTAAAAGATTAGTTAAATATATATCCATGTTTTGTTGGTGGAGATATTAATTTAATGTTTCTCAGTTGATATTTTTTGTTAGAGCATATATTAATTTAATTTCTTTTTAAATTAATTTATTTGGGGTTGATTAATTTAATTTTAAATTTATTAGATAGTAAGACACAAACATCGAATTAATTAAAAGCTAAGTTTTGTTAGTAGAGTTTTTAGTTAATTAGTTTTAGTTGAAACTTTTAGGTAATTAGTTTAAGTTGATTTAGGTAATTTTAACATTTTAATTATAGTGATTGATAAAATGCATTATTTTATTTTATTTTAGAATGTTTGAAATTGATTATTTAGTTAGTTATTTAATTTCTTTCATTTAGTATTTTTAGTGGTGGTAATTAGAATCACAAGTTTATTTCATCTAATGTTATTAAATTGATGTTTAAGTTGGTTATTTATAGTTAAAATTTTTAGTTAATTATTTTAGTCGAAACTTTTAGTTAATTAGTTTAAGTTGATTTAGGTAATTTTTTCATTTTAATTGTAGTGATTGATAAAATGCATAATTTTATTTTATTTTAGAATGTTTGAAATTGATTATTTAGTTAGTTATTTAATTTCTTTCATTTAGTATTTTTAATGGTGGTAATTAGAATCACAAGTTTATTTCATCTAATGTTGTTAAATTGATGTTTAAGTTGGTTATTTATAGTTAAATTTTTAGTTAAGTATTTTAGTTGAAACTTTTAGTTAATTAGTGTAAGTTGATCTAGGTTATTTCTTTCATTTAGTTTATTATTTAATTTCGTTCATTTATTACTTTTAGTGGTGATAATTAGAATCACAATTTTATTGCATAAAATGTTATTAAATTAATTTCTATGTTGGTAATTTGTAGTATAGTTTTTAGTTAATTAGTTTTAGTTGAAACTTTTAGTTAATTAATTTAAGTTGATTTAGGTAATTTTTTTATTTAGTTACCTTATTAGTTTTAGTGATTTATAAAATGCATAATTTTGTTTTATTTAGGATTTTTTAAAATTGATTATTTACTTTATTATTTAATTTCTTACATTTATTGTTTTTAGTGGTAGTAATTAGAATCACAATTTTATTGCATAAAATGGTATTAAATTAATTTCTATGTTGGTAATTTGTAGTGTTGTTTTTAGTTAATTAGTTTTAGTTGAAACCTTTAGTTAATTAATTTAAGTTGATTTATGTAATTTCTTTTATTTAGTTACCTTATTAGTTTTAGTGATTGATAAAATGCATAATTTTATTTTACTTAAGAATTTTTTAAATTGATTATTTAGTTTATTATTTATTTTCTTTCATTTAGTAGTTTTAGTAGTGGTAATTAGAATCATAATTTTATTGCAAAGTAATGTTATTAAATTGATTTCTAAGTTGATAATTTGTAGTGGAGCTTTATGTTAATTAGTTTTAGTAATCGATAAGATGCATACTTTTCTATTGAAATCCATATATTCAGAGTTTACTAATTTATTTTTTAATTTAACAGACAGTAAGATATATGCGTGCTCGGCATTTGAAATTGCCTTTTATGAGACATGAGATACGAGACTATGTGCAGCGTGCAGGCCTGCTCCGCTTTGTTGAAATCGGTGACATACAAGTGAATCAGAAGCTTATCTCAGCATTGGTTGAGCGGTGGAGGCCCGAAACGCATACTTTCCACTTTCCGTGCGGAGAGTGTACCATCACACTAGAAGATGTTGCTATTATATTAGGTCTCCCGATAAATGGTCGACCCGTGATTGGCTCTACTGTTAGTAGCTATGAAACCCTCCCTGATTTATGTCAATATCTACTGGGTGTTCATCCTGGTCCACAAGATTTTAGTGGAGGTGCGATAAATTTAATTTGGTTGAATAATAGTACTGGAATCCTAGAAGCCAATTCTGATTTGATAATTCAACAACTTGCGCGTGCTTTTATACTGGCCTTGTTAGGCCAATGTATTTTGCCTGATAAGAGCACTGGGGAAGTACATGCAAAATACTTGCAATTGCTAGAAGATCTGGAGCAAGTTGGATCGTTTAGTTGGGGCTTAGCTTGCCTTGCTGTACTTTTTCGAGGGCTTTGTCGTGCTACTCGCACAGAAACCAAAGATATCAACGGTTGCGTTATTCTACTGCAAGTATGGGCATGGCAGCGGATGCCCTTTTTGGCTCCTATACCATCCATACCTGTTGTTTTTCCCCTCTGCAAGAGGTAACAATTGTTTACTTGAATTTGTACATTGTTCTTGTCAAAGTAATAATTAACATCTAATCAAGATAATGTCTCATAGATGGAAGCGACCACGTTATCCGCGTAACGTTAATTTAAAGGACCATCGCAATTTAAGGTTGTTGATAGACAATTTGGGACATCAGGTAAGCATTTGGAATATTGTATAATCTTTTTGTGGTCACCATAGTTATAATGATTTGCATATCTAATATATTTTTATTAATGCAGTTTATATGGCAACCATATATAGATCCTCTGATTGATGCCCTTATACCAGAACATGTGCGGGTCGAGCGGCAATTGTTCTCATCTGTCACTTCACTTTTATGTTTTGAGGTGATGGAGTTGCACCCAACTGATCGGGTTATGAGACAATTTGGGTTGAACCAAGAAATTCCTCTTGACCAAGCTAATCTGCAAGGATTCCATAATAGAGACTTAAGGGGATTACCACCCACTAATTGGGAAAGACAACATCAACATTGGGTGGCAATGTGGCAACAACGTGCAAATCGTGTATTAATTGGAACTCCCACTATTGATTATCAGCCCTCTAATTTGTATTGGTCTTGGTATTTATCCCATACTCGAGCTATACGGTTGTCCCCTGAGGAAGCAGATTATCCACCTGCCCATGAAGAAAATGAACCACCCCACAATGAAGAAGATCAAGTGCCCACCCAAGGAGAATATGTAGCACCGCCTATCCAAATAGAAGCTCCTCATGGCCATCAACCTTTGTTTTTGCAACAGAATAATATTTTTTATTGGGATGTACATGCTTTACAATTTCCTCATGGCCAATTCCCTTGGTGTCCACAGATGCAGCAAACTACACAGATCCAAGATCCACCACGACATTCTATTGGTGTTTTAGACCGCCGCGGTGGTGATCGTACAAGGTCTAGTGGGTCCTCGTCTAGCGGGAGAATGTCTGTTCATCTCCCTGGTGGTCCTGCATTCGATTTTGCCCATTTTGGGGGTCAGTCATCTACACAGGTTAACCTTGACCTCAATACTAATCCAGCTAGTCAATTGAATGATGTATACCGGCCACAAATGGTTCCATTTGGGATGTCTATTCCACAGATGTTATCCCCAGGTGCACAATGGGCAAATGCCGAGATGATGCAAAATTTTCAAGATACTGCTGCATCTGCCTTACATGCAGCAGTAGGAGGTGGGGAACATGTAGCTACGGATGAGGAGATGGGTGATCATGGTGGCAGAGTTGAGGGTGGCAGTTATGAGGATATGGGAGATATGGGTGGCAGTGATGAGGACACGGGAGAGCAGGGTGGTGGTGATGAGGACATGAGAGAACAGGGTGGTGGAGATGAGGGCATGGGTGATCAGGGTGGTCAGGTTAGAAGGCAATCACGTGGCATTATCAATGTGTTAGGAAAGGCTGCCAAGCAAACAGTGGGAACTATACGTGAGGCTTTACGGCCACGGGAACGTGTGAAACCAGCAAAAAGACTAAGCTATTCGCCATTTCAAGCACCACCTCCACATGGGAAGGGGAAGGGTCGTAAGGGAAATTGAGGGGGTAGTACTTTTTTTTGCTATCACGTGTCATGTATTTATGTATGGACTTTGTAGTTTGTATTTGTATTTTCTTGTTGATGGAATTGTTAGCTTTTTATATGTTTATGTATGGACTTCCTAATATGCATTTCGATAAATTTATGGACTTTGAAATATTTTTGTTGATGGACGATGAAAAGAAAGGACAACATATATCCATGAAACACAATAAAATCACACACTAACATTAATGAAATAGCACACAATGACCAAATAACATCCAAGAAATAAAAATAAAATCACACACTGACATCCATGAAATAGAATAAAATGATATAATAGCCTCCCTGAAACACGATTAAATGACATATCTATGAACTTGGGCCAAGAGTGTATGGACAACGGCTACGACTGTGACCTTCACCTCGACAAAGAGCACAACGACGAGGTCCTCGCATATCACGGGCATCCATTTCATTAAGGAAGCGAGTGCTCTTAGGGCGGCCTTTCGATTTGCACTTTGAAGCGGGATTAGGACAAATCACTGGACCTCTATATTGGGGCCATGTACTTTGGTGCCCCACAACTCCAAACTGTCTCTTGTACACTTTGCACACTTTTGCTATTCTGTAAACACCATCAACATACCCTCGCCATTCAATGTTCCCGCTATCACAGGCAGCAATCACGTGACGACAAGGAATTCGATCAATCTGAAAATCGCCACAATCACAATATCTGTGCTTCAAATCAACCTTGTATTCTTCCCGACTGATTTGTTCTTTAACATGGAAAGACTCATGTTGCCTATCAAAGTTGGTCACTATCATGTTTCTAGCAGATATCTCTATTTTTTGTAATCGTGTCGTGATGGCTTCTGAGAATTCATAACCTGCATTTTTCCATGCATATGCCTCTTTACCTTTCTTAGCAAACAACTCGGCCAATCGGAAATATGTTACTCTTATTAGTGATGTGATTGGAAGATTGCGAGCTCCTTTTAACACAGAATTCATACACTCCACAAGATTTGTGGTCATGTGCCCCCATCGATATCCACCGTCAAATGCCTGCACCCACTTTTCCCATGGAATTTCATCAAGCCAATCTGTATATTGGGAGCTACGTTCATGCATCCGCTCATAGTGATTATTGAATTCACTCTCACTCCTTGAATACCCTGCAGAGAACAATGTTTTTAAAAATTAATTTATGAAAATCACATCCATAAGCAATTAAATTAACAAATATAAGTGCAATGAAAGTGTAAATTACCCATGTTCACAACAATTCTATGCAAGTGGGGTGCCTTGAATCTCCTTAAGAAATTAGCAGCAATATGCCTAATGCAATACCTATGAAATGCTCTCGGAGGTTCCCACTGACCATTGCTCCGAGCTATTGCTGCTTTAATTGACTCATGACGATCAGAAATAACACTAACCCCATCTTGGGTTACCACATATCTACGGAGATGGTCTAGGAAAAATTGCCATGCATCAGCCGTTTCTCCTTCCACAATGGCAAAACCAATTGGCAAAATGTTCTTATTCCCATCTTGTGCTACTGCAATCAGTAAAGCCCCTTTATATTTCCCATACAAATGTGTCCCATCTATCTGGATCAGTGGCTTGCAGTGTCTAAATGCCCTAATGCATGGACCAAAACTCCAAAATACCGTAAACAAATTAAAATTTGGCACCAGCTCATCACCACGATATGCTTCTACGGCATCAAACTGAACAATCGAACTCGAACAGGCAATAAGACATAGCTCCACACCAATGCGGTAACTCCTCATACGAGCGTTCCCAGTTACCAAAAACTTTTTCAATAGCCTTTTGCTTCGCTGCCCAAGCTTTTCGATAGGTTGTTGTGTACCCATACCGAGAGAAAACCTCTGCAATCACAGTTTTAACTTTAAGAGATGGGTCAGATTGTACTATAGGCTCTATAAATTGTGCAATAATGTCAGAATCCAACTTTGAGTGGTCTGCGAAATCCTCGATGCAGTGCATGTGTGTGGCCCATTGTATTTCCTGATTTCCCAAAAGCCTTTATATTTTCTCAAACTTGCTCTAACAACCCATCCACAACCTCTATCATACTGCGTGCATTTACAATAAAATGTCTTTGGTTCTGATTCAAACACTTTGTAATCTACTCCTCTCAGTATGCTATACGCCTTAATTGCTTCTATAGTTGCCTCCCTATTCTTGAATATCATCCCAACAAACAGTTCACCATTCACAACAGAATCACCTATGAACAAATGAAGTAAATAAATGGAAATAATCAACTAAAAAGAAACTAAATGATATAAATTAAATAATCAACTAAATAATTAATTTAAAAAATTCTTCAACAAAATAATTGTGCATTTTATCAGCCACTGCAACTACTAAGATAACTAAATCAAAAAAATTATCTAAATTAACTAAGACTAACTAACTAAAAACTCCACTGCATAAAACCAAGGTAAAAATTAATTTAATAACATTACATGAAATTTTAATTACCGCCACTAAAAAAATGAAACTAATTAAATAATCAACTAAGAATCAATTTAAAAAATTCTTAAATAAAATAAAATTATGCATTGTGTTGGTCACTAAAACTACTAAGGTAACTAAATGAAAGAAATTACCTAAATCAAGTTAAACTGATTAACTGAAAAGTCCACTACATAAAACCAACTTAATAATTAATTTAATAACATTACGTGATATTTTAATTATCACCACTAAAAAAATAAATGAAAGAAATTAAATAATCAACTAAGAATCAATTTAAAAATTCTTAAATAAAATAAAATTATGCATTGTGTTGATCACTAAAACTACTAAGGTGACTAAATGAAAGAAATTAACTAAATCAACTTAAACTAATTAACTGAAAAGTCCACTACATAAAACCAACTTAATAATTAATTTAATAACATTACGTGATATTTTAATTATCACCACAAAAAAAGTAAATGAAAGAAATTAAATAATCAACTAAGAATCAATTTAAAAAATTCTTAAATAAAATAAAATTATGCATTGTGTTGGTCACTAAAACTACTAAGATAACTAAATGAAAGAAATTAACTAAATCAACTTAAACTAATTAACTAACAACTCCACTACATAAAACCAACTTAATAATTAATTTAATAACATTATGTGATATTTTAATTATCACCACTAAAAAAATAAATGAAATAAATTAAATAATTAACTAAATAATCAATTTAAAAAATTCTTAAATAAAATAAAATTATGCATTGTATTGGTCACTAAAACTACTAAGGTAACTAAATGAAAGAAATTACCTAAATCAAGTTAAACTAATTAACTAAAATCTCCACTACATAAAACCAACTTAATAATTAATTTAATAACATTACATAAAATTTTAATTATTGCCACCAAAAAAAAAATAAATGAAAGCAATTACTTAAATTAACTTAAACCAATTACGTCATAACAAAACCACAAATATAAAAAACTGTAAAAATTTTAGAATTAAGTATACATACCCATGTTTGTATACTCTGGAAACTCTGATACTTGCATAGCTTCCATATCTAAAGCACGCATGAAAGACGGCTCTGCATTTAGATGTTGCCCACCTATGAAGTTTGATGTGCCATCATTATCAATGTCATCATCTTCCTCATTATCAGGATATTCATCGCCACTTCTATAGTCATCTTCATCCTCCTCTTCCTCCATTGCTTCCAACTATGTGTTTTCATCTATAAATTTGGATGACTCACATTCTACATTATGAGTAAGAACTTCAAAATCAATATACAACTCAATGGCTGGAAAGTTTTCCTGATGCTGCTGATGTATCCTAAACATTTGCTGAATATCATTGTCGTCCCGTATTGCAACTGCTTGGTATTGTCTGAACTTGCCAAAAATCGAGATAGGACACCTGTATCTCATTGCCACCACTCTTTTTGGAGTGTCACTATTTATGGACTGACACAGTCCATTCTCTAGATCTGCATATGAGAAAGTGTAGGGAATAAAAAAACTTAATGGCCTCTCACATATAAATGTGACACCCTCATTAGTATTTGTAACCACTTCACCATCAAAATAAACTATTATATTTACTGCACTATTTATTCTCACACTTTTTTGCACACTTTTTTTTTTGGAGAAATAGCTGCTGAGCAGCCTCTCTTACCCACACCCCCTCCTTATAACACTCTAGATGTGTTTGTGTTTGCTGTGTTCGGAGTACCCGTTTATATAGAGGATGAAAAACCATTTTATATTCAATTCATCTTTGACGGATTCTGAAAATATTATTTTTTTATAGTAGAATCCGCCAAAGACGGATTCATGACTAAAATTATTTTTTTATTCAACGGTAACATCACAACGGTAACATCACTAGTTTTGTCACTTTGTTAATCCGTCTTTGGCGGATTCACTTTTTCAGAATTAAAAAACTATTTTTTTTAAATGCCTCCGTCTGTGGCGGATTCCCTTAAACGGCGCCATATTTAAATTTTTCCCCCTAAGAGACCATATATTAGTAAAACACCTCATTGCATATGATATAAAAAAAAATGACCCTAATTTGCTACCGTAGATTCCATTTCTAATTTTATTTTGTTTTTTACACATAATTCGACCTAACAAATTGTGTACCCCCGACTACCCCAAAATCATTTCGACGCATACACAATATCACTGTTACTGTATCAGCAAAACTTCATATGAAAAAAATTCAGCCACCAGACGCCTAGTTTCTTATTTTTATTTCTTATATTATATTTTACTATTTTTCCTCATCATAGAAACAAAAAATAAATAAAAATGTATCATTTTTTATAGTCAAAATTAAAAATAGAAACCAAACACTGTTGCTTACCACCGTCTGGAACCGGAGGTGAGATTGTTGGGCCATGTCTGGCAACCACTGTCTCAGATTGATCCTGTTTTGACAATGCTTCTTCTTCTTCTTTTTTCTGGCGCTGCTAATGGGGGCTGTTTCGATTTCCTGGTTTGAGGAACTTGCGTGGAAATCGAAGAGGAACTCAGAATACCCTTAACGTCCCTACTGAAACCATTATTTCGCTTTCTGCGGGGAAGGAGAGGAGATTTGGTAGGCAGAGTAAGAGAAGAGGAAGGAGGGGAATTTGCAGTTCCTTGATTGTTATCCGTTGCCATGGAACAAAACAAAACTCAGCCTAGACTTTTCTCTGGTTGCCAACCATTTGCATATTTTTATGCTATCATATCATTGGTTCAACAGGCTAAGCTGTCATATTCCACATTTTTTGACATTTCATATTCTGTTGTTCATATCTTTTGTCATATTCCCGGTTCTTGTTCGTGATAATCATTGGAGAAGAAAATATGGAACAGGAGAGAGAGTCCCACTGAAGTGGACGCCCCATATCTTTCAATTAATTCTAAAAATATTATTTTATTTTTTCATTTTACTCTATAAATATTGGATTAAGAGAGTTTAATGTGTACGCACTAACTAACCGTGTAAAAAAATTTTATATTATAATCTAATCAAATTACTCAATTTGCATAACTTTTTAATTAGTGAGTGTAAGACTTAACCACTTTTATTAATGTTGTAACACACGATTGGATGATAATGGAAAAAAGTTTTACAATGTAAATGCATACAAATTAATCTCATAATTTAATTTTAATACATTAATAGTACAAAAACATTTTACACCATCATTTGTGTGCTCGTATTTATAAGATTTTTTACATAGTGAGTAATTGAGTCCAATACTTTTACCAATTTGACAACACATAATTAAATAAATATTAACCTTTTTCAACATCTTTTTTTCATAATTAATTCTTCCTAATTATTTTCAATACATTCTAAGTTCTTTTTACACAAATTCTTCTCTTTCATTCCCACAAACAATAAAATGGATGGAAATCAATTTAATTTGAATATTTTTTCAATTTTTCAAAAATTAAATAAATTAAAATGTTAAATTATTTCAAAAAAATTAAATTATATATTTTATATTTTTCTACATTCTGAAAACAATTTTTATATTCTTAGCAAGTTGAGTAACATCTTATGGTGAATGTGACTCGAGAGTAATTGTGAGATAGTGCGTCATTTCATTTTTTCTATAAAATTGTTGACATGATATATTGTTTGCTAAGAAGCACGGACACACTGACTTAGTTGTATGTCTGTGTGTCGGACGCGTGTTGGTATTTGACACCCATAGGATACGTGTTGGATAATGATCCGTATGTGTCTAATTAAAAATAATAATTTTTTTGATTTCGGACACACACTGAACACGGCTGAACAATATTCCAATTCACTATGAATGTGGCTTGGACACTCCACGGACATACTTGAGTTGTTTTTTTTGTTTTTTTCAAATTTTTAATATCAACATGAGTCCAAATTAAAATCAACTCTAGTTGTTTGGTTGGACATGTGCTGTTGGATCATTTTTTTAAAAATTCTTCGGTTGATCACACAAAAGAAGAATTAATTAGATAAAAAATTATACAAATATGACAAAAAAAATAATACAACAAAATAAAAAATTATATATATATATATATATATATATATATATATATATATATATATGTTGTGTCTATATCCTGTAATTTTTTGAATTTGGTGTGCCTCCATATCCATGTCGTGTTCTGTGTCAATGTCAATGTCTGTGCGCTTTGTAGGTTGTTTGTAATAAAATTTGAAGAGTAATGCTTTTATTTTTATTTATTAAAATGTGAAGAGTAATGCTACTTGCTACCCTGCATTGAAACCTAGCCTATACATGGATAGGATTTTTGAGGGTTGACTTAGATAATCAATCAATATAATCAAGGGTGCTGCTCAGGTGCCATAGGCAGTCAATGCCTATGATGCCTGTTACATACCCAAAGGGTGTCATAGACGACAAAAAAAATTATTCCTGAAGAAAATAAATTTAAAAATGGAGCAGCAACCAATTTTAATTCTAGCTAAAAATTGGAAAATCTTTTGATTTGCAAAATTGGTCTATTTAATAAAGATTTGAGTTCAGGAGTCTAATTATGATTAGGGAAGAGCGTATCCTCTGGTGCAATCAGGAATTCAAAACCACGTCGTTCTTGTAGAAAATAAGTGTGTGTTAACATGTTTTAATTAAGAAATAAAAATAAAATAAAAATATATTGGTTGATTTTATTTATGAAAAGAATTTTGATGGATGAATTATTATATAAAAAAAAACTAACAAACAAACAAACACAACCCAAATTTTTTTTAAAAAAAACTAGCCTAAAGTAAGAAAGACAAAAGATTAACCAATAAATCCTAATTAAAAAAAAAGTGACCTGACTAAGAAAAAATGAAGAAAATTAAAATTAAAATAAAGGAAAAGGAAAAACAATGAAAGCAAAGTCAGTAAAAGCAACACAATGAGATTTGACCAAAAGGAAAGGAAAAAAATTAAAATAAAAGAAACTAACTGTAATAAAAAAAGAGCAAACCTGTTAAATCAACGTGAGATGGAAACAAGGAAAAATGAAACTATGAGAAGGCAGTGAGCTAGTGTGCAAGGAATCAAAGTACTTGGGATAATCACTGTTGCGATGATAATGGCTGGAGTTTTTTAATGTAGAGATCCAACAAAGGTGAAAACGCAGATGATGGTGTGAGTACAATGATCTTCACAGGAACAAGGTAGCAACCCTATGGCGGTCTCTATTTGCATTAAAAATATTGGTGATTATGATGATGAAAAACAGAAGCCAAGTGAGAAGGTGCTCAGTCCTGTATTGGTGAGTGTATCTATGATTGTTATTGGTTCCTTTCTTTTTGCTGATAGAGTCATTGTTATATAGAGAGTAGAGTGGAGAAATTTTTATTGAGTCAGTTATGATTCTGATTTGATTTTTTATTGAGTTAGTTAGGATTTTGATCTTATTTGATTTTTGAGTCATCTGTGATTGAATTTAAATTTTAAATGCACACAAAGATAAAAATAAAATAAAATAAAATAAGTAAATTGAAAATAAAATATGGTGTTCACAATGCCCAAATAGACGTGGTTAATTAAAAGGTTATGCGACATCTGTCCAGGACGTGGTGTTTATGTTATTGCTCAAAAAGATTATACAACGAGTGATAGTTAATGACAAAGGTTTATACTGTTATTAAAAATAATAAAAATGGTAAAATATCACTGAAAAAGAAATTTGAGCAAAGAACCAAAATGATCATTAGTTCCATGTTACAGGCCAGAGTTGACTGTCATTGGCCGACGTTGACTAATGTTTTTCCTTTTTTTTTGTTTTTACCTGAATTAAGACTTACAGAATTCAGTTTCTTTTTTTTTTTTAACTCTAAATTCAATTCTTTTTTTTCCTAATTCCTTCTTTTTTTTCCTTCTTTGTTTTTTTGTTCCTTTCTTTCCTTATTTTTTAAGTTTTTCTTTTCTTTTTTTCACTTGAATTCGGCTTAACCGTCCATTTTTTTTTTCTAATTCCTCTTTTTTTTTAACTCCAAGTCCAGTTCTCTTTTTTCTTTTTTCTAATTCCTTTGTTGTTTTTTTTATACCTAATTTCTTCTTCTTTTTTCCCTTCTTTCTTTCCTTTTTTTCCAATTTTTTTCTTTTTTTTTACTTGAATTCGATTAGTTCGAATTCAGTTCTTTTTTTTTTTTAACCTGAATTAGGTTAGTCCAAATTCAATTATTTTATTTTTCTAATTCCTTTATTTCTACTTGAATTAGCGAAGATTACATTGAAATCGGAACCTCAAATGTGAAGGTTACAACAAGAGGGTTTCAGTTTCCTTTAAAAAAAAAAAGAAAGAAAGAATTGAATTCGGAACAACTGAATTTAGGTTAAAAAAATTAGAGAAAAAAGGAAAGAAAGGAATAGAAAAAGAAGGAATTAGAAGGAAAAAAGGAACAGTTAGGCTAAATTAAGGTGAAAAAAAAGGGAAAAAAAGAAAAAAACTTGAAAAAAAAGGAAAGAAAGGAACAAAAGAAAAAGAAGAAAAAAAAGAATTAAATTCAGAGTTAAAAAGAAAGAAAGAATTTGAAAAAAAAAACTGAATTCGGTAAATCCGAATTCAGATAAAAACAAAAAAGAAAAAGGAAAAATGCTAGGCAATGGCCAATCAACGCCGGCCGGCGACAGTCAACCTGGTGAACGTCGGCCAGTGATAATCAACGCTGATCAACATGGAACTAATGATCATTTTCTTTCTTTGCTCATATTTCTTTTTCAGTGATATTTTGCCATTTTTATTATTTTTAGTAATAGTGTAAACCTTCGTCATTAACTATCACCCCGTAATATATTTTTTTTTAGCAATAACATAAACCCAACGTCTTGGACGGATGTCACATAACCTTTTAACCACGTCTATTTAGACACCATAGACATTGACTACCTATGACACCTGAGCAACCCCCTATAATCAATACTAGACAAATAAATAAGAATTTTGCTGGACAAGTGTTTTGATTTAGTGCTTTTACAACACTAGTTAGTAAAACCATTAAAACAAAACTAATAATAATAGTTCATTAGACGAATGAGACTTTAGGGTAAAAAAATGAATAATTATAGTGTGATGTTTAATAAAACTTTTAAGAAAGTTGTAGTTATTGAGTTGGTACAACACATTGTCCTTTCGCATGGTCTCCGACAAGTAAGAAGAGAAAGGGGACTGATGGAGTGAGGTCACTGAGTTGCGGCCATGGCGACCGCTTCGAGAGAGCTTCGGGATCATTCCTATATATCAACGGCATGATGGAGCTCCGGACCTGCTAAGTGGTGCACGACTTCTTCTCTTGCACGGTTCGTTTTGTCCCTAGCTAGTTTCTTCCTCTTTAGGGGCGGCGGTTGGCATCGAAGGATGGATTTGACAAAATACAAATAACTTCATTCTCATTCCTTCCCCAAATCCGACACAAGTCATGTTTCAATAAACCCATCAAGGTCATCACTCTCATGATCAGTCTCATCAGATTCAAGAACAGGGTGAGAAGATTTAGGAACACGAGAAGAAACCGATTTCACACAATTCTTAGGGGACGAACCTTTCTTTTTCCCTTTACCTCTACCATTAGAAACTTTCTCATCACTCTCTTCAACTTCATTTAAAATCTGTTCTTCAAGGAAGTGTTGATCGGTGAGAGAAGAGGAAGAGAGAAGAACCGCGCCCGGTGGTTTGGTGATCACATTTATTCGAGCTAGGCTTCTCCAAGGAAAGGGAAAATGCGAGGTAAGAATCTCACAAGAGATAAATGTAATTTGTTCTAATTTATTTTATAAATTTATTCTTAATACTTATATAATTAGTGATGTCATGTTATTCAATTGAAATGTTACATAATTAGTACATTGTGTAATACACTAAAATTATTATATGATGATGCTAATTAAACTTTGATGAAAAAAGAGAGATCTAGTCGATCCATCATCTTGCATTAGTATAGAGGTTTGTATAAAGGTGTTAATAAGACCCAAGATCTACATTATAAATTAAAAGTAAGAGTTCATCATAGTAATCTACATCAGCAAATTTTATCATATACTATAATAAAAAGTATATAGATTATGCTTTAGATTTTGTTGGGCATGGTAGCTAGTTAATAAGTTATTGGGAAATTAGGACCTTTATTTCTAAATAATTCAAAGTTAAAACAAGCCTTTGTAACATCATACATTGATATGATGTAGAAGCAAGGAACTTCCTGTAATTTCACTTTATGGTGAAAAACAACTTATCAAAAAATCTGCTATCTGTAACATTTCTTTACTGTGAGTAAGTAGTACTCTTGCTTTGTTGAATATCATTTGTGCTTGAAGTAACAAAGTTGCTGCTCTTTGAGCCTTTTGGCCTGCCATCTCAACAACTTTAGAGGATAAAGTCCCCTTAATCTTCAAAAGGGACACTGAATCAGCTATTTCAAGCCCCTTAACTATCATTGTATCTGAATTCAGCACCATCCCAACATTCATTGACAATTTTTTCAAGCGTTTATCTATACGTTCCACATCCACTGCTTCATACCTTTCTCCTCTTTTGGGTCGTTTGTACAGTTCTTCCTCTGCCTTGTGCTCTAGAGATTGCAAATCAAACTCATCTTCTCCCCAAACGTGTTTATCTGTCACTATCACTTAAATCAATTCGTATGAACAAATAAATTAAAAAGATGAGATATGTGAATATAAGGATATGTTTGATTCGTGTTTTTATTTTATTTTTTTAATTTTAATTACAAAATCTTGCATAGTTTTTAATATGTTTAACAGAATTTTATATAAAAAATAGTGAAACCAAAAAAAAAAAAGGATTTGCTTGATTTCTATTTTAATGTTTTATTCCAAATATTTTTACTTAAATTTTTTAAGATTTGTGAAAAAATATTGAAAACAGAAAAACATGATTTTCTTGCATATTGAATGTGTAAAATGAAAATAAAAACCAAACAATTTTTTTCTGGGCTTGTTTGATTTTTGTGTTTTCGATTTTACCTGTATTTTATTTTCAGTATATTTCCTATATTTCAAGATTTTATAACGAGAACAATGAAAATACGAAAATATTTCCTGTTATCACTATTTTATTCTCAAAATTAAAAAGGGAAACAAACTGAAAATAAAAAATGAATACATAAACCAAATAATTGTTTCTCATTTTCGTTTCTTATATATTTTTTACTATTTTCTGTATAAAATTATGAAAAATAATAAAAATAAAAATATATAGTGTAATTTGAATATGCTATCAATAAAAAAAATTTATACTGACATCCAATCATGTACTTCTACACATAAAAAAAATATGACTCAATCACTCACTTTCTTAAAAGTTTTATAAATGAAAACATGTTATTGGATTACAGTATAAAACTATTTAACAATGTTATTATATCAAAATTAAACTCTAAAAAATAATGCAATATGCTTAATTAGAATCAAAATAAAACTAAAAAAAACAGGAAGGAATTGGTGTTGCTTATCAGGAACATTATGAAGTAATGTAAGATTATGAATACGAGAACTATCAAATTTGCTCGTTATATTGTGTGAAAATTTTCAGTTGTACTTGGGAAATTAATGATCCAGCAAGGTGTCCTACGCACATTCCTCTATATCAACACGCGTACCGTCTATAAAGGAAGGTGAGAATGTTGGGCCTTGTTCGTCAAGCGCCGTCTGTGATCTTGCCCGTTGTTCCGTTCTTGGCAAACCTACCCCTGTCTGTGACGGTGCTCTTAGATCCCATTTTGACAACGCTACCCTTGCACCTGATTGGGGAAAAAGGGGAAAACCAACCACTGTTACTCATGTAGAACATTAAGAAATAAGTGACATATATGATTATTCGTCTATGTATATTAAATTGGAATGAAAATCACATGTTCCCAATTATGTCTAATTTTATATCTCGATAATAATTTATTTGTCTATGAAAGATACATATTTAAAAGTATTTAAATTTCTTAAATTATTACTAGAAAGATGCACATTTAAAAAATTTCTTAAATTGTTACCAGAAATATATTATTCATGTTCTACTCATCAAAAAAATAATTAGTGGAATAGTTTAATTTTGATTCATTACTAACAATTATCCAATCAAATCCTTCTATTTATTTGATTTTTTAAGTAATGTACGTGAAACTCAATCACTATGTTAACGTGACAATAGATTATTAGATTACAGTGTAAAAAAATCATACACTCTCAATACATAAGAGTTAAACAATGAGGGTATGTTTGATTATGAGGTAAAAAAGAGATATATTATCCATAAAAAATTTGCCTCTATTTTTACTCCTAAACTTGATTAAGGAATAAAAATAAATTATAAATTTTTATTAAAAAAATTCCATATATAAACTTTCACATGAAATCCATAAAATTTTTACATTTATTTGTACTATCTAATCAAAATTGGCTTTGTGAAAAAGGGCATTGTTAAATAAGGCAGGTAGAATTTGCCTAGCCAAATCTGTTGTTACCTCTCTTCCTGTGTATACAATGCAGACTTTGTGGGTTCCTCAAGGAATTTGTGATCGTATTGACCATATGACGAGGAACTTTATTTGGGGAAATAAGACAGAAGGTAGAAGTTGGAATTTGGTCAGTTGGAATAATATTACAAAACCTCGTAAGAAAGGAGGGCTCAGTGTTCAACAAGCACGTCTCGTTAATGTCTCCTTGCTTGGTAAACTAGTGTGGGATCTAGAACATTGTCAGGAGAAAATGTGGGTGAGGATGCTGACTGCAAAATATTTTCATTCCCCTCCAATTGTGAGTGCTATTGATTGCGCTAGCTCTTTTTATGTGTGGAAGAGCATTATTAGAGCACTTGATAAGCTGAGGGATGGTTTTGATATTAATCTTGGTTCGTTATCATTGTGGTCTTCTCCTTTTCACAAGGACAAGTGTATTGCTACTCTAGTTGACTATGTTCATACCTCAGATTCTCAGCTCCATCTTCGTGATATATGGTGGGATAATAGTTGGCATTTTGATTTTCTAGCTACTCCGCTTCTTGATTATGTG
This sequence comes from Dalbergia cultrata, assembly GCA_031216105.1. NCBI lineage: Eukaryota > Viridiplantae > Streptophyta > Magnoliopsida > Fabales > Fabaceae > Dalbergia > Dalbergia cultrata. The sequence goes on along the minus strand of CM062349.1, from coordinate 33,523,933 downwards.
CGTAATTAGATTTCCAACCATCACTTGACTATGTCTGGTCAATGTGATACATGATGGGTATGGCGTGCCTCTTCTACAGGTATGTATACGGCCAACAGTGCTTACAAGTGGCTTTGGGATACCATAGATAATGTTGAGAATGCTCCTTCTTGGGATTGGATTTGGAGACTAGTTGGGCCTGAAAAATTTCGACTGTTTGTATGGTTTATTATATATAATGCTTTGCCAACAAATTCATATAGAATGTACTGCCATATCTCCTTAACTGAGGCCTGTCAACGATGTGGTGCTGCTCGAGAAGATATTCTCCACTGTTTGCATGATTGTAGGGAGGTGACCAATCTGGATAGCCTTTGGTTTTGACACTGACTCTTCCTTTTTTATTGATGAACTTCACGTTTGGATGACTCAATGCCTGAAATTCAATTTTAATCTCCTTTTCTTTATTGTGCTTTGGTGGTGTTGGCAGTGGAGGAATAACAGTATTTTTGGTGAGATCACTTGGAACGATTACTATGTTATTCAGGAAGTGGCTAATGATCACCGCTTGCTTAGCAAGCTTTTAACAAGAAACAATACAACCAATATGGAGCCAAAGGAGGTGATTTGGGTTAAGCCTAATGTGGACCAAGTGAAACTTAATGTGGATGGGAGCAAATTTAGCACATCCCTTTCAACGGGTTTTGGTGGTCTTTTGCGTGATGAGCATGGGGATTGGATTAGGGGATATTCTGGTTGGTTGGGGGACCATAGTGTTCTCTTTGCGGAGCTTACAGCTATGAAGAATGGTCTTCTTCTTGCGTGGAATAAAGGATATCGTAATGTGTGGTGTGAGACTGATTTCAAACTTGCTGTCCAGCTGGTTATGTCTTCCACTGAGTATCATTTCCACAAGTATGCCATTGCCATTGCAGATATTAAGGAGTTGATCGCCAAGAATTGGACAGTTCATATTTCTCATGTGTGACAAGAAGAAAATTTTTGTGTAGACACACTGGCCAAGTTGGGCGTCAATAGTGGCATCGTCTATCAGACTTGGGATGAGCCTCCTCAAAGTCTCTTAAGCTGCCTAATGGCTAATAGAGATGGTCAGGTTCATATGAGAGTCAGGTTTCTTGCTTTTTCTTTTGTTTGTTTTCATTCTATACCAAAAAAAAATCAAACACATCCTTAGTGAACTAAGAAAGGTAAACGTTAGTATTAAAAAAAATAATCGAAAGAAAGTGTAAGAGTCTATCATCCATACACAAGATTTGAAAGGGGAAAGTCGAAGCCATAATTTGGGACAGGTTATTTCCATCCATGCCTAATTATTACCGTCTTGAACAGGAGGTGAGCTAGACCAAGAGGACTGATGACAAGAATCATACTCTTGTTGTTGTTCATCATCATCTTCCTCTTCTTATTCTTTTTCTTCTTCTTCTGCTTGTGGAAGCGAAGAGCGCTTCAGCAAATAGGTAACGCTTCTGCTGAAACCATTATTCTTGGACTTTCTGCGAAACTGAGCAGGAGCAGATTTGGTGGTACGAAGAGAACGATGAGCGAAGGGTTCAAAGCGGGGAGGAGGAGGAGAAGAAGGAGGTGGAATTTGCAGTGGCTTCTTCTGGTGGTAGGGGCTGTTTCGATTTCCTGTTTTGAGGAGCTTCTTTGGGATCGGGAAGCGAAGTGCGCTTCAGTAAAATGTTAACGTTCCTTCTGAAACCATTCTTGGACTTTTTGCGAGGCTGAGGAGGAGCAGATTTGGTGGTCCGAAGAGTACCATGAGCCAAGGATTCTAAGGGAGGAGGAGGAGGAGGAGACGTTGGAGTGGTTTTTGTGTTCTTCGTTGCCACGGAAATGGAACAAATGAAAACAACGCTTAGACTTCTCTTTGGCTGCCCGCCATTTGCAGGTTTTTATGAACCAGAAATTCCTACGTGCTCGTCATCTACGGATATGCTTTATCTACTTTATTGGGTAATATTATATCAACATCTATCCCATTGAGTCACATTTTTTTCATTAATGAACGTGATGAATAAATAGAATAAATGAGATTATTATCATATTTATTAATAATAAAATAAATATCTAAGATACTTGTTCGTAAATATTTAAATAGTAATATGTTTGTTCATTAATGGGTGATATTTTGATTAAAAATGGATGAGTCTTATACGTGGAACATATCACGTGATGCTCATATAAAAGTTGAATTTTTCGTTTTTATACTATCATTATTGGCCGAACTAGCTGTAATGTTCCGTTTCGTTTGACATTTCTTATTCATATTGGAATTGTGTAAACTATAATCCAATGATGATAAATGACGTTGACTCCAAATATTCAACTCCTTGCGGAGATGGCGGTGATCATTAGGTTTATGTTAGTATTAAGAAAATGGTACTGTAGTTATTTTTATGAATTCACGGCACATAAACATAAAAAAGGCCTCTTTTTAAATAAAAAGAATTTGGTATTTACTGATATCCCCTTTGTTTCGTTTGCCATAAAAAAAAAACGCATTATTAAAACTTTAAGGGTAATTTCTATCGCACAGCGATATAATTGACTTTGTTATACGGGACTAAATGTTAGAAAAAATTAACATAAAAATAAGCTACATATTGTGAAGATGAGGATGTTATGATGGATGAGTAGTCACATAAGATATGATAAATAAGGAATGAATGTATTAAAGAAAAAATTGAGCTAATACCTATCATTGAGAAGATGGTAAAATCTCACCTTAGATGGTTTGGACATATTTGGAAAAAGTCTACAAAGGCTCTAGTAAGGAGAGTTGGTCAAGTGAAGAATAGTACCATAATTAAAAGTAGAGGCAGAGGAAAACTGTTGAAGAAATAATTTTCAGGGATTTAAATATTAATGAATTTAATACGAATATAATATATTATAGAGTTCTATAACACGACTTGATCCATGTAGCCTATGTAACCAACTTCATTTAATAGGAGAGGACATAGTTGTTGCTATTATTAGTGATATCTCCTTTGTGATATATATATATAGAGAGAGAGAGAGAGAGTGTGTGTGTGGAAATCCTAAACCCTAAACCTTGACATACTCCATCTAATAACTTCTTTTGAGCATGAAATTTTGTTAATCCAACCAGTTGAATTTAAAGTTCCTACAAAATAGATCAAATATAAAGTTTAATATAATTTGAAAATGATTTGATAATTTATAATTTCATATTATTTTGATAGATAACATGTTTTTGAAAATACAAATAAATATCAATTAATAGATTACATGGCTATTCTTATCCAATTTTTCTAAAATTTGACATGCTTAATCATCAATATAATATAACACAAAATAACCAGATTGATTCAATGTGAATAAACAATTATAAAATGAAGTGAATTTACAAAACTTCCTCTTATGTATATATATATAGACACACATAGGAAAATCATTTAACCGTACACTAAGTCAATTTACAACCAGAACAAATTGAAAAGAAATCTATTGACACTCAATCATTCAGTGTATGCAAATGTTTTCTTAATATATTTTGTAATCTTAGTTTAAAAAACTCGTTTAATTTTTGTTGGGACAGGGGCTGTATTTTCCCGATGATTCCATGTAAAACTTTGTTTGTTTGTTTAGGATTTTCAGGTTTTATGATTAATTTTAAGGTTTTTCGAATTTTCTAGTTTTTCCCTACCCACATAGCCCACCATCTTGGACATATTGAGCCTGTAGGCATTTTTTGGCTCACTACTGGCCCGCGATCCATGATACTCATGTTGGCCCATTTTGACAGCACTAAATTACATAAGCCATGAACGCCCAAAACAACATCCTGCATAAGGAAAATAATAAAAGGGAGTTTGACCAAAAGACAGGAACAGATCCAAAAACAATACTCCATTTATCATTTATTTAGAATAATACTATTGTGTGAAGAAACAACCATGATGCAAATACAGGCTAAAAGAATAACAAGCTACATACTCTATGGGTCAATAGAGCCTACACCGCCAACATCATTAACATGTCGTTAATTAGAAACAACACTTCCAACTTTAAGCTTGTCAGCAGCTAACACATAAGAGACAGGGACCAACTGTTTCCGAGCCCCATGTGAGATTTCCTCCTCCATTTGATTGTCTCCCTCTTCAATAGATTGACCACCTTCACTTTCTACACCAATTAGCTTGTGCTTGCTCATCTCACCAAACATTTTTCTTCTGATTTCCTTCCGCGCTTCCCTTTCAGAAAGCTTCAGATCTTTAAAGCCCTGTTCAAACTTGGCTTCATCATCTGGTGAAAAGAACACAACCTCCCTCTTGCCAAGCTCTTCGTAGAGCTTCTCCATCTTTGCCTTCCAGAAGAATCCTATCTCTGTGTCCATCTTGTGGTATGGAGTTTTCAGCAAGTACTCATCAATCCCACCTGCCTTGTCTATGCAACGAAGGGCGTGGGTGGTGATTTTAACACGAATATGACGATCCAGGATGTAACTGAAGAGCCGCTTCTCCTGGACATTAGGTTTCCAAGTTCTCCTCGTCCTATCAACACCATTCAACAAAGGAAAAGTTCTCATCAATATTGCAGTCTTTTTTGTTCTTTCTTCCTAACAAAAATTTAAAAGGTTATATAACTTTCTTGACACAAAATTGACCTAATAATATGCAAGTTCTGGATTGAGTTGGGATCAGTAGACCAACTAAATCATTCATGCTTTTACTATCATGCATTTACTTAGATTAGACAAGAGCAATAGTACTAGCAAATTACTAATCAAACATCCAAGACTAATGCATGTACTGGCTCCAAGCATGATCCATCAAGAAACCAAAGCTTTGACAATCATCATATGAATAGAATAGACCAATTCTATAACAATGGTAGTATATAGAAACCATGAGAAATAGCAGTCAACAAGGATGGTTCAGAACTCAGGGGTATAACCAGTGGCACTGAGTCTTTTGAAGAAATTTATCCAATGTTAGTCCGACTTGGAAAGAGTCCAAGAAATTGAGAGTTTTTGCTAATGGTTGCAACCAACCATCACCGAATTTACATGATTCAACGTGCATGTGATTTGAATGGCTCAATATGTGGAGAGAAAAGTAGCAAGCTAATCATTTCGCTTTACAAATCCTACATATAGGGATGGACCATCCATGACATTATCTGCCTAGTGGATCCAAAGATGATTAGAAACTAGACTCTATTTCCAACTCGAAACATAAAATCCTTAATCTTTTACTGTTGAATATTGATAATGATCATGCGAATATGAAATATCAATTGTCATTCTGAATATATTTTGGCACTTACATTCTGAAAAGACCAAAAGTCACTACTGACTAAATGACACAAATATGAGAACTACTACAAGAACAGTATTTGAGTTCAAAACAAATCAGATACGGCTAATTTATAAAAATGGGCACATGATAATGTTGTTTACCAATCCAATCAAATTAGAATCAACATTTGTTTCATAGAAAATTAAGAATTGACATCGATCTCTTCTACATTATGATAATTGATAATTAGAAATGATGTCTGCAAATACATTATTTAAATGATTTTTATCATACATGCCATCCCCTGTCCCCATTCCCCAACAGCTCTTACTAATAGGATATGTTGAATTCGTATTTCAATAAAGAAAAAAAGGCAGTTTTTGAATTTGAAGCACTTAGTGCAAAGTTAATTAGAAGTTGGCTTGAGCTGAGATTATATATTATAGCATACACAATCCTTGTTAACCATTATTTTGCCCCATTTAAACACCAACTTGATAGTTGATACAGACAGTAACAGAGGATCAAAAGTATCATCATCATCATAGACACCATCCAAACCATCCAGAATCTGTAAATCAGATCTAACACTACAAGCTATAGCATGAAATTTTCCAAAACATCAAACAAGAAGCTGCAAATACAAAAATGAATAACAAGCTACGAACTTGTTACCGCCATCTTCACTGACACTATTGCCAAACTGAATGTGTCGCCCTGCATAGAGACCGCGTTTGGCACGACCCATGATGACCTTGCTTCCCGGTACGCATTTCTCTACAGATTCCTTCACTCTAGGAGGCAAACTGCTCACTCCAACTTTCTTCACAATTTTCTTCATCATCTCCTTCCCTCTGAATGCCATTTTCCGTATCAATTCTGCCTACAGTTCTCGTCCTGTACATAACTTAAGATGTCAAATCAATGAACAAAAAGCACATCATAGATCGCAGCTGATAAATCATAGTGCATTCGATACCATGAAAGTGTTTCAGTACAGCATAGTATCCTAAATGCTCACATAATTATTTCACTAACAATGTTTTGATACACATGCATGTTTATCTTAACAGATAAAAATAACACCATTAGCTATGTTTTTTACTCCACTTTACCATCTGCCCTTTCCCATCCACATTAGGTGCTCATGGAGTGCCAAGTGGAATTGTACTCTAACTACTAATAGAGTGACATTTTAGCTTGATGTAGTGGGAGGACGCACCACTAACTACCACTTAAAGATGAAATGTCACTCTATAAGTGGTCAGAGCATAACCCTCCTTGGTGCACCATGAGTATCTTATAATTTCTCCTACATTATGCCTCCTCCCATCTTCACTACCTCTCTTGCCTAGCTTAAAACAAAATAAAATATTGAAATTTCACCCTACAAAGACTTCAAATCTGAACCAAAAATAAAAAGGGCAAAAATCTTATGTCAATCAAGTCCAAATACTAACCACACAATAAGCAAGCTATCCATCAAATTAGCCAATATCTGTAGAAAATCAAAACAGCACTATGAATGTGAACCAGTGCCAAGTGAAAAAGATCAAATTTAGACAAAAACACTAAAGAGCTCAAACAATTGAAGAGAACCGAATTCGATGAACTCACAAAAAATGAATCATGTGACTTTGTTGTTGAACGACGAAGGAGGGAAAAGCGCAATCAGTTGGGAGAAACATGCCTCAAATTCGAAGGAAGAATCGTTGAAGAAGGACTCAAATTGGTAATGGAGAAAGGAGAAATGAAATTTGGGGATTAGGGTTTAACAACAATTGGAAGAATATAGGGTATGGATAATAGAGGTGCAGTGTAAAAGTCTAGGGGTTTAGGCCTTTATCTAAACTAAACCATCTTTTCTGTGTTCAGGCATTCTTGATTGCTTTTTTTTTATATTAATTTTGTTTATTTTTTATTTTTAAAAGTTTACAAAGAAAATATTAAAAATAGTGAAAATAATAAAATCTTCTTTTAATTTTTTTTTCTGATTTTATCTATTTTGTTCATGAAATTCTGAAAATAAAAAATGAAAACAGAGAATAAAAATAATAACCAAAAGACTTTTAGATTAACATATGTGTATTTTAAGATTAGCATATTTTAGCATTGGATCGCTTGTTGTTGATGATTTGTAATTTTTTTTTTCTTTTTCAGCAAAACTATACTTTGATGCTTAAAAGATTGGTGCTTTAATATATTAGTCATTGAGAAATCAATTATACTAGAGGTCAATCCCATGCGTTGTACAAATTTGTTTATATTTTTAAAATTATTTTAATGAGAATACTAACAGAAAAATGGTATGAAAATGAAAATTATATGTGAACATCAACAAAATATTTTGAGAATTATTCTATTTATAGAATAAAAAAAATTTATTGAGGGAGTTTAATAATCACTTTATTGCATCCATGAATTTATAGAGGAATATCATGTTTTTTTTTATAGGAATTCAGCTGCTAGTCTTGCATTTTGGAGTCTGTTTAGATATTTACATCTTCATGACTTTGGGACGATCTTAATATGATTTTCCTACTGATCCTGAATTTCTTCTTGTATGAAGTTATCATGGGCCTTTCACAGGCAATGTGTGTTGCATTCATGTCAATATAATTATTTAAATTTCTTGAATTGATAATAATTAAATCTATGTTATGTAATATACAAACTTAGTAAGACCATGAATTGTGTATATTTTTGGTATTACCAATTTGAGATATCAGTATTAATAATAAAATCATTCTAACTGCTCATTTTATTTGTCATGTAACAAATTATGTTTAACAAAATTTTAATATAAACTTGTAGCATAAGTTCAAAAATTACATGTAGGTGTGAGATAAATTAAAATATAATAAATTCTAGATTGTACATTATAATATCAAAAACTACAAACTATAGATCAGATATATTATAAATTTATGACCTATTATCACTTGTTATATCGATATTAAAGCATATTAAGAATTACAAATTTTAATTAAAAGACAAAAGATTCACCCTATTTTTACATTTTAACATAAATTACTTGATTCTAAATTTTAACATAACTTACTTGATTCTAAATTTTTTTCAAGCACTTCTTGATAACAATTATAAAAACTCTCAACCCTTTTGCTAAGGTTATTGGATTGACAATACAATATATAATTGTCTACGGCAATATATATATATTGACAAATATAATTCTCATAATTTAATGATAGTCTTCTTAAAGAATAGCCCGCTTTATTGTGCCCTGTTAGGGTTTCTTTTTGTGTTTCACTAGGGCTTGCCTAGGTGAGACACTCAGTTTCTTGCTGCAATTAGGTGTGGTCTTAACATCAACCTGTGCTCAAGTGAGTGAAGAATGGACTCTATGGCAAAAAGGGATTGGGATCAAGACCCTGAGGAGGAGATAGTGTTTTTGATGAAGAAGACATCAAAGATGGGACAAAGGAATGTTCATGCAGTCTCATTGGCAGAATTTGGCTGATAGGCTCTTCAGTGCAGGAACAATGGAAGCAACTCTAGGAGCGGTTTGGGGACATCCAGAGGGATTCAGAATTTTGGATCATGGGGATAACACGTTCCAACTATTTTTTGCCAACGAGATGGATGTACTAAGGGTGGAAAGGGGAGCCCCATGGTTATTTAAGAACTTCATTCTTAATCTGAAGAGATGGAAAGAAGACATGAAGATAGAAATAGAGGATTTTACCCATGTTCCTATATGGGTTCAATTATGGGGCATGCCTGAACATTATAAAACAATTGAACGGGGGAGGAAAATAGGAGGAAGAATTGGGGAAGTGGAGGAGGTTGCAGCCTTTAATATGAAAGGTAGGGAAGCAAAGATCATCAAGGTGAAAGTTAATCTAGACGTGACAAGAATGCTCAAAGACAAAATCAAAATCACTGGTCCCAACAACAAAGTCATTGAAATCTCTCTGAAATATGAAAAATTAGGGTGTTTTTGCAATTATTGTGGCCACTTAGGGCATGAAGAAAGAGCTTGTGGTGAATTGCTGAAAGATACAATCAATGGGGAAATACATGAAGAAAAAGCTGGGGCTTGGCTGAAGGCAGAACAGTCAGGAAGGAAAATGGGAGATAATAAGGAGAATGTTCCCCTAAATTTCAAAGCAGAAGGGTCTTTAAGGCTAGAGGTAAAAAAACCTAGACTTGTTAGCCTTCTACGTGTTTTCTCAAACCTATCAATGTATGAGGAAACCGGAAGAGGTCTCAAGGGGAGGGTTCAAGATGATCCAGGAGACCAAATTCAAGATGCAAGAAGTGAAAAGTAGCCACAGGTAGAAAAGGAGACGGTCGAAAGTGGTAAAAAGAATAGCTTGAGAGAACTAAATGATGATAATGTTATTTCTATTACATGGGGCGGCCAAACGTTTGAAAAAAGAGCAGGGGATGTTGACACAACAGGAAGCAGGCAAAAAATTATCCAGCAAGGAAAACAGGAAATAAAGTAGTTAGCTAGATCCACAAATAGAGATTCAACTAGCTTCAGTGGAGCGAAAAGAAGAACTCCAGAGAAAGAGGATGAAAGTGGGGGGAAAGAACAATGTGTTGAAGATGAGATGATGACAATTGAGGTGGACGGTGCCAGCCAACAATTGGCACCCGAAGGCCTATGAAGATGCTGATGTGGAACTGCCAGTGTTTGGGGAAACCCCTGACAGTTCACAACTTGAGAGGGATCTGTCAATCTCTTTCCCCCGAGATTGTGGTTTTACGCGAAACCAAAAACCAAACCCCTTATGTGACAAGGATTATGAAGAAATGCGGCTACAATGAAGTCTTTTGTATTGATCCCCAAGGCACATCTGGACGTCTAGTTGTAGGATGGAAAGAAGAAGACGAAGTCTCAATTACAGGCCATGAAGAATTCCTTGTTCAATTTAAAATTAAGGATCAGGAAAGGAATTTTGAATGGAATGTTACAGCAGTCCACTTGCATAGTGGCAGCAGTATTTGAAGCCCCCAGTATGAACAGATTCTGAATTTGCTGACGAGAGGAGGAGATAGTTATCTAGTAATTGGAGATTTCAATGCCATCTCTTCCATAGAACAAAAAGAAGGAGGTGGAATCAAACCTGCAGAATCCATTGAAGCCTTTAATAATTTCATAAAAAGCGGTAGACTGATTGATTTGGGGTATGTGGGCTATAAATTCACATGGAGCAATAGAAGTTATGACAGGAATCTGATAAGAGAGACTAGACAGATGCTTGGCATCCACATCTTGGAGGTCAGAATACAATGAAGCAAGGGTGCTGCATCTTGAAAATAATGGTTCAGATCATTGTCCCCTTTTACTCGAAGCAAATCCCCACAGCCAAAAGAAAAAAAGAAGATTTAGATTTCAAGAAAGGTGGTGTGACAACCAGGAGGTGAGGAACATTGTGGAACAAACATGGGCCATGAATGTGGTAGGTTCATCTATGTTTCAGTTATTTCAAAAACTGAAACAATGTAGGCATGAGCTGGTTAAATGGCAGCAAAGAAGTTCCACCAACTCAAATGTTAGAATCAGAGAATTAAAAGGGCAACTGTCAGTCCTAAAAGAAGGAGGGCCTGAACAAGCACGGCCAGAAATCAAAAAATTAGAAGAACTAACAGAAGCCTATGATCATGAAGAGAGATATTGGAAGGAGAAATCTAGGATTCAATGGCTGAAGTGGGGGAATCAAAACACAAAATTCTTCCACTCTAAATTCCATGCAAGGAAAAGGCAGAATAAAATATGGAAATTGGAAGATGGTAAAGGAGGGTGGTGTACAGAACCAAATAGCATTGGTGAGAAGGCCAAGGAATACTTTGAACATCTATTCACTTCTAGCGACCCACAAAACCCAACTACATTATTGGCTGGTCTAGGGAGGAAGGTTTCTAACTCAATGAACAGGAATCTTACCCGCCCAGTGACAGATATGGAAGTGCAACAAGCTGCTTTTTCTATAAATCCCTTTGAAGCGCCAGGAGATGATGGTTTCACAGCAAAGTTTTTCCAATTCTACTGGGATGTGATTAAAAATGATGTTTGTAAAGCAGTTAGAAGCTTCTTTTCTGGCAGTAGAATGTTGAAGAGTTTTAACCACACCCACATTTGCTTAATACCAAACATCAAGAATGCTACATCCATGACCCAGGTGAGGCCAATCAGTCTATGTACTGTTTTCTACAAGATTATTTCAAAGATTCTTGTTCATAGAATGCAAAGATTCATGAATAGATTGATAAGTGCCAACCAGAGTGCATTTGTAAAGGGGAGATTGATAAGTGACAATATTCTTGTGGCTCATGAGTGCATGCATTTCCTCAAAAATAAGAGTCGATAATAATTATGATCTGGCCCTGAAACTAGACATAAGCAAGGCATATGACAGAGTGGAATGGAGTTTTGTGTGGTTTATCATGGAAAAACTAGGACTTTGCAGGAAATGGATTGACTGGATGAAGGAACGTGTCTCTACTGTATCATTTTCTGTGGTTGTGGAAGGTCAACCTATTGGTTTCTTTAAACCAAATAGAGACCTCTCTCAAGGAGACCCTCTATCCCCATACCTATTTCTTTTTTGTGCAGAAGGATTATCGTATATGCTTCACAACTCAAAACAGAATAATAAGGTGCGTGGATAGAAACTACACACTAGATGCCCCCCAATCAGTCACTTATTGTTTGCTGATGATTCAATTTTATTCAACAAAGCTACTAAAGAAGATTGTGAGAATCTCATGGAAGTTCTAAACAACTATGGAAAAATCAGCAGTCAGATTGTCAACCTCAAAAAGTCTTCAGTGTTCTTCAACAGCAACTCTCCTCAGCAAGTAAGAATTGAACTAGCCAATTTGCTCCAAATTCCACACATTGACTCACAAGACAAATACCTTGGTCTCCCTGCAGTGATTCAAAAATCAAAAAAGGAAACATTCAGCTCATTAAAGGAGAAGGTAAATAAAAAACTGAACCACTGGAAAAGATCATTCCTCTCAACCAGTGGAAGGGAAACACTTATTAAAGCAGTGGGCCAAGCAATCCCCATCTATACTCTAAGCTGTTTTAAACTCCCAGACACTCCCCTGGATGAACTTCATAAAATTGTGATAAATTTTTGGTGGGGACAAAAGCAGAATGAAAGGAAAATGACTTGGGTTGGCTGGAACAAAATTTGCAGAACCAAATCAGGAGGTCTTGGGTTTAAAGACTTAAAGGCTTTCAATCTAGCTATGTTGGGCAAGCAATGTTGGAGACTACTCACAAAGGAACACTCACTCTTGTATAAAGTGTTCAAGAGCAGGTATTTCAGGTACGTATCTTTGTTGAATGCTACCGTGGGACACAATCCATCATGGGCTTGGAGAAGTATTCTTGAAGGGAGAAAAGTGATAGAAAAAGGAGTTATTTGGCAAGTTGGGAAGGGAGACAAAATTGACGTACGCTCAGATCTATGGGTACAGAGAATTTACCCTTTTCAGCTCCCACAGAATGCATGCTTCAACAATAATATTCAGCTGGTGAGTCAACTCATTACTGAGGATGAGTCATGGAATGAAGATGTAATTAATGCAAGCTTTGAACCTGAAATAGCAGAGATTATTCTCCAGATAGTGCCAACTAAAGAGGAAGACAAACTTATTTGGAAGCCAGAAAAGAAGGGGTCTTACACGGTGGAATCGGGGTACAAAATAGCTTTCAATTTCTTCCATCCTCCTGTTGAAGCCCTTCCTCCATACTACGCGAACAAGAAATTGTGGAAGATGATCTGGGGACTTAAAGTTCCGAATAAAATCAAAACTCTAGGGTGGAAGCTAGCACATGAAGGGGTTCCTGTGAAACAAAGGCTCCATTCCAGAATCTCACACATAGATCCACTTTGTCCAAGGTGTTCAGCGGAGCCAGAATCAGTGCTTCACTGCTTTGTATCATGCCCTCAATCCGCAAATGTATGGGTAAAAGCAGGGTTCCCTAACTTGAATCTCCAATCCCCTCATCCCCCTTTCTGGAAATGGTGGCTTGATATGATAGCAGAGACCAAAAACTCACAGATGAATCAGAAATCCCCAAATCTAATGGCTTGCATCCTATGGAGAATCGGGCTAGCTTGCAATGATCTAGTGTTTTAGGGGAAGCGCTCAGATACTTATTTCATACTCTCTACAGCGATGCCGATGACTCTAGAAGATGAAGTTAGAAGACTAAGTCGTTCTCTCTCTCTCTCCCCTTTCTTAAGAATTTTTCATTGCAATAGCTTAATAGCTACTTTTGGGAAATACCCATCTTTGTACTGCGGTTGTCCGATGGACCATAACGACATTGCCGTTTCCATTTAATAAATGAATATCATCATCTTTGAAGAAAAAAAAAAGAAAAGAAAAGAAAAGCCCACTTTGAGTCCTTTATTACCAAGATTATTTGTTGAATAAGAACTATTGTGCAAATATTACTTCTCATAATTATATTTCTTTTAATTATATAATTTTCTTGGGTGCCTAAAAAGTAACTTTATTCCACTTGCACATTTCTAATATGAAATTTATGCTCTTAAGGAGCATAATAATTAACATTTCTTCCCTTTTGTAGGGGATGGGCCAAACTATTCGTAGAATACTAACTTTTTAATCAACAGTGATTCATGTAATTATTTTTATTGTGATTATTTATTATATAATACCCTAGGCATAAAAAATAGTCATATTCCATTGCATATTTTTAATGACAAATTTATGCTCTTAAAGAAGAGTATAATTGACATATTTTTTCTGTTGCAAGCAAGGAAGAGAAAATCGGACTGGATATCCAAACGGTCAGGGCACTAGTTCAAAGGTTAAGAGGTCTAACCGGTTCAACCAGAGTTTAACTGAAATATAATAAAATATACATAAATATATACATATGATAAATTCAAAAGCAAAAAGCTATATTCAGAGGAGCAAATTATTGTAACAATTTCAAAAAATGTAAAATACAGCAGAGAAGCACACATTTCAAGCTTAAGAGGAAAAAAAAATTAAAAATTAAAACCTAAACTTGAAAGTGCATTCATACAGCAGAGGAGCCCTTTCTTATTGCTTGAACTTGCATTCATTAGTATGACATGTGCTCTTGGTTTGCATAAGAAAATCGAATTAAACCCAGTAAATAAATCGCAAAAGAAAGGATTCTTTTTGTGCACTTTGGATCAATAGCATACAGATACATTCAAAACTACACAAAAACGAAGAAAGTACCAAAACTATGCAGAAACATAATAGTCATATATATGAACATAATGGTTGATTGATTAAGAGGAGCTCTGCCATTGACATGTGTTCAGGAACAGATCGCGTAACATTAAAAACGATTTTGATACTCCCACCAGAAAAGAGGTGAGACCGAGAACCACTCACCTGAGCTCGCGGCGAGGCAGAGGGGAGGGCAGCGGCGCAGCTCGGAGCAGAGGCAGCTTCGTGGAGAGAGGGAAGCGCGAAGCAGAGGAGGACGGCTGTGGCGCTGATGCGGACGGCAGACGGCGGTGGTGCGGTGCTGAGGCGGACTGATCGCGGCGGCCTTTTGGAGTGAAGAAGATGAGATGAGAAGAAGAACTGAAAGAAGTGAAGTGAGGTTAACCCTAATGCTATACTCAACTCTCAATTTTATTTTTTTTTTTCAGGCGAAGGGCTTGAATCGGCCAACATTAGAAAACCGGCCCGGTCCACTGATTATCCTGGTTTTACCCCATTTTGACCGACACTTTGACCAGTTTTCAACTCCTCCTACTTTAGGTGTTTAACCAGACTGGCAAGACAAGCGGTTCTCAATTAAGCTAGTCAGACCGGTGGACCAATTTGATTTTCTCTTCATTGATTGCAAGCAATAACCTAGAAATTCAATCAAATTTATTAAAGTATTGTAAATTGTAGTACATAGGCTCTTGTTCAATATATTATCAATTGCTTTATCGATCACATCCTAAAACTCTGCACTATTTTTCTAGACTTGTAACTGTATAGAATATGTAATAATTAATTTAATTAGTAATATTATTTAAATGAGTACATGATGTTATCTCTAAACTTTATATAGAAGTATTTTAAAACTCTTAAAATTTTTTAATATAAAAAAAATGTACCTTCGATATTTTCATTCTTCAGAAGCACATATTAGCAAAGCAAAATGTTTTTAAAATTTTAGAATTAAAATTAATTTAAAAATGAAAAAGAAATTAAATTTTTAAACCAAAAATTTTCAATTTCCTGGCAATTAGTAATGACAAATATGTTACTATTTTAATTCAAAATAATAATTATTTATTTAATCTTTGAGTTTTTTTTTTAGTAATAAATGAAAGTTTGTTGAGTAGCACAATCATTATTAATTAAATTAAGAAACAGTAAAGTTTTATGAAAAAGCATGATAACAAAAGTAAATTTAATGTAAGTGGAAAAATATTAGAAATAATTTTTAAATATTTATGATGATATTAAATAATAAATATTAAAATAAAATAATAAATAAAACAATATACTACATGTAATTTACACAATTATCTGTAAAAATATTTTATTTGTTTGATTTAAGAATAATTTTAGCTTTTCATTTGTTAATAATTCTAAGATGATTAATCTATTTATGATGCACCACATTAAAGTGTTAATTTATAATTTAGCTTTTAAAATTAATATTAACTGATAAAAGATTAATATCTCATATGAAACTAAATAAAATATATTGCATGAATTTTTTTAAAAGATGTATAGTCAATTCCGTTAAACTTGGTCATGCATTAAATATTTTAAAGTTAAAAAGTTTGATTTAAAAATAAAATCAAATTAATTTTTAAAATGATAAAAAGATTAATTCTCAAAATTAATATTAAAAAAATTATGTTATCATGAGTTAAAATTCAATGTAATTATTGAAGTTTTAATCTAACTATTTAAAAAATAAAGATTAATGAATACTCATATTGTTACAAATTATTAGAAATTACAATAAGCTTTAACTACAAATTATATTATTATTTATGGTAGTTATAAATTAAAATAAATTTTTATTATAAAATATAGCAATTCATATAATAATTACAAGTCAATGTAAGCAATGAAAGCAAATGAACTGAATTTTACTATTTATACTTTAACTTTTAAGATTAATATATGAAACTAAATAAAATATTGCATGAAATTTACTTTTTTAAATATGTTACGGTAAACCTGGCCATTTAAAAAAATTGATTCAAAAATAAAATCAAATTAACTTTTTAAAAGTTAAATAGATTGAGTAAAATGTCACTTTGGTCCCTGAAATTGTAAGCATGTTTCACTTTAGTCCCTGAAATTTCAAAATTAACTCTTTAGTTCCTGAAATTGCATTATGTTGGTCACTTTAGCTCCTAGTCAAACAACTGTCAATCAGCCATTATATTTTGCTGACATAGCATGTTAAGTGACACGCAGTGACATGCGGCATGAAATTGTAAATGGCACATGATATGTCACGTGTCACTTAGTGCGACACATCAATAAAATGTAATGGTTGACTAACGATTGTTTGACCAAAGACTAAAGTGACCAACGAAATACAATTTCAAAAACTAAAGAGTTAATTTCAAAATTTCAGAGATTAAACTAAAGCACACTTATAATTTCAAGACCAAAGTGACACTTTACTCTAAATAGATTAATTCTCAAAATTAAAATTATAAAAATTATGTTGCCATGAGTTAAAATTCAATGCAAGTATTGAAGTTTTTATCTAACTATTGCAAAAATAAATATTAATGAATACTCAAAAAGTTGTAAATTATTAGAAAATAGAATAAATTTTCACTACAAATTATCTTATTGTTTATGATAGTTATAAATTTAAATAAATTTTAATTATAAAATATAGTAAATCATATAATAATTGAAAGTTATGCAATTAATTTATATATATATAGATACTTTAACTTTTAAAATTAATATATGAAACTAAATAAAATAGTACATAAAATTTATTTTTTTTAAGATGTTATAGTCACTTCCTTTAAACTTGGCCATTTAAAAAAATTATTTAAGAATAAAATCAAATTAATTTTTAAAATTTTAAATAGATTAATTCTCAAAATTAAAATTACAAAAATTGTGTTAACGTGAGTTAAAATTCAATGTAATAATTAAAGTTTTTGTCTAATTGTTTAAAAAATAAATATCAATGCATAATCATATAGTTGTAAATTATTAGAAATTAGAATAAATTTTCAGTCAAATTATATAATATGATAGTTATAAATTAAAATAATTTTTAATTATAAAATATAGTAAATCATATAACAATTGAAAATTTGTGTGAGAAATGAATGCAAATGCAATGAATTTTAATCTATATATAGATATATTTGAGTACTCAAAAGATTTAGAATTATAATATTTTTGTTCTTAGTAGTTTAGTGCATACACTTTAATCTTTTAAAGATTTGACATTATAACACGCTAATATAAAAGAAAGATTAATTGTATACACTCCAGTATCTAAATATTCATTTACAACACTTTAGTTCATTGTTATCATTTTTCTTTAGACTTAATTGTATGTACTGAACTTTTAAGCACTAAAGTGTTATAATTCCAAATAATTGAAGAATTCAAGTGTATGCAATTGATTTTTTAAAAACAAAGTATTAAAACATAAATCTTTCATGGATCAAAGTATAGTTTTATTCATTTTTTATTTTTATGCTATTTGAAACTACATTTATACTCACTTTACATATTTGAAAGTATAGTCTTAGTTTAGACTAAACCAAACTTTTTAATCAATCTAAACCTCAATTACATGAAAAAATTTGCATATTTCAGGTTTGAAATCAGAAACTAACTTAATATTAAATAATAATTTTTATCCTAATATTTTCAATTTGACATAATTTAGTCTTAACAAATTTTTTACATCAATTTAGTCCTATATTTTCAGTTTTAACATAAATTTAGTCATTATGTTGGATCATTCCATTAAGAAAATAACTAAATAGATATTGAAATAAAAAATATTAAGAGTGACTTGATGTCAAAATTAAAAATATTAAAAGTAAATTAATGTCAAAAATCTTGTTCGCTGGACTAAATTGATGTCAAAAATTTTGTGAAGATCAAATTGATTTCAAATTGAAAACGTTATAGTAACCAAAAAATTATTTACTCCTAATTTTAATATAAGAGATTAATTTTGAAGTGTTATTAGTGTAAAAAATTATATTTTCATTTAGTCATATGCTTCTATTTGTAAGACTTTCAAGATGATGGATGGTTTGAACTGATTACTTTTACTAATATACAGGACAATACACGCTGAGGGTTTATGTAAATTTCTTATTTTAACTAATAGTATATGTAAATTAAAACCTTAATATAGTAAGTTGTTTTATATGGTTAATTAGTTACATGTTATTTTTTGTATGGCTTTTAAAGTAGCCAATTAAAATTTATCAAACAAAGGTAGCTAATGAAAGATATTTTTAATGACATGATTAAGTGCTTATATAACAAAAATTAATTTTAATATATCAATAGTATAATTTTTTTAATTTATACTATCATCAAATCAAATCTTCTTGCTTGCATAACTCTCCAATGATGAGATTAGAATGAAACATGTTTTACTGACAAGCACAAACGATTTTTTTTTCATATATATATTTTTTAAAGCACAAAAAAAGGCAAATAATCTTCAAAAGTCCCTTTTTAGCTAGTGAAAAGAAAAGTTTTTATTTTATCTCCAAGGTGTAATCAAATGCACTCAATAAATACCAATAGAATTTCCAATAGTTTCTTTGCGATCGCTGATATACTATTTTCCTCTTTTAAGAGTCTTATGAGAATTGAATTTTACATTTTTTGTTTAAAATTAAAACATAAACAAAGAAATTATCTGCAATGCATAGCCTACCAAGTAGCATGCATAAAATGAAACATCTTAGTTTCATCATTATTACTGCCAATTTTTCAGTACAAAGTTCCTTTTTTAAAAAAAAGAAATAGGTTTAATTATTCTGAAAATATCTATAATTTTGCTTAATTTTTAATTAAGTCCTATAATTTAAAAATTTGTAAGTAAGTTTTTATAATATATAAGTTTTTTTAATTAGATTTCCAGCATTATAAAAAATAAAATATTCATAAAATATTCTATTTCCATGAAAGGATGGAGAGGGGAATAAAAATGAAATATTTATTTTTCATAATGGTAAAAATTTAATTGAAAAATTTTATAAATATAGATATCTAATTATAAATTTTTAAATTATAAGACTTAATTAAAAATTGAATGAAATTATAGGAACTTTCAGAATAATTAAAAAAAAAAAAGATAAAGCCCAACCTTAGTCCAAGGGCATAGCAAGTTTTGAATTTCATTGACCACTTATAAATGTAGTTACATAATACCAACCACGAGATTACTTAGGAATCGAATCTAAATTATACGGAACTTGTGAGTAGACAGTTGACCAAGTAGTCAATCCCTATTGGCTATCGGGATGGCCAAAAGGAAGGGGAAAAATGTTAAACTGATCACCTGCTATGATTACATGCTGCAGAAGTAGGGAAAATCCTCACAAAATGGGATTGTCCTTGTTCATTAAAAAATGCAGGCCGTGGTGGTAGGGATGAGCTCCCCACCTCATAGAAATTCATTAAATCTCAATCTATGTGCATTCACTTAAATGACCTTGTAATTTTTACATATTAAAAAATATTTATAAGAATACGAGTAATATTAACATACTTCATGAAACTTAGATACCTGTTATTTGGATAGTTCTAATTGTCTTTGGTTTAGTTTGCATCATGTATTTTTATTTTTTAATTTGAATTGTACAATTTTGGTAATGTTGTAATGGATTATGAATCTTTGTGTATGTTTTAAGTGCAAGACTTTTAGAGGTTGTTTGGAAGTATTTTTGTTCTTGAATTTTTTAAAACTGTTTTAGAAAACAAGTTCAAGTTCAATTTTTAAAAACCAAAAAATAGAAAAAACTTGTTTGACAATTTAACTTCAAAAATAATTTTATAATGATAAAAAGTAGAAAACCTATTTGGATAATTTTTTCAAAAAATAACTTTTAAAACTAATAAAACAAAAAACTGTTTGGCAAATTGCATTATTATATATGATAAATTTTAACTATTATGTTTTATAGATAATATTTTCCATACATACTTAATAAATAAAGTCTTAATACAATTTCCAATTCTAAAAATAGTCTTAATACAACTTGATGTCAATTTACATGTGAGGATCATTCTTAACATTACCTGCATTAAGAAAGCAAAGGAAAAGAACTGATAAATAGTGTCATATTTTACTCTTCACCCTAGAGCAGCAACGGCCATCGGTTTGAGCTCAATGCCATAAGTTTAAAGAGGGAGGCCCACTGCGGGTTTTTAAGTTAAGATCAGAGGTTGATGCCAAAGATCAAAGCCAAGACACATTACGTTGTGTAATTACTAATTAAATAGCTCATGATGCATGCATACATAAATCATGACATGTCAGTGGAAGAAGCATGTAAAAAGAGAAAAGAGGATACACCATGTCCAATGAATGACCTTTAGAGTGTGTATACATAAATCTTGGCATATCAATGGAAGAAGCATATACCTTGTCTAAAGAATGACTCTTGAAGTATGTAAACATGGATCATGGCATGTCACCAAAAGAAGCCATAAAAAAGGATCTACATCAGCTAATGAATGGCTTTCAAAAATTAATAAAAAGACAATATACATACACACACTTCTTTTAGCAAATAAACCTGAGGTGACTAAAGGTGAAAACGATGACACCCATGCATTTTCCTACTAAGAAATATAATATCTCTCATTGCCTTTTTATTTCTATATCGCCTTTAAATGGAGAACAGAGTCCTCGTGGTGCCAGGAACTCCTTTAGTTTAGCAGAGGTATTGCCCCCTCATGTAGGAACTATTGGATTTATGCGAAAGCGATTTAAGGACCTAGTACATCGGTATGCTTACCGAATCATCATTGTTTCATAAACACACAAGGAATATTACCTCTCGGAGTACGGATCTTTGATGATCTCCCTCGCCTTAGAATCCTTGTGTCACCGCACGATTTATCTCCTTGTAGTCAGTTGATGGCAGACCTTCCAGACTATGTCTCAAGGGGGAAGGAGATAGTGTGTGGGCACTTTCTCTCAATCAGGAGATGACCTTGCCTCTACCTCTATGACTACTCACTTCTAATGGGGAGGGTTAAGTGTAGTATATATATGGGTTCCTAGAAAACCTAACCCTTAGATGTAACGGGCTCTAGGTTTCTTGGGCTCTTCTTACACACTAGGCCCTATTGGGCTTTAGTGAAAGAGCAAAAACCCAACAATCTCCCACTTGCTCTTGAGTACAAACTTGACCTTAAAGCCCAAGACCATGTAATTCACTAGTCATCATCAACTGAAATTTCCCCATCCCTTATCTTGAGCAAGCCTGGAGATCTACCAGCTGTTATTAATCAAGGCTCATGATAATCAACAAATGATTATCTAATTCGGTGCTACTCCACTAAAAGCCCGAACCTGAACTCCAAGATTAATAACATATAAAACATGTATATGCATCACCCTTTTGTAGAACATCGATAATTGATTGACTAGTTTTCTGTTACCTAATCAATTATTTATTCTCTTGACTATGATAGTTTCTCTAATGGATTACATGCACTGGCCAGCGTCTTCAATATCCAAGTATCGAAACATATCAATGGGACATTTCCTACAAATTTCATATTGTTTATCTCATAAATACTGATAATCAAACAATCTCACTCCCAAAATAATGAGTTATTGGCCGTCAATAGATCGCACCTCACCCGTTGGTAAATCAAAGAATGAAAACTATTTGATTACCTATTTATAATAAGCTCAGAATTAAGAGCAATTTTATAACTATAGTTATCTGGAGATTTGATACCTTATGACAGAAAAAACACCCTTAATCAAATCTCTCCTTGATCCTTTCAATGTGAATGTTAATTCACACCAATATTTTACAATGATTCGGACAAAACCATTTCATAAAATATTGTAGCCTAAATGAAGTGCCCAACTTTATTTAACAGCTGTGAACCTGTTCATCAATTATGAGAACCTATGATCATGTCCTCCATGAACGTATCCATATGATCATATACTTCACAATTGATCCGGACCTTAGTGTTTGTAAATAGTGTGCGGAATAAATGAATAATACCTCATTTATAACATTCAGAAAAATTACAATGTCATAATGTCTTGCTCAAAAAGCACAAAACAACAAAGTGAAATAACAACTTCCTAAAGCTATAGCAAATCTGGAATCCTCCTAAGACCCATAGATGTTATATGCCTCTCGAACACACGTTCAGGCAAACTCTTAGTAAAAGGGTCAGCAAGGTTCTCGTCCGATGCTATCTTGACTATCACTGTATCTCCTCTTTCAATTATATCTCGGATCAAGTGGTACTTCCTCTCTATGTGCTTTTGTCTTTTGTGACACCTTGGTTCCTTGGACTGTGCTACTGCCCCACTGTTGTCACAGTAAAGTGTGATGGGACGACTAACACTTGGTATCACCTGAAGATCCGTTAGGAACTTCTTTAACCATGCGGCTTCCTTTACAGCCTCAGAAGCAGCTACATACTCAGCCTCTGTGGTAGAGTCAGACACACATGATTATTTGACACTCCTCCAACAAATGGCCCCGCCATTAAGAGTGAACACATACCCAGAGGTGGATTTTCTTGAGTCAATGTCTCCTTGGAAATCTAAGTCTGTGTAACCAATGGTTTCAAGACTCCTACTAGAATAGACCAACATATAATCTCTCATTCTCCTAAGGTACTTGAGTATAGTGTTCCTCTCCAGGATTAGATTAGTATCGACTTACTACTCCCACTGCATAGCAGATATCTGGTCTAGTGCACAGCATAGCATACATAAGGCTACCTACTGCTGAAGCGTAAGATATCCTACTCATGCGTTCTCTCTGCTCAGGAGTTTTAGGAGAATACTCCTTAGAGAGATGAATCCCATGCCTGAAGGGTAAAATTCCCTTCTTGGAATTCTCCATGCTGAACCTGGAAAGTATTTTGTCGATGTAGTTAGCCTGGCATAATGCCAATACCCTATTCTTCCGGTCTCGTAAGAGTTTAATACCAAGAATATAATTGGCTTCCCCCAGGTCCTTCATATCAAAATGCTTGCTCAGCCAGGTCTTTATGCCTAACAATACCTCCGTATCATTTCCGGTAAGGAGTATATCATCTACATAAAGTACCAGAAAAGATACTGCGTTACCTTAGATCCTTTTATACACACACGGCTCATCAGGACTTTTTTCAAAACCATAAGACTTAATGTCTTGATCAAACCTAATGTTCCATGATCTGGACGCTTGCTTAAGTCCATAAATGGACCTTTACAACTTGCATACCATGTTTTCTTTCCCTTTGGCTATGAACCCTTTTGGTTGCTGCATATAGATATTTTCTTCCAAATTTCCATTAAGAAAAGCAGTTTTGACATCCATTTGCCAAATCTCATAATCAAGATTTGCTGCAACAGTTAAGAGAATCCGAATGGACTTGAGTATGGCAACCGGCGAAAAGGTTTCTTCATAATCCACACCTTCTATTTGGGTGCATCCTTTCGCCACCAATCTAGCTTTGAAGGTTTCAACCTTCCCGTCCGATCCTCTCTTTATCTTGTAGATCCACTTACATCCAATAGGTCTTACCCCTTTTGGTGCATCTACAAGAGACTAAACTGAGTTGGAATACAAAGAATCCATTTCACGATTCATAGCCTCAAGCCATTCCTGAGCATCAACATCTCCTAGTGCCTCGTCATAACTCATGGGATCATCATCTTCTTCAACGATGACATCCTGAGACGATTCGCCCAACAAGAGAAATCTTGCAGGTTTACGAATCAATCTCCCACTACGACTTTGCCACACTTGTTGTTGTGCATCTACAGGAGGATCCAAGTTTGGTGGGTTAACAATTTCTAGATGAGGACCCTCATTAAGTAGATTAACCAATTCATGATTTTGTTGTTCTTCCACAAGCGGTAACTGCATCCCTACAGGTTCCAATTCTGGTTCTATTTCTGGTTCCTGTGTATGTTCAACAACAGGTATATTTTCCCCTCTTTGAACAACCACATGAACAAAAGCTGGAACCGCCTGAGGTTGAGGTGAAACTTGATCTGAGACTAGCTCATCAAGAATAACCTTACTCCTTGGCTTATAATTTGCCATATAGTCTTCCTCTAAGAAAGTTGCGTGTATGCTCACTATGACCTTCTTTTCTTTCGGACTATAAAACAACCAACCTCTGGTTCCTTTAGGATAGCCTATAAACATGCATACTTCTGTACGTGAGTCCATCTTATCTGGCTTCTTTTGTAAGACATGTGCCGAAGCACCCCAAATCCGAATATGATTCAATGAGGGCTTACACCCTTTCCATAATTCTATTGGTGTCTTTGAAACCATTTTGGATGGAGCTAAGTTCAATAGGTACATAGCAGTTTCTAAGGCATATCCCCAGAATGAATAAGAAAGAGATGAATAACTGAGCATAGATCTTGCCATTTCTAAAAGGGTTCTATTTCTCCTTTCAGCAACTCCATTCTGCTGGGGTGTCCCTCGAGAAGATAATTATGAAACTATCCCCTCTTTGGTCAAGTAAGACTTGAACTCTCCAGATAGGTATTCACCTCCTCGGTCAGACTGAAGAGTCTTAATTTGAACACCAAGATGCTTTTCTGCCTCAGCCTTGAACTCTTGGAATTTTCCAAAAGCTTCAAACTTGTGACGCATCAGGTACACATGTCCAAATCTAGAGTAATCATCAGTAAATGTGATGAAATACTGATACCCGCCTCTGGCCTGGACATTTATTGGTCCACATACATCAGTATGTACCAATTCCAGCTGAAGTGTGGCACGATTTCCCTTGGCCTTGAAAGATCTCTTAGTCATTTTACCCTCTAAACAAGATTCACAAACTGGTATCGGTTCAAAGTTCAGGGATTTTAAAATCCCACTATTGACCAAACCTTGTATTCTGTTAGAGTTAATATGACCTAATCTCAAATGCCAAAGATAAGTTTCATTAGAAACTTTTCTTTTCTTTGATGAATGAACATGCTCAACATCTCCTAATTCAACATGATTAATTTCACTGGGCACAGGACTAAGGAAATAAAGACCATGAAACATGACACCGGAACAAATAAAAAAAGATGAACTTCTTATTGAAACTGAGGAATTTAACTGAACTGTCAAACCATATTTAACCAAACAACTAACAGAAATTAAATTCCTCTTAAAATCCGGAATAAATAAATAGTCTTCTAAAACCAAAGTTCTACAATTATCAAAAGATAAAACAACTTGTCCCACTGCTAGTGCAGACACAAGCTCCCCATTTCCAAGCTTCAAAACTCTTTGTCCTTCACTTAAAGGCAAGCTATGTTTGAACCACTGCAAAGAGTAACAAACATGGTTAGTGGCTCCTGAATCAATGATCCATTTATCATTGTAATTCTCCACTAAACAAGCCTCAATCACATGTAAATTACCCATACCTGGTTTATTCATACGTGGGCAATTTTTCTTCCAATGCCCCTTTTGTCCGCACTTGAAGCACTTGCCTTTTAGCTGCTTCATTGCAACTGGTTTGGCAACTGGAACATCTGATTTCTTCTTTTTCTTGTTTTTGTTCCTTCCCTTGGGTTTCCCCTTAGGTTTCACAGAATTCCTACCAGCAAAAAAAGCACTGCCTTGCTTGACTAGAGACTGTTCAGCACTCTCAAGCTCGTGCATCAGCTGAGTAAGGTCAAGATTCATCTTATTCATATTATAATTCATCTTGAACTGATTGAAGTATTCAGGCAGTGATTGCAAGAGAAGGTCAACTTTTACTTCTTGTTCAAATTTGACCCCATGGTCTTCAGCCTTCTTGAAGTTTGCTATCATTGTCAGACAATGATCCCGCACACTTCCTCTTGACATCACTGTCTTGGTGACTGCATTTAGCGCATTCTACCTAGCAGAGCTGCTAGACGTAGCAAACATGCCATCAAGAGTCTGGAGCATCTTTGCTCTACTCTCAATCATGCTCACTTGCTCCTGAAGGTGGTAGCGAGGCGGCTAAAATATAGCAGTGGACTGCCACATTTGCCTTCTCCCATTTTTCCTTCTCCTGCTGAAGACGTGTCTTTGTTGCCTCAAGCGCATCTTCAGCAAGCTGCGCTGGCATAGGGGTAGTCAGAACAAAGTTGAGCTTTTCATATTGAAGAACAATATCCAAATTAGTTTTCCATTGTTTGTAGTTTGTACCATCCATAGGTTTTTGACTTAATATAGTAGCTAAAGGATTGAATGAAGACATTTTTCTGAAAACAAGGAAAAAACACACTAATTACAAACTAGAATGACTATATACAGATACTGCGCTATTAGATTCTGATAACTACTACTCGTTTATAGTTTAACAATCTATTAGTTATCTTTACAAGGCTTACGATAGGCAAGATACTTGTAAAACTAATATTGTTATTTTGGGCCTTCAGTTCCATTGCCAGAGCCTCGATGGGAGGGTTAACAACTTTACCAAAGTTGAATGTATTTAACCGTTGTTTACTTTCAAAATTCTCTTTAGTGTCTAAGTGTTGCCGACGATGGGCCGTACAAAACTTTACTAAAATTTTGAAAATATTAAGGTTTAATCTAGTGAAATCTGATTATCCTTATCCAATGGGGCTTCAGCGATAATCTTTTCACTAATAAACCCATAATTGAAGCTCGTAGGTTTTTAAATTAATTACTTAATTAAAAACCTTCACCCATTCAATATTTTAAAATTTAGAATTTTCCAATTTCCAAGAATCGTTTAAATTCGAGTATTCTTTGTTTGATTTCAAAAACTATGTGAGCACCCGCAAGCCGATGAATGTGCAAGCTTAGCTTATTTGAATTTTAAAATCATTAAGGTCCTAAAATCCGATCATGATAGGTAGCGTGTGCTCCACACAATCATGATACATGATTGTGGTATGCAGCGTGTGTTAACACATGACCATTTTAGAAGACCCACAAATTACTCGCAATGTAAACAGTTCTCTTAGGAAATAATTTGGATTATTTGTCTTGATTTTAATTATTCAAAAATTAATTAATTCAATCATTAATCTAGATTTTTAACAAAAATCATAATAATTTTAATTAATTTTTGAGAATAATTTTGAATCAAAATAATCCTATAATAACTATCATACTAGTCGCGGAATGACAAAATAGCTATTATGCTCATGTAATTTTCAAGTTATGCAGCAATATGGCACCACCTATTCTATATGACATGTTATCACAATAAGCATGTTATCTATCATATAATTCATCCATTCATAAAATAAAGCAATTTAAATAAAATAGACTTTAATCCATGGTTTCCTAGAGAAAGAAAAAAAATAAAATAAAATAACCAAAAAATGTTTCAGTCCTTCTTGCCCTTCCTTTTAGTCCATAGGTATTTATCTCAAGCCCTTTTATGGTAACCATGGGTCCATAAGCCCAAAATACCAAATTTTGGCAAGAAAACCTACGACAACTTCAAGGAACCCTAACTGTTTAGATCCCTTTCGCGTCACTCGAACTCGGATCAGCACGAAATTTTAGGGTTAGGACCGCCATGAAGAGACGAAGCCAACGCCACTGGAATCACCCAATTTGAATGTTCCACGCGCCCTCACTCTCTCCATCTTCATAGGCGCATGGAAACCACTCTCAGAAACTTCTGGAGGCGCGTGGTGATGCGTGGAGGCTCCCCTGGCCGCGCACCATTTTGTTCGTCTTTCCGTCCTCTTTCCAACGATATATGATACGTCCAATTCCGAGATCCAGAGGTCCACGAACATGTCCAAACAGTGACGAACGTCCTTCTTTTTGCATCTTCTTGATCTTCTTTTATTACAATTTTTTTGTATAACATAAAAAAAAAAATACAAGGATTGAAATAAAAATCAAGGAGGAAACCTAATCATATGGGATTAGCCTCCTTATTACAACCCAAGAAAATACATTCAAATCTCTACCATCGATTAAGGTTGAAAACCAAATAAAGCATTGAGTTTTTTTATGAAAATAATTATAAAGATAAACATAAAACACATATGATCAACGAATATAGAATCCTAGGTGCCATATTTCACAAAGCAAACTAATTACATGAATAGTGAAACTAGATTTACATACCAATGTACAGCCATTCTCTGATACCAATTGTACGAACTATTGGATTTATGTGGAAGCGATTTAAGGACCTAGTACATCGGTATGCTTACCGAATCATCATTCTTTCATAAACACACAAGGAATATTACCTCTCGGAGTACGGATTTTTGATGATCTCCCTCGCCTTAGAATCCTTGTGTCACCACACGATTAATCTCCTTGTAGTCGGTTGATGGCAGACCTTCTAGACTATGTCTCAAGGGGGAAGGAGATAGTGTGTGGGCACTTTCTCTCAATCAGGAGATGACCTTGCCTCTACCTCTGTGACTACTCTCTTCTAATGGAGAGGGTTAAGTGTAGTATATATGTGGGTTCCTAGAAAACCTAACCCTTAGATGTAACGGCCTTTAGGTTTCTTGGGCTCTTCTTACACACTAGGCCCTATTGGGCTTTAGTGAAAGAGCAAAAACCCAACACCTCATTCATGCAATATGTGTCACAGTCATTACTAGTACAAGTACGTATTACTACATGAGACCTTGCATTAGTGTAAACTATAATACCTTAGGCTAAAAAAAACAAAAAAAATTCTCTGGAGACCACCCAGGCGGTCATCAGGAAAAATAAGTCGGTGTGGGAACTCTTTAGAAACCGCCTAGGCGGTCATCAGAGTATTAAAAACCCCATTTTGGGGTCCAGAATCTTCAGAACACCAAAAACACGATTTCTTCCTCCCAAAAATGTGAGAAACTTCTCTTTCTACCCCCAATTCACTCCCAAACTCCATTTCTCTCAATTCTGACTTCAATCTTTGATTCCTAAGGCTTTAAGGTACATTATTTTTCTAGTTATGCTCTCCTTTCTCCCCTTTCTTTGGGTTATTGGGGTGATTTTCTAAGCTCCTCAAGGAGGGGAGGTTTTCTACCTCATTAGAGATGGATTCTTGAATATTCAGAGCTTTTAGACAGTGATTTTGAGTTCTATGCCTTTCATATCAGATTCTGTTATCAGTTTTGCTTCTTAGGGTGCTATTGGTGTTAGTTCCGGATTATTTACCTCTCTAGGTGAGTGGGTTTTCATCTGTGATCCTTATGTCCTGCATTAGAGTTATTTTCATGAAAGATACGATTTGCTGCTTGATTTTTGAGATTACTGTATAAAGATTGTGAATTGCTGTTAGTTTATATATTTTAAAACCACTGATATTAGAGCATAAAACATGTTTTTCATAAAACTCATGGGACCGTATTTGTTGAATTGATTTCAAGTTTATTTGAAGTGGATTGTGATTATGGAAAGCATTTATGAATGCAAAATTGATTTTAGAAGTGGTTTATGAATAAAACATAGTTATGTATTTTGAAGTGCTATTTAGAAAGATTATGAAATTGTGAATTGGGAAATTGGTCGATTTTATGCAGAATTGATGAACTATGTGACTGTTAGAGACATGTGATAGTTTTACTGGATTCTGGAACTGATTTATATATATGATTCAGTTTTATAATGAGATATAAAGTTCAGAGAAATGATTAGAACTATGGTTTTAGCCTTTTTATTTCAAGTATGTTGTTAAGCTTTCTAGACTACGGAAAGATGGATACTTTGAATTATGTTTTAGAGAACAAATCAAAAGGTTTCAGAACCTGAATCTTCATGAAATTCAGAACAGTTGGCGGATACATATTCTGTGAGTTTATGAGATCATGAATGTTTACAAGGGTAATCTCTTAGGCATGATTTCATAGTCATGGTTATGCTAAAGTCAGATTGTTAGAGTTATGAACTCATAACAACTATCAGCTACATATTCTATGACTTTTGAAATCAGAATGCCCTTGGATTGGTAATCCTTTAGACATCATTTCATAGCTACAGTTATGCTAAGGTTGGACTGTTAGAATGAAATAGATTCAGAGTTCACAGAGTTAAAAGATTTTAAGGATTCTTATATTTATTTGTTTATTTAGTTAGACTATAGCTATAGAGAAACAGACAGCGAGTTAACGGCTGCATGATTATTAACCTTGGTACCAAGTTGCCTAAGGGCAATCTCACAGAGCAGATTAGAGAATGGAACCTAGTTAGGTGTCCACATTAAGTCCCCAGTGAGGCCCGTGTCTGGCACTGGTGGAGCATAGTAGACCATTCAGTGTGGTGAGGTCCGTGTCTGGCACTGGAACAAATCAGACCTTTCTGTTTCTCTAAGAGTTACTATACTATGAATTTATATGATTTTAGGTATAAAAGTAAATTGAGAATCTGATTATAGAATTTGTGACATGATGAATTGAGTGTATATATATATATATATATAGCAGACGTAACTGGAGACTCCTGTTTTGTACTAGAGTATTGTTGACCTTATTTATGAAAATGACGATTTGATTATGTATATATATATATATATATGAAATGTTTTAAGACTGTTATAGTGTTATTATGATATTATGCATTGTTTCCTTGGTGTCCCATGAAAGGGGGTTTCAGGTGAGAATTCACTCATTGAGTTTTGGTTACAAAACTCACCCCTCTATTCTTTTCCTATTTTTACAGATCCCATAGTTGCTGAGGGCATTTCCAGCAATATTAGCGTCAAGAGGTGAGCATGATATTCATGGGTTTAGTGTGCTCCAGTGTAGATGCAAGCAGGATCCCGAACCTTAGTGCATGATTTGTAATTTGCATTTGGTATATTATAGTTACATTTGTTTTGTATATAAGGACTTGGACAATTAGATAAGTGTATGTTGATTTATATAGATAAATGATTTCAAGAGCTAAACTTTAGATATTTGTTAAAAGATTTCAGAGGTAATTATTGTGATTTTAGAGAATATGTGAACAATTTACAGAAAATATAATAATTTAAACAGACTTTATGAACAGAGCATGCATTTAAAGACAGTCAGCAGGTCCCAAGGCTTACGTGGAAACGGAATTTCTCACGTGCCGGTCACGTGCACAAGTTGGGTCGTGACATAAATGAAGAGATTAACATTCGAAACGTTATGCCTACTGAGCCAAATTCCCACGTTTATGTCACTAAGCCTAGCGTATCGGTAGATAGTCACCATAGACCAGTGGCACCAATGGAGTTAGACGAAGGGGACCCATCCGAGGAATTTAGGACAGTTTAAGCTACCCCATCTTTGGAGAAGGATCTTTTTTCTCTACTCAACCACTATCAGCCGAAAGCTTGAGCATATTGATGCTACCCATGGGAGTAACTAAGCTAGGATTATTGATCTTGGAACTAGGATCCACGAGAACGAGAGTGTGGCCACTGCAATGAGGGACATGGCACAAGCTGTTAAAGAATAGACGGCAATCATGGCAAGGGTGAATCAGTTGATGGACCATGGGAATAGACCAAACCTCATGGGAGGTCAACGTGAATTCACCAAGTTTGCAGATTTTTCGCAAAATCAATCCCCTGAGTTTTAATGGTACTCTTAATGCTGATACTGCTGACATTTGGATTAAGGAGATAGAGAAGGCTTTCACCATTCTGGCATGTACGGAGGAACAAAAGGTGACCTTTGCCTCTTATATGCTCATCGGCGATGCTGAATTTTGATGGAATAGGACCAAGGCCCTAATTGTAGGAGCTAGAACCCCTATCGACTAGAGGACCTTCAATGACACATTCTATGAGAAGTATTTCCCAGTTTCAATTAGGGAAGCAAATGAGCTAGAATTTCTATAACTAAAATAAGGGACAAAAAGCATCATAGAATACAGTGCCAAATTTGATGAACTCTCCAATTATGCTTCCATTTATCAAGGAAACCCGAGTGAAAACTGGAAATGCATGAATCACCAAAGGGGTTTGAGGTCAGAAGTGTTTATTGTTATTGCTCCATTGGAAATCTGAAACTACACAACCATAGTTAGTAGGTGTCGTGTGGTAGAGGAATGCCAAAAAGGTCAAGTCGCTAAAAGAGCTGAAGTATTCAAGAAAAGGCAAATGGCACATGCACCTCAAGCTCAACAACCACCACAAAAAGGAACCTTCCAAGGGGGAGTGCTAAAGGGAAAGAAGTCACAAAGGCAGACTGCAACTCATTCGAGGCCTGTTTCCACCTCTCCAAAGGAAATACTACCATGTACCAGGTATGACAAGTCTGACAAGGGGACATGTTTGGTAGGGCAAGTCATCTGTTTCAAGTGCCACAAGCCGGGGCACTATACTAAAGATTGTAAAGTCGCAAGCCAGCCTTCTGCCCCCAAGCCCCAACACCAAGGATGAGTCTTCACCATCATCATCCAAGTAGCCAATGAGCCTGAAAATCTAATCCAAGATGAGTGTGAAGTAAATGGTATAACTTTAATTGTGTTGTATGATTCTGAGCCACATATTCATTTATATCGAATGCATGTGTGGATAGATTAGCACTTTCTATTTCGGAATTGCCTTATAACCTTATCATGTCTACACACACAAACAAGTCTATTTGAACCGATCTAGTCTATGAGAATTGTTCCCTGCAAATCTCAGGCAGGTCTTTTAAGGTAAATACGATATGCCTTTCATTAGTACATCTCTATGTCTCTTAGGTATGGATTGGCTCAAGGCCAACAACGTTCTATTGGACTAGGCAACCCAGACTGTCATTTTTTTCTGCAATGTTGCATGAGCCTACATAAATAATAGACTTTTACCTACATTCTCTTCAGGTCAAAGGTGGTGATTGGAGTGAAGGTCTAGGACACATTCTCCTAATTAATGGCAAGTAAAGTAGACTGTGAGGCAACTTTGAGTGAAATTTTTGTGGTTAGAGATAACCCTAATGTCTTTCTTGAGCACATACTCGAGTTTTCCCCAGAAAGGGAGGCCAAGTTCTCAATGGATTTGGTATCAGGAATGGAACCAATATCTATAGCCTCTATCAGATGTTGCTGACAAAGTTGGTAGAGTTGAAGAAATAATTGAAGGAATTGTTGGAGAAAAAGTTTATTATGCAAAGTGTTTTGCCATAGGGAGATCCTATATTCTTTATAATGAAGAAAGATGGTAGCATGTGGTTATGCATGGACTATCGCCAGTTAAATAAGGTTACCATAAAAAACAACTACCCATTCCCTAGGATAGATGACCCTATGGATCAACTACGAGGTACAATTGTGTTTTCTAAAATTGACTTAAAATCCGGGTACCACCAAATTAGGGTAAGGGAGGAAGATATACTCAAAACCATTTTAGGACCAAAGTATGGGCATTATGAATTCACCATAGTGTCCTTTGGTTTGACAAACACCCTAGTTGTTTTTATGGATTATATGAATTGAGTGTTTCCTTACCTAGATAAGTTCATGGTGGTGTTCATTGATGATATCCTCATATATTCAAAGTCAAAGCTAGAATATAAGGAGCACTTGAGAATAGTATTAGAAGTCCTTAGGGAGAAGAAATTATATGCCAAGCTTTCTAAGCATGAAGGTTGGACGGAAAAGGTAGAGTTATTGGGGCATGTTGTATCTCAAAGAGGGATTATAGTATCCCCAACAAAGTTAAAGCAATGACTAATTGGGAAAAGCCCAAGATGGTTACAAAGATTCAAATTTTCCTAGGTGTAGCTGGTTATTATAGGAGATTCATACAAGGATTTCTCAGTTAACCTTACCCCTAACTAAGTTGACCAAAAAAGATGCACCATACACATGGTCACTTGAGTGCGAAGAGGGCTTTCGAACTCTAAAACGGAGGTTAACTACCACTCCTATGCTAATCCTACTTGACCCAAAAGGTTCATTTGAGGTTTACTGTGATGCCTTAAGTCTTAATGTAGGATCAGAAAGCAGTAACCTTAACATCCAGGCAATTGAAAATCCACAAAGTGAATTATCGAACCCACGACCTTGAATTAGCGGCCGTAGTGCTCTTGCTTTAAAGATATGAGGCACTGCCTCTATGGTATAAGGTTTGAGGTATTTTCGAATCATAAAAGTTTGAAATACTTGTTTGATTAGAAAGAATTGAGTGAGGGATTGGAGGTGGATAGAGTATTTGAAAGATTATGACTTTGGTCTAAACTACCATCTAGGAAAGGCCAATGTGGTGACTAATGCTTTAAGTAGAAATTCTTTGCATGCATCCTGGTTGATGGTGAAAGAGTTTAAGCTGGTAGAAACCTTTAGGGATTTGTATCTTAGGTTCTCTTTGACTTCCCGAAGCATTAGGTTGAATCGAGTAGTAGTGACCAGAGACTTCAAGGTCTTAGTAGCCCAAGCTCAATAAGAGGATCCAGAATTCCTTGAGACATTAAAATGGGTAGGAGAATAAAACTGAAGGATTTTCCTAAGAAAGTGATGGAATATGGAAATACCAGGGAAAGATTTATGTTCCAGATAAAGATGACCTTAGGGCTCAAATTTTGAAAGAGGCACATAAAAGTCATTTTACTATTCACCTGGGCGTAACCAAGATGTATCAGGATTTGAAAAAGATGTTTTGGTCGCTTTGGATAAAAAGAGATATGGCCAAGGTTATGAAAAAGTGTCTAGTCTACCACAAGGTAAAGATAGAACATTGAAAGCCCTCTAGAATGTTACAATCTCTAGAGATTCTAGAATGGAAATAGGACAGAATTTCAAAAGATTTTGTGATGGGCTTGCCTAGAACCCAAGGTGGATACGATGCCATATGGGTAATAATGGATAAACTAACAAAGTCTGCTCACTTCCTGCCTATAAGGGTGAGTAATCCCCTAAAAATGTTGGCACAACTATATATTAGTGAGACAGTAAGGTTACATGGAGTGCCCTCGATGATTGTATCTGATAGAGACCTTAGGCTTATGCTGAGATTTTAGGGAGCGTTGCATAAGGCATTTGGAACACAATTGTGTCTTAGTACAGCATACCACCCTCAGTCTGATGGCCAGACCGAGTGGACCATTCAAACTTTGGAACACATGCTAAAAACCTGCATTTTGGACAAAATAGGAAGCTGTGACAAATATTTGCCGCTGATCGAGTTTACCTACAACAATAGTTACCATGCCAATATAAGGATGGCACCTTATAAGGCACTGTATGGCCGAAAGTGTCAATCTCCTTTGTGTTGGCACATGCTTGGAGAGCATGACCTCCTAGGACCTGAACTAGTTCAACAAACCATACAGCACATCTATCAGATAAAGGATAGGATACCCACAACTTAGAGTAGGTAGAAAAGCTACGTCGATCGGTGATCAAAGCCTTTGGATTTAGATCATGTATTCTTGAAGATCACTCACGTCACTGGTAGAGGAAGATCTATGAAAGTCAAAAAGCTAAGTCCTAGGTATCTTGGTCCCTTCCAGATCCTTAAAAGAATCGAACATTCAGCTTACCAAATGGCCTTACCCCCAAGTTTATCAAACCACCACAACATATTCCACATGTCTCAACTTAGAACGTACGAATCCGACCCTAGTTATGTTCTAGATCCAGAAAATATACATTTAATGGAAGACTTGACCTTCAATCTTCCAGTTGGAAGGATCATCAACTTCGATATGAAGCAACTAAGGAGCAAGACAGTACCCTTACTGAAGGTGGCTTGGAGACGAGAGGGGACAAAAAAATTCACATGAGAGTTCAAAGAACACATGAGATGAGATTACCCTAAGCTTTTTAGAGGTAACAAATTTTGAGGAAAAAATTTTTCTACGGAAAGGGGAAATGTAACATCCTAATTTTCCCCCATGCTAAGTACTTGTTTTAAATGAGTAGTTAAAATTTTTTACGTGAAAATGGCCCTTTTCTAAGAAAAAAGGACAAAAATGGTAATTTCACTGTCGAATGGTGAATTATAAAGATATAATATCTCAATTATTCCCCTCATGTTAAGTATTCATTTTAAATAAGTAGTAATAGGTATTTGCTCAAAAACGAGCTTTATATGAGAAAAAAGGCAAAACAGTAATTTTGCATTTGAATGGCAAAAACAGGAAAATTATAAAAAATACATCAAGATAAAGTAAAATAAGACAATTTCTCATGAAAATTTTTTAACAACATCAATTGGATAATTTCATAAGGATTACTTGGTCAATTTTGTGACAAACAAGTGATTTTTGCAAAAAGGACTAAAAAAGGGGCATTTTCGTCTTTTCACACTCTGAAACTGGACCAGCCCCATCTAATTTAAAAATAAAACACAGACCAGATGAGGCTGCACATGGCTGGCCAAATCTTAGAAAAAGGCAGGGATAAGGAGTTGTGTGCTTCCAAGGCATGGACAATTACCAAGCCTTGACTCCCCTCTATTTAAGCAAACTTTTATTTCCCTCTTTTCCCTACTTTCAGTCATAGCCTTCCCCATCCTTACACACTCTTAATTGTTTTCTTTTTTACTCAAAATACACTCTCAAGGAAAGCTCATAGGTGGTGATCCAAGAGGATTCAAAAGGAGTTAGAATAAACTCTTCTGTTCAATCCAACGTCCTCAACCTATTCACCCTCTTTAGTCTTCAATTGAGGTACGAAATTTATGTTTGTTACTTCTAGTTGTTGTTGATCATGAATTTGTTCTAGTCCTTCTGTGGCTGCAAATGGCTCATGGGTCCCAAAATCTAGTTAAGAATGTCCCAGCCCTTGCATGGTTGTCGATGTCTTTTCTAGTAAATCCGATGAACGAATAAACCCTCCTCTCTCCAAGGGTGTGAGTGAATAAGATTATCAAAGAGATCTATGAGGTCCCTTAAAGTGGGTTTATGACATTTTTAAGCAATTGAAGGGGGTGTTTATTCGGAGGAGACACACAAAGGTGTTCTAAACTGCTTTCTTATAAAAACTTGATTTCAAAGTATTTCTTCTATTTAATAACATATGGATGTTGAGTATCATTTTTGTAAATAGTATTTCTTTTGTGTTCTTGAGGTTTCTAAAAAAGAAAAACATGTAAGAGATCTAAATTGAACAAATCCTAAAACTTATATATAAATCTCTTAATTTTGGATTTTGTATGAATATGGACAGTCCTCAATATAAAATTCATTTCTTAGTCGCTGGACCTCCAATTAAGCACATTCCAAATTTTTTTGTGAAAGCTAAGATATAGAGCCAGATCCTTGTTTTTATTTGGGAGTGTTAGGTGTAACACCCTAATAGAACCCCACTGTGCTTAAGTTCACATTTGGATTCTATTAGTTGTCACTTTTGCTTTGTATTTATTTTCTTTTGAAATTAACTTAGAAAAATAGTGGAAGTTTTTTTTTTCTTTAAATAAATTAATTTTTTGAAAACTTAAGCCTCAGAATTGAGAAGTGAAATACATAGCGCTTTTATAGATAATAATAAAGTTACATTGCGCACTTAATTAAATAAGCGGAATAAGAGACTAAGTATAGAACTATTATCACATAAACTGGAATATAATCACTTAATACATAAGTCACAACAGGGCATATATCATACTGATAAGTTATTACAAATAACAATATAAGTTCTACTATTACTAATTGTTTCTCACAAACTATAATGTAACTAAAGCTCGGAATGCTCCTACTTGAACGGTTTGAAATCTTCACGTGCTACCTCCTTCCTTAGCTACAGCTTTGTTGCTTTAGGTGGACACGTCTGTCTCTGGTAACGACAACGGAAAATAAACATAGGAGTGAGAAATACATGATTTCTCAGTAGGAGTTCCTACTTGTACTAAAAGTGTCATCGTTGTCGTCCCAGTCACATTGGGTTTATTATAAAAAGGTGAACAGGTAAGGATTCAATTATCAAACTTTCACAAACATGATTAGCCGAAGTGCAGTTACTTTTAAACTAATCTTGAACATTAGCAGAAATATCCATTCAGTATTTCATCAAGCATACATATAAGCATATCATGTAAAACCACTAATAAGCAATAATCATTTAGGAGCTGCATGCATTTCATGATTAATCATCCTCAACATTCACTTGTTTAGTGATCATCATCTTTCATTTATGTCATCAACATATTTCTTAATTACTCACGGGATGAATGCATCAATGCCTTAGACCACCCTAAAGGGTAATGAGCTCATACCGTGGCCGTCGCCACAACCTTTTTGGTTTTCATTCCGTTGCCGTGATCTCAACGGTTTAGGGGGTTAAGCCGTGAGTTTAGCTCAAGTCCACTTTTCCATACTTTCATTGCTACTTTTTCAGGTTTTACTTTTATTCTCACTGAGTGAAATCATCAATACCTTAATCTTCAAAGAGGATTAAGCAGTGAGTTGGTCTATTTATTATTTCATTTGAAACATGAATGTATGCACATTAATAAATCATGGCACAGTCAATTATTTTATCATTATCATTTCATATCTCATCAATACATTCACATTTCTGTATATCACTTCATGTAACATAGACAATATCATGTAAATCTCATAGTAAACATTCTCATAGATAATTCATATTAAGCAACCTAAGTTATCAAGTTAGGTCTCTAGTGTTCCTAATAGATTATGAATATCTTGGTATTATCTTTTTCTCTTAGTCTTCTTTGTACTCTTAGTATTTCCATTAATACATTAATACCCTTTAAGATATTTTTAGAGATTCTTTATATATTTTTATTATGACTTTTATATATATCTCCGAAAGATTATTATTCTACTTAAATTCTAAAAATTCTCTCTTTACAAGACTTGATTCTTTTATTTATAGTTTTGACATCTTTTAGAAAAAAGTTTATAATTCTCTATATACTTGTTATCTCAGCTTAGTAAAGGTAGTTCCAAATTCCTAACTCATCAAATTTTAGCATTTACATCTTTGGAATAGTGTAAATCAACTGTAAACCATGCATAGGAGGGTTCCCAGGAAAGAGAGGTGGGTCACAATGGACATGCTTAAATACCAAGTCTTTCCTTAGCCAGAACCTTTCCAAACTGCACTTTCACAGTACACTATCCCGAAATTTATTTCTCATTCTGTATTTACGTGGTACAAAGCTTTATACATAACATACATGGGTGTATTCCTATATGTGTTAGCTCTCCAACAAAGTTGAAATCAGTCTATTTGCATTTTTCTAGAGTGAGTTACACCTATTTTACTACTACAAGGTCAGATTTAAAGTTTCAGTCTTAGGCTCTACTTTAAAAATTTATATCTTGAGCTAGAAAACTCCGTTTTCGGTGATTCTTTTTGGAGAGTGTTCTATAATGAGTCTAGTTTATATTAAAATTATTTTAATTTCAAGATACTTGATATTTTATGAACAGTAGCTTTCGAAGTACCTGCTGCCAGAAACAACTAGAAATTCCAGCACCTACCATTTTCATGTCTTAAGTTACCTTTACTAATTCAGTTTCACATACAATCTTTTCAAGTTATATTTGAGTTTGATAACATCATAAGGGTACTCATAACAGAATAGAACATGTCATATTTCTAAAAATATATTTTTCAAATAATCATTTAAAACTTTTGACAATAACTCAAACTTGAGGCATTCTATCAAGGTTAGAAGCCAACAATGCTTGAACAATTAAAGATGAAGCTCCTACCTCTTGTGTAGGGTCTAAAAAGGGTCCTTCTCTTCTTCCTTAAGCTTTGAACAAGAGTCTTTGGAGTGGATGACCCTTCTTGAATCTTGGCTCTAGAACTTGAATGCTTAAGAAAATATTTCTCACTAGAGTTAAAGATTGTAACTCTTGTGAGGGCTAGTGAAAGTTTGGACTTAGGATTGAAGTGTTTGGATGAAGTTTAGAGGATCAAGAGAAGTCTTTGAAGAACATAAGAAGAATGATAGAATAAGAAAGAAAGAACACTTAGGGAGTTTCTGAATTGAAGAGAGTTTGAGGAGTATTTATAGTGGAAAGATTAGAGAAAAAAACAGAAGAACGAAAGCACTTGGAGCATGATTTATGGAAACATGTTGGCTGAATTTTGGGATGAAAATGCTCCTTATTTTGTGCAAACATGTTTCCATGTTTTGTACAGACATGTTTCCATGTTTTGTGCAGACATGTTTCCATGTTTTGTGCAAACATGTTGGATGAAAATGCTCCATGTTTTGTGCAAACATGTTTCCATGTTTTATGCAAACATGTTGGATGAAAATGCTCCATGTTTTATGCAAAGATGTTAGTGGAGATTTTCTAACCTTTAGTGCATATATGTGATTCAGAAATGTGTATGATGTATGTGGTTAAATTATTGTGTTATCATCTTAATCCAATGGCTTAGATTCATTCTTGTCTAAAGACAAGTGTAGGGATTTGTGCAAATGGCATTGTAGTAATTTCTTTAACTAAGACAAGGATATTTTTGTAATTAGACAATGATAGTGGTATTCTTGTAATTCCATTCATAGAGTAAGGGTATCTTTGTCATTTAATAAGGCAAGGGTAGTTTGGTAATTTCCTTTACATAGCAAGGGCATTTTCGTAATTTCCACTAAGTGATGGCATTTTCGTAATTCTTTGCATTTTTCTCTAGACATACTTAAGTAGTCTATTTGTTGTGTTTCATAACATTTGTCCAGATTCTCTTGGTTTTGCTATCGATAATTAAGATTAATATTTATCTTAGTTATAAATTTGGGGATGTTACATTAGGTTTCCTAGAAAATTCGAGAAAAATGTTAGAAGAGGCCTCATCCGCTGCTATTTAAAATCTGGACAGCATGCAATGAAAACTCTAAAATTTGAATTATACAACTCAAATTTGAGTGAAACTAATTTCAAATGAAAGGTAACACTTGAAACTAGTATTTGGAAATTTTCACAGCCAAACGCTTTCTATTTTTGTGTCAGAAATTTTCATAAATTGCTATACCCTTGGCAACTAAACAGCCTCTGTTTAATTAAGAATCTTTATAAAATTGTGTAGTTATCAGATATGATTCATTTTTAGTTTGTTGGAAAGCACCCTTATAAAATTAGCTTAAATTTCCAAGTGTCAGGATCAGAGTGGAATTTCTTAGAATAATTGTCAAATCTGTTAGGAATTGAAAAAGTTAAAAGATGCTTAATTTAAAGAAAAATATGCTAAAATATTTAATAAAATTCCTAAGCTTTAGGGATTAAAAGAAGGGTTAGAATACAATATTAGCACAGTAATTAATTTTGAGGATATTATAAGCATAAAGAAAAGATTGAAAAACAAGTCTCATGACCCTATCAGACAAATTCATAAAATATTCGCGCTTGTATGGACATCCTAAGTTATTAGGAAATGTTCTTATTGATAGAATTGTTATTCTGAGATATTGTGCATTGTTTAAGTTATAATCGATATGTCATACTATGTGTATCATCTTGATATCTTGAGATGTAAATTCATATTAAAAATGCATGTGAGGATCATTCTTAACATTACATGCATTAAGAAAGGAAAGAAAAGAAACTATTAAATAGTGTTATATTTTACCACTTACCCTAGGGTGGCGATAGCCATTGGTTTGAGCTCAATACCATAAGTTTAAGGAATGAGGGCCACTGCGGGTTTTTAAGTTAAGATTGAAGGTTGATGCCAAAGATCACAAATGATACGACGTAAGCAAGAATTAAGATCAGAGGTTGATGCCAAATATCAAAGCCAAGGCACATTACATTGTGTGATTACCAATTAAATAGCACATGATAGATGCATACATAAATCATCGTATGTCAGTGGAAGGAGTATGTAAAAAGAGAAAAGAGGATATGCCCTGTCTAATGAATGACCTTCAGAGTATGCATACATAAATCTTGACATGTCAGTGGAAGAAGCATATACCTTGTCTAAAGAATGTGTAACACCCTTCTTATCATAAAGCTATGCTTAAGTTATAACCTTATAGTGAGTAATTATTACTTGTTCAATTTGTTTGATCTTGGAGGTATGTATATAATATTAAATATGAGTCTGCTATTGTGAAAAACAAAAACCACTTTTTCCTCTATGTCGCAAATTTTAAAACATAAATAATATGGTGTAATAAAATAGAGAAATAATGTAATTTTATTATGTAACACCCTACTAAGCTCTAATTCTTCTATCTTTATTTTTCATATTATAATGGTTAGCTATTTTTTTACTGCTGTGATTATTTCTTATTCATAGTTATATACTAGAATAATACGTATTAACTGTAAATCATGTATCTGGTAGACTCCCAGGAAAGAGAAGTGGGTCACAATGGACACACTTAAGTACCAAGTCTTTTCTTAGCCAAAACCTTTCCAAATTACATTTTCACAGTAATACACTTTCTTCCAGTATCCTAAAGGTAATTTTTTTTTAAATAACAAAGAATGTTTTTTCTCTAACATAATATTAATATTTTTTAATAGTTAATTCCCACAATTTAGACAACCATCATCTATAGAAAACACCACTAACATCAATTCATAGGGTATAGTACATATTACAAATTCAAGATACATGAAGGAAAACTTTAATACAATAATAAAACATAATAGAATCTGATTATTTAAAAATTAAGTCCAAGGTTACATCCATTTCACTGTTGGTGACGATCCATGTTATCTAGAAACATCAAAGAAAAGGGGTGAGACAAGTCTCCCAGTAGGGTGATGTTTCCAGGGGAGTCCCATTCCATCCAAAAATACTAAGAATAATGCAGGAGTGTAGCATGATGCACAAATTATATTTTACTAGTGTCAAGCAAGATGGAAGGGCATAATGTCAATCATAATAAAAGTGCAGTAAAAGAAATGTAATAAATAATCATGAGTATACTCTAAACTCCCTTTTTAATATCTCGTTCCCTTCTAATGGTTATAGTCTATAAGGTTTGTTTCATATTGGATCTGTGAGAGCTCTCATTGCTAGGGCATCCCCTAGTCAGATCAGTGAATGTCATGTCCTTGTCCACTAGCATGGCGGGGCCCAAGGCATCACTAAAACATCCACCAAGTCCTTTTTCGCTATAAGGCGGGGCCTGAGGTGTCACTTATTTATTTATCCACTTTACATTATGTACATAGTATGCATAAAGTATGAAAATTATAGAAATTTTCCACAATTTCTTTCATATTCACATGTAGACCATAAGATTTTTTATATTTGCACATATAGCCTAAACAATATAAGATTTCTAAACAAAAACTATATTTCTTTATAATTATCATTGAAGCACCAAAACATACTATTATAATAAACTCATTTTCTTTATAATAAAATATGCTTAACTTAGTTTGTAATCATATAATAATTCAATTTCAAGTATTCATATAATACTTTCTTTACTAATTCCATAAGCCTAAATACACTCAAAATTATTTCAAATTTATCTTTAGAAAATACGTAGGTAAATTATCTTGACATGTTCAACATAGGTTAAAAAAATATTTTTTTTATACATATAAAGGATATAATCATAGAGCAAATACAAGAGCATGAAATCTTTCAAGAAATATAAAAAGAAATAGTCAAAAATATACCTAAGCTTTAGAAAATTACTTCAAGCAAGAAATTAGCTAGTTTACATGTCATGTTTCTAATGAGACCTTAAATTTAAATCTTTGTAAATAATATTTCTTAATATTAATAAATGGACAATCGAGTCAAATATTCATAGTCGAAGGTCCATAATTCAATGTTCATAGTTCAAGTCTAAATATTATGATCATAAATTGTCTCCATCAAGTTCAAGTGAGTCTTAAAGACTCATAATAGTCTAGATAATGTCCATACATTCATAGATCTATAGCAAAGGTCATGATTAATATAAATATATTTTAGTGTCTTTTATATCTTATTAAGTCTTAATGATCCCAAG
This sequence comes from Dalbergia cultrata, assembly GCA_031216105.1. Taxonomy (NCBI): domain Eukaryota; kingdom Viridiplantae; phylum Streptophyta; class Magnoliopsida; order Fabales; family Fabaceae; genus Dalbergia; species Dalbergia cultrata. The sequence continues at coordinate 33,479,699 of CM062349.1, read as the reverse complement.
AGAAAAACAACACATAAACCAAGCTAAATATTACATGCTCAAAGGTTTAGAATCCATTTATTATAATGGATTAAATAAAGCATTTTTCATAAATAAAAATGTTTTACAATTAAATACATAATGAGATCAAACTATATCACCTTAAAATTCCATAACTTGTGGACAAAGCTTTATTAAACATAAATATAAATGGTTTAACATATTAAAACAACTTCATACAATATCTAAATATTTGAAGAAAGCATAATCAAAATTTAAAATGATCTTAAATCACAATTTTCAATCATATAAGTAGACAAATAAATATGCATCATATACACATAGATTAAGTTTTTTATGGCACCATCTTTAAATCATTCAAAGATACTAAAGACAATAACATAAGCTTTGAATATCATATAGCATAACATCATACAAAAAAATCATACATGAAGCTTATAAGTCAAAGAAAATCCTTACTTGTTCTTGGAGCTTTAGAAACTTTGCTACACCAAGGCTAGACCAGCAATCTCTTCAACTTTTCTAAACCTTTTCTAAGGGCTAAAATTCATGTATAAAGTCTGGGAAATGTTGATGGTAGATGGTGATAAGAAGATATGATAATTTGGGGGTGTTTTGCTAAAATTTTGTAAGTGTTTTTGGTGAGAAAATGAAGTAAATGGAGAGAAATTATGACTACACATTTTTGATAGATTTTGGGCAGAAAAATGAAGTGTGGAGTTGTGTTTAGAGGTGTGTTATTTATAGAAAAGTCTAGGATTAAAATATTATTAATTCTATAATTTATTTGTCATATTTAGTTAGTTTCATTAGTAAAATATTAAAACTAATACTAAATAATTTAATAAATTCTCAATTATCACTTAAAGACATATTAAAATGTTAATGACATGATTTAAAGATATTTAGTAAATTTTAATATGTTTACATACAATTTAATAATGAATTATTCAAAATAAGGCAAAATTACTTAAACAAGTCAATCTTAATTAAGCTAATTAATTATTAAATGAATTAATTTATTTTTAAATATCTTCATTAGATTATTGGAGATATAATACAAGGATTCATGAAATTTATATAATTTTTTTATAATTTTTTTCATTTTATTTGGTATTTTACATTGTTACTAGTGTTATTAGGAATTAATTAATTAATAATTTATTTTAAATACTTTTAAATTATTCTTATCTTATCTTGGTAGCCTCTAGGTCTGAATCTTATCTCTATTAAAGTTGTAGTAGGTGGCAAGTTGTCTTAAATGATTAATATATGAAAATGACAAATTTTGTATATTAAAATTTTATTTTAAAGTTAAATATACTAGGTAATTAAAAAAAATATTCATCTAAAAAATTATATTTCCTTGATATATTATCATTAACATGTTTTTATCTTATTTATATGCTATCTATAATTTTTTTAAGAATTTTTTTATAATTTTTAGTATTTTTAATATATTTTTACCTTAATTAGCTATATTTTAAGTTAATTAAAATAATTAATTATCTATAAATAAAATATATTTTTTTTACAACAGCCCATGTCAATTTTTTGAGCAGTCCAACATGATAAGGGGACAAGTTCACCATGTTTGAAATTCTTAGTCAAGATTTAGTAGGTTTTTTGAAAAATTGTGATATGAAAGTTTGACGATTTAATTCATTTTTCAAACATATTTTTCTTTTTATTCCAACTGGCTAATCTAGATGTTGATTAATTGATACAAGATTATTAGTTAGATTAATCAAGGTTTAGGAAAGTTATCTTAAAGCTTAAGTGATTATTTAAGCTTTAATTAAATTAAAATTAACTAATTAAATATCAAAAAATGATTTTTAACACTATCCATGGTCTAATGAAGAGTCCGATTTAGTAGTCCTCTTTGTCTAATATTATTAGTTAAAAAAATTTTAATGTGATGTAGAGTTGTTTTCTAGGATTTTTTCAGTGTTTATTTTATACCCTAGGTTAGGTTATTTTTGTGTAATTATGCTAATATTATACAAATTTACTTAATATTGATATTTATCATCAAAAATATGTTTAAATTGTATTTATAATTTTTCAACATAATTTTTGACACTCTTTAAGCTTTTCTAAGATTTATTTAGGTTTTTTCTGTAATTAATTATGTTATAAGCTTATTTTCTATTATTTAGTGGCATTTTATAATTTTAAAAAAATCTAAGAGAATAATTAAATATTTTACATTTTGATACTAAGTCTTGTATATTTTAATTTAGACATTTTTTTATGACTATCTCTAAATATTTCTTGCCTAAACAAAATCTTCATACTTTCTTAATTAAAAAAAGCGATAATAAAGCAACATTATATTAAGAAAAATTGGAAATGTTACATATTACGCGTCAAATAGTAAATAAGGTACATAACTTGATCAAACCTTTACCTTAGTTCACGTAGAAACTTTCTACTCTAGGTAGGGCACTACTCAAAATTCATTAAAAGAAAAATAAAAAGACTGACTAAGCTCTCTATCAATGGCTCATCAAAAGATTTAGACTATAGCACTAATACCAGCTACAGATCTCCACAAAGATCACCACAATCGCAATCTATGTGAAAATATATCATACAGTAGGAATGAGAATCAAAGATTCCCAGTAGAAAAAACATTAGTCCATTATTCAGTGACATTTGAATTAGTGTTAAACAGTTTATCTATTTTTGGGTTGTTTTTGTAATAATTGGTTTGTTTGTGCCTTTACTTATTTACATATTTTTATGATTTAATTTATACTTGAGAATAAAAATCATAGGATTCCCAATATGTTTCTTGTCTGATGTATTGCCAACGATATAAGACCTTGTGTTACAACTTTATATAGATCACAAATCATATAGCATGCTTTTCTCAATACCTCACTTTCATCACGATGATGTAACACCTCGTGTTACAATCTTATATAGATCACTGACATAGTTCAATAGATGTAGGACCTCATACTACAACCTTTTATAGATGACAATTCACATAGCATGTTATTCTCAATGCATCACTTTTATCACAACTATGTAACACCTTGTGTTACAACCTTATATAGATCACAATTTGAATCATTGAGCTTACAATCAAGCAAATTACATAAAGCTTGTTTATGTATTAATTGCTTAAGTTTTCTTTCTTCATACAAATCTTTAATATTTGTTTAGGAAATCTTATGATTAATATGTAGAGTTTTTTCTTAATAGTTCTATTTCTCATACTTTTGCTTTGATGTTTCTTTGAAATCTTCTAAATTTTTATGAGATTTTCTCTTCAAATCTCCTGAATTCTTGTGAGATTTTTCTCTTTAAAATCTCTTGAATTTCTTATGAGATTTTTCTCTTTAAAATCTCCTAAATTTCTTGTGAGACTTCTTATAAGATCTTTAAAATCTTTTAAAATTTTATGAGATTTCTCTGAAAAATCTATTAAACTTTTATGAGATTTCTCTGCAAAATCTACTAAACTTTTATGAGATTTTTCACTTCAGAAATCTTATAGGACTCCTTACTTGATAATTCTTATGATTTTCAAGAAATTAAACTAAGTGTCTTACTTAGATTTCAATGTTTTTTCTTCTATAGATCAAATTCTCATTTGTGTATTATGCAACTTTATCATCATATTTCAAAAGTACAAATCTTGAAGAATTTATAAAATTATTTCTAATTATACTCTTGTATAATTTCCATATATCTTTTTTATTCAATGAACCAAAATCTCTTCATTTATTTAGTTAAATCTCTTGCATTTATTCAATCAATTCACAAGACTTTTATATATGACATCTTTTACACCTATCAAGCTCATATATATACATAGGAATTAAATTTCAAACTTCACAAACATAATTTCAGACATATCTCAAGAGTTTATGTCAGCAAGAATAGCCAAACAATCACAAGCAATAAACATAGAATTTTTCCTACCTTCCTCCAAGCTTTTTGTCAAATCTTTTTCTAACCTTTCCTTCTCTAATTAAAGCCTCAAAATCACTTTTCAACCCTTATATAAGCTGCTGATTGGACAAATTTGAAAAGGAAAAAGAAAGTTTTGGTTTGAGTTTGATGTAAAGGAAGTATTATCGAATTAGTTTAAATGATGGACTAAGAGTGAAGTTCAAAATTTTGATGACTTTGTGGTGTTTGAGAAATGAAAATGAAGATGGAGAATAAGGGAAAGAAAGTGACGTGAAGCTGCCAAGATGGAGGAAGAAAATATTATCTTTTTCTAATTATTTTTAGTTTATATAACAAAGCATTACTTGGAGAGAAAGTAATGAATAAATAATTATAAACATTTTTGGATCAATTTGCCTTTGTATCAGTGTTGAAAATGTCTATATTTATTTGATTGTCCTGAGTAAAACATGATGATATCCATTAATTGGACCAATTTCAATGTTTCGATATATCGGTTATTACCATTTCCATACCTGAACAAAACTTAAATAACTTTACTAGGTTAAAAATATCTATTTAATAGCTTATCCTTATTTTTATCTATGTTATCATACTATTCATAAGGTCTCATCCTATATTCCCGATAAAAATATTATTATTTTGAATTTTTTTTAAAATATTTAATTATTTTTTTAACACAAAATCCTTAAATTCTTGTGATCATATGGTATCTGGAAAAAATTTTAAAATTCTTATAGGTCATTCACATTTAATCATTTTATTCTAGATAATACTATCGAAAGACGAGTCGTTACATAATGACTCTCAAAGTGTGCATACATGGATCATGGCTAATGAATGACTTTCAAAAATTAAAAAAAGACAATATACATGCACACACTTCTTATAGCAAATAAACTCAATGTGGCTAAAGGTGAAAACGATGACACCCATGCATTTCCCTACTACGAAATATTATATTTTTCATTCCCTTTTTATTTTTGTATCGCCTTTAGATGGAGAACAGAGTTCACATAGTGCTGGGAACTCCCTTAATTGAGCGGAGGTACTGCCACCTCATTCATGCAATCTGTGTCACAGTCACTACTAGTACGAGTACGTATTACTACATTAGTCCTAACACCAGTATAGACGAAGAGATTGACATCCAAAATGTGATGCCTACAGGGCCAAATTCCCCCGTCTAAGTCACAGAGCCTAGTGTATTGGCAAATAGTCTCCATGGACCCCTGAAGCCAATGGAGTCGGACTAAGAGGACCCATCCAAGAAATTTAGGGAGGTTTTAGCTACCCTATCTTTGGAGAAGGATCATGCTCTATACTCAACCGCTACCAACTGGAAGCTTGAGTGCATTGCCATCGACACTAACTGTGAAAATAACTAAGCTCGGATTATTGATCTTTTGGTTTATATTAGAAGTAACTCATGGTTATGTTTTTATTCAATAAGTGTCAAATGCATGTAAGAGGGTGTTTTATTTGGGGAATAATCTCCCATCTTATATTTTATTATGAATAACTACCTCTACTTACCATAATTACCAATGATTGAATTTTTATGATGAGTGGGATGTATGATGTATCATTGTTACGTTTTATTTTATGACTATACTAATGATATCAGCTGCATCATATCTCTCTCCTTACCGATCAAATCTCGCCTGCATCACAAACGCTACTATGAAATGTACCTTCATTAAATCAAACATCAATAACATTCAATGCACGTGGTGATGTGATGTATGCAATCTTGAAGAGAAAAATTGAGGATATAATGTCAGCAGTCCATACACGATGTGTCAAGCATCCTCTCTTTGCAGCGTTTCGAACAGTGGATGCGGTCAATTATTCTGACATTGCTACTATACCAGTGGATCATTGTGTTCTTCATTTTGCAGCTGAGCCAACAGATTCATTTCGTTGGGCTTATTACTATGGACAATCAAGATGAGATGTATACATCTACCAGAGTCTATGAAATTGGTGGTCAGAGACCAATTGATGATAATTTTGATCCCGATGATGTTGAAAGTGAGGAAGAAGATGAGGATGATGATGACAATAATTATGTCAATGCAGATCCTTTGTTAGGCCTTGATTTTCGTGGTGACTGCAAGGGTGATGCTAATGACTTGAGCAATGATGATGATAGCGTAAGTGAGCTTCATGATGATGAAGATGGAGATTTCATTTTGGATAATGTAGACTTTGATGGAGGACCGTGGGTGTTGGAGATTGTGACAGAAGGTGATGAGGACGATGATGATGATGATAGTCAAGGACTTTAATCTTTAAGTAGTGACAAAGAGGATTATGTGGGTAATGGCTTTGGTTATTAACTATTAATCAAAGAGATGCTGTAATTAGAGAAATGATAAATAACCACAACCATATTTACACCATACACTTACACTAAGTTAAAAGTTGTAAATCAATATGCAAAAAGTTATAAACTAGTATGTAAAAAATTGTAAACCAACATGCAAAAAGTTTTTGCATACTTTTTACAACTTTTTGCATATTGCTTCACAACTTTTTGCATACTGGTTTACAACTTTTTACACACTAGTTTACAACTTTTAACTTGTTGTAAGTGTATAGTGTAAATGTGGTGATGGTTATGCATCACTCCTATTGTAATTATTATTTCTTTCTTCATTATATTCATTTTTGGGTGAAAGTTTTTTCAATTTTTGGCTCAAAATTTGGCTTTTATATCTCACATTATGTCCCCTGCGAACTGATTATTATTATTATTATAATAGAAAAGCAAAGAAGCACAATTGTATATGTCTTTAAACTGTAGTTTTCTATTTTATTTTTTGCATTATCTTTTACTTTTGATGTAAAAAATCAAATTAGTTGAAGTTAGTTTTAAATTAAGCACTATTTAATTATAATTAGGTCATTTTTATATTGGTTAGCACAATTAATTTCATTTTATCATGTTAAAATTGTTTTTCAAGTTGTTGATGAGGCTTTCAATGACAAAACGATTGAATAATTCAAGCGAAAATGGCAGTGCAAAGGTATTATTTTTGCTGCATTGAGTTTCATCATGTTATTTAATTATAAATTTTTTTATGTAAAATTTTCATAACAGTAGATGGTTGAATTAAATACTTTTATTAACACGATAATATACGTTGCTCTGTGTATTTAAATTCTAGTTAAAAATGATTGTATTTGATTTCCACTATAAATTTATTTTCTTGTTTGAAATCAATCATAAATGAACTAAGAATTTAATTTTGAATGGATTTAATTTTACTATATTGATTGTATATATAAAAAATACACTATCATTTAATCATTATATGCCACATTAATAAGTGGGTAAATTTTCATCATATTACTGGATGGATGACAGTGAAATTTTTTTCATGTCGTTAGTTGTAACACCCTTTTTACCAAAAAGCTATGCTAAAGCTATAACCTTATAGTGAGTAGTTGTTACTTATTAACTTTATTTGTTCTTAGGGGTGTATATATAATATTTAAATATGAGCCTGCTTTTAAGACAAATATAAAACACTTTCTCTCTGACTCGCTACATTTGAACATAAATAATATATAAAAAATACATAATTGTATTATACGATGACAAATCAACAATATCCATAACTATCTTAAAACCTTACCCTGGTTCATGCAGGAACCCTCTAGTCTAGGTAGGGTACTACTCAAAATTTACTAAAAGAAAATAAAACATACTGACTAAATCCTCTATCATCGGTTCATCAAAAGGTCTGGATCGTGATGCCAAAACCAACTAAGGATCCCCCATAAAATATGCACCATCATCGCAATCTATATAAAAATATGATAACAGTAGGAATGAGAATCAAAGATTTCTAGTAGGAAAAACACTAGTCTACTACACAGTGATATCTGACATAGTATTAAAATAATTAAGGTAACTTCAACTTCTAAAAAAATTAGCTTTGCTTATTCCTTTTCTTATTTAACAAAGTATTATGAGTGCACTTATATTTGAGAATAAAATCATAGAATTCATAAAATAATTAAAGCTTTTGGTTTTGTATATAATAATCAGTTTGTTTGTTCCATCACTTCTTTGACATAATCTTATTAGTAACTTTAGGCTTGAGAATAGAACTCAGGGGATTCCTGATATACTTCTCATCTGATGTATTGCCAATGATGTAACACCTCATGTTACAACCTGATATAGTTCACTTGATGTAGTATCTCGTACTACATCCTGATATAGATCACAATAGCATGTTATTCTTAATACATCACTTTAATTACAATAATGTAACATCTCGTGTTACAACCTGATATAGTTCATTTGTTTCACTTCTTCTTTAACATGATTTTATTAGTAAAATTTAGGCTTGATAATAGAACTCATAGGATTCCTAATATACTTCTCATCCGATATGTTGCCAATGATGTAACACCATCATGTTACAACCTTATATAGTTCAATCGACGTAGTACGTCTACTTTAACCTTATATAGATCACAATTGCATGCCATTCTCTATACATCACTTTTCACGACTTGGGAACGTGATCGGCACGTGAAGAATCACATCCCCATGTAAGCTTTCTGTGTGACGTGTCTCTCTAAATGCATAATTGATCAAAATATTCATTCTTAAAGCATAACTTCGTTTAAATCTTTAATCAAATCCTTATGCAAGGCCTAATTTCTGAAAGAATAAATCTGAAATACTTTAGTATACAAAGCTCTAAAATTCTCTTAATCAATCTCTGAAAATCTATTTAACACTTGAAAACTGAATCACAAATAATACCTCTCTGGCTCGTTACATAAACTCAAATCAAACATTATCATTTTAAATCCATACTTGTAAACTGAAAACATATACATATTATTTCAAATACTGAAATTTAATACAAAATCTGAAAATAAAGCATGGCTTGGATCCTGCCTGCACATCTACCGGAGCACTCTAATACTAACATGAACCTATACTAAGCCTTACTCCAAAATAAAGCTCACCAATAGGAAGAGTTGTATCTACCAATTTGGGCTAAAACTGAAACTGTACTTGCAATGAGAGGAAGGGAGAGGGGTGAGTCAACGGACTCAGTGAGAGAGCTCTCACCCATGACCCACATGAGACAACCACGAAATATACGTAATTTAATACTCATGCGATAACCATAAACCATTTGATATTTATACGCATAATTGTATAGAAAAAGATATCTCTGTATTTATAAATTCATAGAAAAACATCTCTAAATTCTTACTCTAATGAGAAATCATTTTCTATACATATACATAATAGTTTTTAAATTAAATATTCTCTAAAAAGCATCAATAATTTCTGAAAACGTAAATAGCAGTACTTTAATAAAGAAACATGGATATCTAGTTATGCATTGCATAACAATACATTCTCTAGCTATGCATGTCAACCATGACGTAGCAAATTTTCTGATCTTTAGGATCCCTCAAGGATCCGAATTAAACACCTAACTAGATTCCATCTTTGCCTTTTGAGATTGCCCCTAAGGACAACTTGGTACTAAGATTAACGATTATTTTTCCCAGTCGTTAACTCATTGTTTGCTTCTCTATAGTTACCATATAGTCTCTAAATCATAAAAACTAATCATTTGTCTAAAACTCTATTTTGGCTTTTCTCTGGGTTTAAAACTCTATATAATTATTCTACTCTTTAAAATCATAATATATACATATAAAATCATTTAAATCTGAAAGGTGAGTACTCCGTCCCTCGCGAACGCGAGCCCCTAAATCCTAGTACTTTGAAAGGTATGGACTCATATAACTCTAACAATCTGACTTTAGCATAATTATGGCTGTGAAAATTGAGTCTAAGGGTTCACCACTTGTAGGTATTCCGATTTCAAGTCCACAAAATATGTATCTAATAGTTGCTAGGAATCATACTGAATTCCGTATTTATGAGTGTCATAAAAACTGGATTTCTAAAATATCATTTCTCAAGCTAATATCTATTCATAACTTATTAACTTTAATATCATACTTGAAATGGAAAGGTTCAAAATCATGAAATCTCTAACATTATAGTAACATCTCAATTCATGAAACTAAGTATGCTCTGTTTGACATTCTTGCTAAAATATCTTAACTGATACTCTAAAATTATATTTTGAAAGCTAAAGCATACACTACTCTATATATTTTGATAATAATTCAACTTAACATTTCGAAACTTTCTGAAATCCAAAATCTGGAGTGTATATATATATATATAATAATATCATAGCTCCTTAAAAACATATTTGATAAAATAGCATCTTGCTAAATCATACATTATTCCAAAAATCATTTCATTAGCATATAAAACATTTTTCATAACACACAGCATATCAATCATGATCCCATGGTTTTCTAAATTTCATTTTTCATGCTACAATCAAAATTATAATATTTACTAACTCCACTGTAACTCATAAAATCATAATCCATATATAATATTGTCTCCAACTTCAGATATATAATGAACATAATCATAATGACTGAAATAAGGTCATGACTTTAAACCCACTCACCGTTTAGAGCCAGGAGTATGTGGGCACCACCAACTTGACCTTGAGAGCTTGGAATGACACCAACAACGGCCATAAAGTAACAAAGACTCATAAACAATCTATGGGTATCTCTAAATAACTCTAACAAACCCTAACAACATTGGGAGAGCACCCTCACTTGACAACAATAAGAGAAAAACTAACACCCATACTCTAGGATGAGAAATAGAGAGAAAGGAGATGATAAAACCCAACAAAATCTTACATTTGATACCTGGAAGGAGAAGAAAAAGGGTTAGATTGAGAGGGAAAGAGGGGAAATGTGTAGGGAAGGAGGGGAAGGGGGATTCATTAAACGAAACTACATCGTTTTGTATTGTACTGACATCAAACACGCTCGCTGCAGCGAGTTACTCGCTGCAGCGAACGTGGAGAATCAACAACTCGCTACAACTAAGATATCTTACTGCAGAAAGCCACCTAGCCTGTCTGCTCGCTGCAACAAGGCTGTTCTGTAGAATGATCCAATAACATCACCCAACAACATTATTTATATTTCTTAATTTTAAGTTAATGTACTCTCTATTAACTTTAAAACATAAATATAAATAAAGAAATATCCCCCTTGTGGATTCAAATAAAATATTAAAAAAATCAAAATCACGACCAATCAAAATCCAATTTTTGGGTTTTAGTTCAAATTTGGAAAACTTTGTGATTTTACAATCTTGTGGGCTAAAAATGAAATGTTTAATGGTTTCATAAAATTTGTTAAAAATCACTCTTTAACTTCTTTTTCTTTTGGGAACAATTAATGGAACTTTTGATCCAAAGAAATTAGCTTTATCATATAGCCCTCAAAGAAGGTGTAGGAGTCAGACTTCGTAAGATTCAAGACCTAGCAGCCTGGGTAGGTCCCGAGAGATCCGAGGACCGTACGGAGCTTGTCTACATACACGTGTATACGGGGTATTACAGATTGTAGGCCAATGATAAGCCTTGATGGATGCTTTTTGAAAGGGTATTATAGAGGCCAACTACTTTCAGCCGTGGGGCAGGATGCAAACAACCACTTTTCATGGTTGCTTATGTTGTGATGGATAATGAGGCTAAAAACAATTGGAAGTGGTTTTTAACCATTCTTCATGAGGACTTGGAAGATTACCAAGTACATGGTTGGAACTTCATTTTTGACTAACAAAAGGTAAACAAATTTCACTTACCAATACTTTGTTAGTTTGCTGAAGTTTAAACCTTGACATTTAATTGGATCTATTTTTTTTACAAGGTTTACTCCCTGCCTTTAAGGAGGTGGTGCCAAAAGCACATCACACAAGTTATGTGATGCATATTTGGAAGAATTTTATCAAGCAATGGAAGGACAACCAACTTAGGGGAATTGTGTCGCAATGTGCAAAGTGCACAACTGTCCCTGAATTCAATACATGCATGGAAAAGCTGAAGAAGACAAATGAAAGGGCCTGGGCATACCTAGACAAGTTCAACCCTTCAACATGGGTGAAGGCCTATTTTAGCCACTGGTCCAAGGTTGATAACATAACCAATAACATGTGTGAAGTGTGGAATGCAAAGATTGTGAATTATAGGTCCAAGCCTATACTCACAATATGTGAAGAGTTGAGGTGCTACATCATGTGCAAGATGGCAGACCACAAGAAAGTGTTTGCCACATATATTAGGAAAATAGCACCTATGCAACATAAAAGGTTAGACAAGATGAAGGTGGACATCAATAAATGGATCCTCACATGAAATGGTGATAATGAGCATCAACTATTTAAAGTTCAACATCACTCCAAGAAGGTGGCTGTGGATCTCACCCTACACACTTGTGCTTGCAATATGTGGCAACTAACTGGTAAATATGTTTACACGTGGTATTGTTTGATTTCAATCTTTAATTAGAAGTAATGAAGGATTTCAATTGAATTTGTATTGACAGGTTTACCATGCCAGCATGCAATTGCTTGGAAAAATGAAAGACCAAAAGATTATGTCCACCAACGACTAACAATGGACACCATCAATGCCACCTATTTACACCACCTTCAACCAGTGAATAGTAAAGAGTATTGGGTCAAGATAGACTACCCTCAACCAATCCCACCAATAATTTAAAAACCAATTGGTCATCCCAAAAAACACAGAAAGAGAAATGGAAGTGAAGATATGCCTCTTAGTGGCAACAAGATGAAGAGAAGTTGGCGTGCTACATGTCCTAAATGTGGTCAAATGGCCACTACTTCAAGACATGCAAGGAAAGACCACCAAGCTATGGTCCTCCAAACAAACCTAAGGAAAAGAAGTCTAGAAGAAAGAAATCTAGTGGGAATGAAGGACAACCAGCCCCTCAAGCTGAATCTAAATCACAAGTAAACAATTCAACTCAATCTTTGCTTTGTGTGCTGTTTTTATTTTTATTAGGGACTATTATGACAATTTATAAATCATGAAGGACCAATGTGCCATGTTTGTTAATCATGAGGGACTATTTACTGTGTCCATGTTTTGGATTTTCAGGATGCAGATGCCAATGCAAATACTACCTAGCTAGATCCAACCCTAGAACCACTGATTTCAAGTCCAACCTAACCACCAACTTCAAGTCCAACCTAAGAACCAAATGCAACCCAAACATCAACTGCAGCCTCAGTACCTCCAATTCCAAGTTCAACCCCTGCACCAAGTTCTAACCTTACACCAGCAGTGAGACCACCACCAACCAGGCCACAAAGGAAGACAAGTCTTAGGCCACCTCCAAGTCCAGCCCCTGTATCAAGTCCAATCATTGCACAGGTTTCTTGTTTGGAGTTTTTTTTTTTTTAGTATTGGATATTCTCTGTGGATACTAACTTCATGTAAAATGGTTTTTCAGTATAACCATGAACCAAATCCATCACTTCCACCAGCAGTTAGGCCACCACCAATTAGGCCACAAAGGAAGTATGTGCTAGGCCACCTCCAACTCTAGCCTAAGGCCAAATTAGAGGCCAAGCCCCAATCTCAACCCAAGGACAACAACACATGCTAGGGAGAATGCAAACAACTCCCTTTAAGCCTCCAAGTCCATCCCTTACATCCAATGTAGCCCATGCATCAAGTTCAGCCCCTACACCAACTCCAGCCCTTGCATCAAGTCCAGATGGAATTTCTTCGAAGACAGTGGCAGCAGCAAGCAGTGGTAGCTCCTGCATCATTTCTTGTAATGAAAATGTTTTTGGCAGTATTTTGGTTTCTATTGGAGGGTATATTTTGTTAAATGTTTAGGGTCATATTTAAACTTGTAGGCCATATTTTGTAAAATGTTTAGGGCCATATTTAAACTTATAGGCCATATTTTGTTAAAACCTTTGGATATTGCCTATTGGTTATCATTATGCTGATGTTATACATGTGTTCTCTATATAGGACACATGTTTTGACTATTCAAGTTGTAATGACGCTTTACAATATTAATAGAGTTCGAATGTTTAATTATATTGTTGTTCTATTGATTTGATTACTAGATTTCATTACTTTATCTCATACTTTATTAGATTTGGTTGATAATTTGTCAATTTCCAAGTTATGGTTCATGCTGATGTAATATACAAGTTTAGAAGTGCCAAAGTACCAAAATACTATGATGCCAAAATCCAACTATGGCTTTTCATATCATTCATACGTTAGAATCATTACATTTCCTCAAAATAAAAACACCTAATCTCATGCATCTACTTCTTCATTTCATAATAAAGCCTACAAAAACAATTACAACCACTATTATAATAGCAATTCCCACTTTGAACCTCCTAATTTCATTTGCTACCTTATCAACCTTTTCTTGCATCTTCATCTTTAGTTCATTCTCCAGAATTTCAAAATCTTTTTGCATCTGGTTCTTTATTCACTACAAGAAAACTGACATATAGCCACTGACATTTTTAGTGACCCACCCAAAAATTGTAGGTGTAGGTAATCTATACCCACAAATATGTGATGTGGTCACTATAACTTTTAGCCATAGAAATTAATACTGTGGGTATAAATGATATATTCCTACACTTATATTTTCCCATCACTAAAAATAATTTTATCGTGGGAATAGGAGGTCCTATACTATACTTTCATAAATATAAAATTTCAACACCATGTAATTTTTTTAATCATTCACGATTCAAGCAGCTGCTTCTCTTCTTCATCTTCACGGCCATTCTCTGCCTCCCCAAACAACTCCTTCTCGGCCACACACCATCGTAAACATCGTCGTCTTCGCTTATCTTCGATGACAGCACCACCTTCTCTTGATGTCGGTGGGACCGATCACAAGCACTGTTGCTCTTTTCATCGCACCCGCCTGCAGATCTAGATCTCGCATGGACCACATCCTTATTCTGAGGTCCAGCACTGCACACGCCACCAAGAGCTCCGTCGCGCCCTCCTCCTTCAGCGGCGGTTCCTCTCCCTCCGATTCTGCTTGCAGTGATTTGTCAATGGCGAATCGTCGAAACGAAGTCGCGCAAAGCACAACGCATATCCTCCATCCTCCGTGCACATCTTTGCCGTTGTGATCTTGCACGAGCACATTCTGGTTCAAGTCAGATTCCAGCGAAGGCCAAAACTCTCTCACACGGAATCTTCCTCTAGGTTTTTGTTTTGCTATTTTTGGTGTTGGGAATTTCAGGTTTTGTTCTGTTTTGCTCTGCAAACTTTGCCCTGTTATTTTTTTATTCATTTGCTTGAATTTCTTGGCAGGTAAACATGCTGCTTGAGGAGGTTTTTCATACTCTGAGGTGTGATAAACATGGACTCTCAACGAATGCTGCTCAAGAGAGGCTGGGAATCTTTGGCCACAACAAATTTGAGGAGAAAGAGGTCTTTACCTTCAATGGATTTTTTTACTTTCATTATTATTATTATTATTATTATTCATCTTCAATGGGGAAAGATGGCTTGATGTAAAACAGATCCTTTTTCTCCTCCTTTTAGAAAACACTATAGGAGACACAATGAACTTTGATTAATAACACTTGTATTTTTATTTATCTTTTTTTTTTCTTTGTTGGGGAGCTTTGAAAGAGAGTGACTTCTCTACTTTATAAGAAATTTGGTGTCCACGTTCTAACTTTAGTTATTCTCCTTTTTGTAATTTTTGGTTAGTGAGTTTGTAAGTGTTATTGTGTTATGAATTTTGCAAGAAAGCAAGCTTTTGAAGTTTCTGGGATTTATGTGGAATCTCTTTCATGGGTCATGGAGGCTGCAGTAATCATGGCCATTGCTTTGGCTAATGGAGGAGTAAGCTGATGCACACTTTCACTCATATATTGAATTCAGAAAATTAAATTTGATTTTTTTTTTTGTGTATGGATGCACAGAATACAAGAAAACTTTCAGACCACTTAAGGAAGTTGTGAATTTCTGTCCTTAATTTTCATTGTCATAACGCTTACTCTCTTATAATCAATAAACAACAATCAGAATGCTGATATAACTCTTACTACATTATTGCTTAGTGTAAGTTGCTTATCCTCTTGCTTGTTGAATATCATGGATTGGCATAATATATAACATATTTCCTTGATATTTCACCTAATGTGCGCTAGATAAATATCTATAATTGAGAATGGTGATTTGCTTTTGCATTGAAGTGCAAGATGGATCTACAATCTCTTTTGGTGATTTTTGTCTTGACCATCTATGTGATAGGTTGAATGATATAATTATGTTTCTAAAGACATTTTAAATTTGACCAAAATGATAATCCAGCAAAGCATTTTTTGTGCATATTGAAAATTTTTATAGACTACTTTTACTTATGGGCTACATGTGACAAGCTATATATTATGAAGAGAGTATAAGCTATTTGTAATACGTGAATTCTCTGTTTTTCTCTAAAATGGTTTGATTTAGACAGTTGGGAAACTAAGTTTTAGAAAATTAGATCCTGTCATAAGTTTTCAGTATTTCTTATGTTATGTTGCTTCCTACATAATTTGATTAAGATATATGTCAACCATTGGTTGTTGTTCTTTTTATTTTCTTCTATTGTCCAAGAGTTAGTTATTGATATGATCATCTATTTTTGTTCATGAACTGTGCAATATGGTGGGACCCTTAGTTCAGCTAGGTAAGTTCAATGCATTTTATGATTAGCTATTGGGTTTCTCTCTTGATGCATCACTTCTTGTTAGTAGTTTTTTCTATTACCTTATTCTAAACATTAAAGCACACACATGAATTCTTCTACAATTAGCTTTCAAGTTTATTATCATATTCATTCATTGATTTTTTTAGTGGTTGAACACTTGTGTTGGAAGGAATAATTACATCACATTCTCGTGCCTTATGGTAGTGAGCCTAGTTTGGGTAAGTTGACAAACAGAGGTTATCCTAAATGTAGTTCCTCACCTTTTTTCTTTCTGTTTTACATGAAAAGAACCGAATTCTGTCATTGTCTTACTTTGTGTTCACGCATGTCATGGCTTATAGTTGAATGTGGAGTTGGGATTGCCATGCTTGTATGATGCTTTATTGATAAGAGGGGCACAAAAAATCAAATAGCTGAAATGCTTGGAGCTGGATTCTCTCATATCTCATTTACTATTATAGTGGTATGTTCCCTCTGTTTTCTTTTAGAATATAGTAAGTACTCAATTTGGTTAATTTTCATTAAGATTGATATTAATTTTGTTAAATACATACACCAATATTAATACTTCATTGTACTTTGCAGGTGGTGACCAAAAGTGAGAGTGCTCATCTTTGTTGATTGTTGATGATTCGTGAATATTATGTTTTGGAATTGTATTTTGTATGCACCATATTTATTTTATGGAAGCATTACATATCAACTTCTTTAGATTGATATGATTTTGTTCCTTTGTAATGTTGATACCTATTACCTTAAGACTTACTTTACTTTTAATACAACTGGAGTCTTTTTTTTTTGTTTTATATGATTGTTATTATATATATATATATACACATAAATTGAATTCCAAGTTTTAATATTTTATACCCACAAAAAAATATATTATAAGCTATACCCACAGAAGATATAAAATCACTAAAAGTGTGGTTATAACCTATACCCACAGAAAAGTTAAATTCAACAAAAGTGTGGTTATAATCTATACCCATAAAAAAAAACCGTGGGTATAAGTTAAAACATTTTCTGATGGTAATGGGTACCGTCACTATATGTTATACTGACGGCAAAAAAACCGTGGGTAAAGGCATAGTAAAAATGATGGAAGTCGACGTCCGTGAGTATAAGTTTTTGAGGCTACACCCACGATTTTTATACTTTTACCTACGGTTTTTTGCTGTCACTATATGGCAATTTTCTTGTAGTGATTTCTTCAACCATTTCATTTAAACAGGGCTTGACGTCATTAGCTTCGTTCTCCCACAAGAAAAAGCTACAATAAGGCTTGTTCTCCTATAATGACACAAACAAAGATTAGTATCTTATTGTATTAATGGAGGAGGTGCAAATTAAAAGGTTCAAACTCACTACATTGGCAACCAAAGAATGGCCTGTTTGGATTTCTTGCAGTCCTAGAAATGAACAGCACAACATCCATACCACAATAACACCTAGGAACATAACCCCTTTTCCCATTACTTGTAACACTCCTATTGCAGCTACCTTCTTATGCCCGTTGTCTTCCTCCATGGCGACTAACCCCGGTCGAGCTACTTCTCATTTTCTTTTATAAGATCTTTCAAAAATGGACGATAGAAATTTGGAAGGAATATCACATAAATGAGAAAAAGCGTTACGGGTTGATAGGATTAGGGTGAAAATTAGAATATGATTGCAAGTTGAGGGAATTTATAGGAAGTACCATAAAAATTAGAAAAGGAGGATACAAATGAGAAAAGGATTAAGTTTAGGGGTCATACAATGCTATAAATATTGTATGTGTGGGTTCATACAATTACAGGTTTAAGAGTTAATGAAGAAGATGAAGAAGATGATCCTAATAGCAATGTTCTGAAAACCGAACCGGATCGGCCTGTCAAACCGGTTGAAACGAGAACCGGCCTATTGTCTGGTCTGGGTTGGCCTTGAAAATCGGCTAAGAAAGAACTGGTCAATAACCGCTTCAAAGCCGGGAACCAGTAAACCGATTTTTGTTATCTACAAAAAAGATGTAAAATGACATCATCTTGGGTTTTTTTTTAAAAAAAAAACTAAAATCTCATTTTTCTTAATTCTTTTCCATTTGTGGTATAGGAATTTGTAACTTGAGATATTTGATCCATATGAATAATGTTTATTTTAATTAAGAGATGAATTATGTTATATTCTATGAATTTTGTTGATACCTAATTTAACTTTTAGTTATTTATGATATATATTTTATTTTGTTTTTTTATATATTTATATCAATATAGGTTTTATTATATACCGATTATATTCTGATTGGACTCAGATTGAGCATACGAGCATTTGAGCAGCATGCGGCCAGGTTCGATGTCCGATCCGATTTTCATAACCTTGCCTAATAGCATGCCTTTGGGCATAATCAAAAAGACGTCGTTTTGTTTAGATGTGGCACATAACATCCACTTCACAGTCCACGTAAGCATCTTCGTTAGTGTTTGAAGCCTCAAATCCATCTAGGGACTAATTAATCCTATAAATCAGATTCTTAGGGATCGCAAATATAATTTCAGATATTGAAAGATTAAATAGAATGATGAAATTTTTTTAAGGGACTACTAGGATAATTCACTCGTTATAAAAATCCAGTGCGTGCGTTTTGGTTGTTTCACAAAGTTGTGGTTATGCATCGATGCCCCAAAAAGGTGAGCGACTAATCTCTCTCATCACTGTCTATATTGGGATTTTTCTTCCATACGCGAACGATTCTGGAATTGATAGCATGTCATGGTTGTATAATAGAAGGACTTTAGTTTAGGTAAAATTACATTAACGTCCTCCCAAGTTTTGGAGAAGTTCATCAGGTTGTAAACTTTGCTCTGAAAGTACTGAATATAGGAAATTAATACACTAACCTCAATTGAACAGTGCATCCAACCTCATGTAGATGCAGTGGCATTTCCCCATTAGCTTAAATAATTCCTTCCATACTGCAAATCAAGCTTCAACCCTCTCCTCTGCAAGTTCTCCACTTCACTCTGCAACACGCACAATGTTGGGAGTAGCAGCACCCAAAACCCTAACAAATTTCCCCAAATGCTTCCCATTTGCCTCCAAAACCGAAATCGCAGCTCGCTCTAACCTCTCTCTCCCTTCCAACCGCTCTCACCCCACCATTTCAGCAGTCGCCAACCCGGTTCAACTCCCCCAACTTAACGACTCACTCACCCCGGGTCAATTCCGAGTCGACATCCTCTCCGAATCGCTCCCCTTCATCCAGAAATTCCGCGGCAAGACCATCGTCGTCAAGTACGGCGGCGCCGCCATGAAGTCACCGGAGCTTCAGGCCTCCGTGATCAACGACCTCGTCCTCCTCTCCTGCGTCGGCCTCCGCCCCGTCATGGTCCACGGCGGCGGCCCGGAGATCAACCACTGGCTCGGCCGCCTCAACATCCAGGCCGTGTTCCGCGACGGCCTCCGCGTGACCGACGGCGAAACCATGGAGATCGTGTCCATGGTGCTCGTCGGAAAGGTCAACAAAACCCTAGTCTCGCTCATCAACAAGGCCGGCGCCACCGCCATCGGCCTCTCCGGCGTGGACGGCCGCCTCATCACGGCCATCCCCAGCCCCAAGGCCGCCGACCTAGGGTTCGTCGGGGAGGTAGAGCAGGTGAATCCAGCGGTGCTACGGCCGCTCATTGACAGCGGCCACATCCCGGTGGTGACGTCGGTGGCCGCGGACAAGTTCGGGCAGCCGTACAACATCAATGCGGACACGGTGGCGGGAGAGCTGGCGGCGGCGCTGGAGGCGGAGAAGCTGATTCTGTTGACGGACGTGGCGGGGATATTGGAGGATAAGAATGATCCAAACAGCTTGGTGAAGGAGATTGATATTAATGGTGTGAGGAAGATGATGGAGAATGGGAAGATCGGTGGTGGAATGATACCGAAGGTGCATTGCTGCGTGAGATCGTTGGCGCAAGGTGTGAGGACTGCCAGTATTATTGATGGGCGTGTGCCACATTCTTTGCTGCTTGAGATTTTGACTGACGAAGGTGCTGGCACTATGATCACTGGCTAAGAAAGGTGTTGTTTCTTGTTAATGCAGGGTTTTGCTGTTTTTCTTTACCAGATTGTTAGAATAATTTTGCTTACCATTTTAATCTAAGCTTAAGCTCATCTGGCTTTGAATTGCAAGTTGATAAGTAACTTATAGGTGAGGAAAAGATTTTTATTAGGATGCACTTGTATTTTTTGTTAATGTTGAATGAAAGACTGGTTACGTTCTAATTATGTGTATCCATATAACACACGAATAATAGCCACAGGAAAAATAGATAGCTGAAGGGTGCTTCTATTATACATCTCAGAACTAATGGTAGAGATTAATACTTCATAGCATTTGGGAGTAATTAGCTATCTATATTTATATTCCCTGGTATTTCAGAAGTTTCTCGGATCGCACCACCTAAGAATGGATTCCGAGACAATACTGGGAGAAGCAAAAAATATGTATTATCCTAGACAGAGAAACGCTACTGCTAGTAGCTAGTGCTATTCTGCTATACTGATTTCAAACTCTCCCCAAAATATGATGCAAGCATTCCAAAACACTGCTAGGCATGCATACTTCACCACCACTCTGCAAGTTAAGTTAATATTACCGGGTCTAATTGGACTCCGATAAATCTGCCTTCCCTTCATGTGCTTCTTCATCTTCTGAATCCGGAATCACAATAGATTCTATGGCAGAATTGCGGGTTGGTCTCTGTCTCAATCTTTGCTTTGTAACCAAGCCTCTGCTTTCTAGAACGGCATGGCTAGGGACCCCAGCTAGCCGCTTGCTATAGCGAACTCCCTTCGGACAAGATACTGCAGGGCTTGAATGTGCTTCCGAATTGCCCAGCTTACTATCAGCATCACTGTAACCATGATTCTCAATTTCGTAAACAGTGTCATCACTATCTGATACATCATCCGTTTTGGAATCGCTGTCGGTCGAAACATCCCTTATGTTGGATTTGTCTTCTGATCCTCTGTTTCTATCTTGTGCAGTACTTGAAGATCTTTTCCTTTTGGAATCACTGTCTGTACTCGAAGATATATTTCTTTTCCTGAACATTAGTCAATGAGGAAAGTAAAAAAGCAGATTCAGAAATGAGCACATCTAGTAGAGAATAGAAATTATAAAAAGTAATAGCATGTTATAATTTTGTCAAAGAACGTGAAGTCATGTCACATAAAACGTACTTCGTTAAATGTATAGCTTCCTTCATGGTACGATCGTAAGCTTCTGCAATATTTCCCAGACAAAACTTTATTAGTGTTGACATTTCCAATTGGTATAAAAGTGGTAGATAGAGGAAATCAATCGAAACAACTTAGATGTAATCTCAATTGATAATTCGCTAATCTCAATTGCTAGTTAGCCAATTAACATTAAAAGAACATAACATTAGAATATGCATACTGAATCGACAGATAAGAGAACATAACATTGGAATTTGGAATAACATTGATAAGGATAGATTTTTATCTAATTTAACAGCCGGATTAAGATAATCGTTAGTGACTTGGATACTGATGTAAACACTGCCGGCTTTCGCTCAGGACTGGAAACTGATAAATAAAAGCACATGACTGGTAAAAGTGATTGAGTTTATTTGCTGAGAGAAAATCTGGACAGAGCAATAAGTTAGCATTTCCAGAGTGAAATATCCAAAATAATAACTCAAGTTCAACTCATCCATGAATGAAACATCACATTAGTAGTGAAAAAAAAGACCATCATGTGTGAATAGAAAAGTGATGAGCATGTTGCCAAGCCCTTATTTCATAAATTCCAATGAAAAAGACCTTCGACCAGTATCTATCGAATCTAAAAATACATGTTGATTCAACTGTTGAGCAACTTCCAAGAAGGGAAAAAACGTATATCAGAAATCCTCATTTCCGGGGCCCTAAATATTAAGCAACATTCTCAACATTCAAATTAATCGCATTGTTCAAAAATAATAATGGAGATTGAAAACCACATCTCACGCATGCAGAAACATCCTCACCTGTTCAATTGGTAAGACCCACACCCACTAACAATGCAAGTAATATGTAAAGTGAAAAATACAAAGCACAACAAAGTCAAATCTAATAGTACACAGGATGACCATAGTAGTATGCACCGGAATTTGCAGCACCATGTTGATTAAATTAACATCACGCATCAAACAAATGGTGAATACCGCATAATTGAACAAATAATGCACGTCTTACCAAATGTGTAACTAATAGGCCTACGAATGCGACAAGAGCGTGTATTTCCAGAACAATGAGAATTCCGAAAATCATTTAATTGCATGTCCTGCCATTGCTTTTGTTTTGCCACTCTTTCTTTCCTCTGCATAATTCAGAAGTCATATTACTTTGAAATCAATATGACAAAGATGAGTGTTCTGTTCACTATAATAGACGCCTATCATACACTAAACAAAAGGGCACTGATACGGTTCATACCTTCCGAAGCTTTTCAAGAACAGGTATGGCTTCACTTTGAAGCTTCTTGCCGATATCAACTTCTGCAGCAGATGTGCTGCATGAGAATTTTTCCTACAATCAAAATTCAAAGAAAGGTAAATTAAGAACTCAAATCAAGGGAGACGGAAGAAGAAAAGACAGTGAATTTGATTTTACCACTGCTTTTGAAAATTCTTCAAGATTGGAGGCAAGTGTTTCCCATTGAACATTGACGTTGGGAAGTGATGAACATCCATTGACATTAACCTTTGGATTTGAGTCTGATGTAATTATTTCCCTGTACAATCTGTGACTCTGACATTTTGCATTTGCATCATACCTATGATCAACAACGCACAACAAATCAGTAAGAAGAATTCTACGATTTTGAGAATCTTAAAAAGATCAGTAACGTATTCTAAAAATTACCAATAGGAAGTTCCAGTTCCATCTCTTCCTAACGCATCTTTGCGAAAAGAAATAAGTTGTGTTCCTTCTTTTAAAGCATCATTAATGTAAGACACTGCATCATGTTGCTGAACATAAACAAACACCAACAAACAAAAAACATCAGACAAAATTGAAACATAGATTTGGAAAATTATTAGTTAGGAGACTCAGGACAATGCAAAAGCATCCTGTATATTAAAGAACCAAAACAGGATATAACAATACGTCAGCTCGAACTTCACAAAGTGCTTTCAGCAGTAGTAAACGATCTGGTGGATCAAGTTCCTTGTACTTGGATATCTCCTCTCTGCATAAGCATCAATGACATCAGTTATCTAAATGTTATAGCAATTATTGTCAACATAACATCATAGGTGTCTCTAGTACCCTTTAGATGGCATAAGTGGAATCTTCCCATCCGCAACCTGTAGAAAGAGCCAACAAGCACGGGTGAGTGGTAAATCCAATCAGCAATGGGAAGAAACACGAAAAAGTTAACTTAGAACAACTACACAAACTCACCCATGGCCACCACGTATTCAGTTTCTTGCAGAGTAGAGTCACCCATTTATCAGATTCAACCTGTGCTTTACTAACAGGTGGTATTCCCTGGGTAAAATACAAATTTAATTCAAATTTAGAAAAAAACAAAGGATGGACAATCATCTAAATAATAATAAGATGGGACAGGAAGCTTATAAATTGTGTGTATGTTAAATAAAATGTGAAAATTAAGCCATTGGTACAGTGCTACTAGTAGAAGCTTATAAATTGAACAAAGTACTCCCATGTTCGACCCGCAAAATTACTAGTTCAACTAGTACTTATCGGCGCCCACAACTCCCTACAACGCCCAATACAAGATGCAAACCAAACCATTTCACCACCTATCCTTCCACTTTCCATATATTCAAAACAAAAAACACATAAAACAGTCCAAACAAAATTCAAATTTGCTCAAGCCGCTTCTACCAGTGGTCTCAAACACTATTCCTTATATCCACATAGCAAATGCTAACAAAATGCACAAATCACATTTATGCAACGTTAAAAACACTATCAACAGAAGTCAAATACTCAACTAATCAAATAGCCAGCCTGCGCAATAAACAGCAATCACAGTTAAATTAAAAGACAAAAAATGAAATGAAGATTCGCATTGAGAGTAAGGTACCTTCAACAGCTTAACATGAAGCTGAGCAAGTGATGCGTCAGGCTTGACAAGTCCAATCTCTAATTCTTCAGCTGAAACCTTCAAATCTTTACCAAGTATCGGCCTAAACACCTGAAATAACCAACACCACACTCACCGATCGAATTACACTACTCTCACAGAGGATCCTCGTGCGAAAAAACTAAAAACAATAAAAAAAAAAAAAATCGACAAAATCGTAATCTAAACTGAATCAACGGCGAATGAAAGATTTCTTACATCAAGGAAATTGAGAACAGAAGCAAGTTCCCAGCGCCCACGCAGCTTCAGAATCTCGGCCTCCAACGTATTTTCCTCGACGCGCTCATTTCGCTCATCGCCGCCACCGCGTTCTTCTGCGGTCTGCATCCTCTCTCTATCTCTCCGTCGTAGCGGCAGCAACTACGATTCCGCGGAGAAGAAGAAGAAGAAGCGAGGGAGTGATTGAAAGACTGTGATCAAGAGGAGGAAATGGTGAGTTTTCCCGCTCAAATAGCTTTTTCACTTTTTTACTACCAGCTGAGAATAATCGCGCTGAACTGGTGTGTGTTTGTTTATTACTGCTAGGGTTAACTGATTTCGGGATCGCGCCTTTTGCATTTTGCATTCCCTCGCGGCATTGAAACGCAGCGTTTTGTGTTCATTTTTTTGTTTTGTGTCTGCGAGCGCTGACCCGCAGTGAAATGCGGTCATTTTGGATCTTCAAATGGATGTATGAGATGCGATGACTGCTGGCAAGTTTTTCAAATGATTAAGGTAGCGTTTGCTTGCTCTCCCAGTACAGGCAAATAGAGACAGTTTTTTATTTTTTATCCCTGTATCATATTTGGTGGTAGAGATAGAGTATGGGGACAGAAAAATTTTCTGTTTCAGAAATAATAATTTTCTGTATTTCTGTCCCTCCAAAAAGTGGGGACAGTAGAGACAGAAACCTTCGGTCACCGGCCACCGCCAACTACCACAGGTCAACGCCAAAAGTCAATGCCGGTCAACACCGCTGACTGCCAGTTGATGCCGGTCAACGCCGCCGGTAGCCGGTCAACGCCGGTCAATGGCCAATATTTTTCTATCTCCATCTTCACCACCAAACATGATACAGGGAGAATATTTTTTCTATCTCTGTCTTCACTATCTCTGTATTTTTGTCCCTGTCCCTCCTGAGACACAAACCAAACGCTACCTAAAAGCTTAACAAATTATTCTATGTGTCCCTGGACTCTTTAGGAAAATTTAAATAAGTTTGTGTACTTTTAAATTTTATAATTGGATCCCAAAATTTTCAAATCATTTATAATTAAGTCCCTAATCACAAACTTTAGTTGAAAGACCTTTAAAAAAAAAAAGAACATTCCAATATGTAATCTATGTGCCATTTGGATTGGAACGCAATATCGTCATATTAACCCTAATCATCTTTGACATCACTTTTACTTTCATTTTATTGATTCTAAAATTAACTAGCAGTTCACATTATATTTTTGCACTAATGTGATGTAGAGTGCAAAACTTCTTAAACTACTTTTTTGTGGTTCTTGGAGAACTTTGATATATTCAAATGCGAACAGTAATTTGTTTTTGTAGTTTCTCATGTTTCACTTGTGAGATTTTGCTAAGAGTAAGGAGATCCTAGTACACTATATGCAATCCTTGGTATCCTTGGTCGAAGAGAAATTTCTATATCTTCAACACGAGGATGTTGTTTAACAATGTGATAATATCTTGTGCAATAACAAGTGCACAAAATAACTTGGTCAGTGATGTTTCTGCAACTATGAATGACCAATGACATTATTCCTTTATTGTAGTATTTTCAACAAGAATGTACGCACTAATAGGAGGGCAATAAGCCAAACAGAAATGCTATCTCAACACCCCGCTGGGGTATCTATACGAACACCGTATGCAACTACAGTGGGTGCATGGATGGAGAAATAAAAAGGAGTCCACCATAGTGCAGCCTGAAATTCATTTTACCTTAGCTTGTTCCTTCCCATGCACAACACCATCTGCATCATCTTCTTCACTTTACTTCACACTTTACTTTACTTCACACACAACAACCTCTGTTTCCCTCAACTCCGCATCAACATCAGCATCAACATCAAAGCTCCTCCATCTCAAATCCGATTCCCTCACCATCGTTGGCACCTTCCTCGGGTTTGCGAAGCCCCTATCCCACGGCAACGAACCAGCAGCACTATTAAGCGCAAATTGTAACGCCTCGATTTTCTGCTAGAGTGAAAATGACCGAAATGCCCCTGAGGTCATTTTTATTGCACCGAGGAAAGCCGATCTGGCAGTACTCGAAGGGCAAACTCAATATTGGAAGGGGATTAGATGACCTGTGTACCTTTCCGGAATCGAAAATCTCGTTTTTCGAGTTTTCGAATCAAAATGACCAAAACGCCCCTGCGGTGTTTTACCTATTTGCAAGTGCCGGATGAACCCGAAACTTCTCTAGATGGTTTTAAAAGGCATTTTTATGTATTCTACGACCTCAGTTTTAATTATGGAGGTCCCGGGCAAAATTAGTGCAAAATTACGATTTTATCCCTAGTTTCGTGTTTTTACGCTTAATCGCGTGATTAAGCAAACCTAAGCAATATTAGGCTCTAATCGAAGATTAATTAATTTTCATAATTAATCTTGAGTCAAAATAATTTATTAAAGTTGATTAGAACCTAAAAGTGCTTAATTACAACTTAAAAGCTTATTTTAAATTCAAGATTTCTAGTCATGGAATCTTGAATAGTGTTTTCTCTCTCCAATTCCTTAAATTATGGAATTTTGTCTACATTGTTTTATTCATAAAATGAATTTAAAATCTCCTAAATATGTATGAGTACTCCTTAATCATGTCATAAAGGTTTCTAATCACATTCTTAGTCACCTAAACTTATGCTTAATGACTCCTAACCTTACACCTAAGCTAATACACCCCTAAACACATCACTAACACACTATTACATGACCAAAACTCCCTCCTCCCTTGTTGCATCAGACCTGCACGAAATTCACCATCCATTTTATCACAATTTAATTTTATTTCACACTCCAAAGACTATGGTTGAAGCCATGTCATCAAAGTGCAATTCTCTCACCTCATGTTCCATGAGGATTCATTCTCCTCCACACATGCCTCACCTCATGTTCCATGAGGATTCATTCTCCTCCACTCATTCACTCTTATTCTTCTCTATAAATACCATGCCTAGATGAACCTTTGCTACACTTTGTTCATTTGCTAAGTTTAGTTTTTTAGTTTTTCTCTAAGTTCTTCCTTTTTGTCTCAAATCTCAAGAGCATTCTTCTTCTTCATCTTCTTCTTTTTCCTTTTGAAACATCATCACACAACCTTGAAACACCACCCCACCACCTTGGATCATCATACAAACACCTAAACTTCCATTCTCAAACACAAGCTCACCAAGAACACATTTCCTTCCTTTTTCTTTCATCAAGGCCGAATCATCATCACCATCCTAGGAGGTGTTGCTCGTATCATTTTCATCTTCAAGTCCAAGCTTTTTGTCTTCACTCTAGGTAGAAGTGTTTTCTAAACTTTGTCTTCTTGAAAATGAGTTCTTTCTAGCTTTCTCTTGGGTTTTCTTTTTGAAACTTTCTTTGATTTTCCTTTCTTGTATTTTCGGCCTCTTGGCCTTGATGAGTACATGATAGCTCAATGATGAGGACTCCTAGATAATGACTATGTGTTCATCTCAAAGGAAACTCTAGAGCTTGAGGTTTTATTTTCTTTGAGTTCCAACTTTATTTTCTAACTCAAAAATGATTTTTACTCAAGAATACCTTTACTTTTCTTGCTATTATGATTTCGGTTTCTTTGTTCCTTTCTTTAACATTTCGATTACCATTTTCCTTTTTGATCTTTGAAGTTTTATTTGTTCAAAAAGTTTTGCTTTCTTTGAGCTTGATGATGATGTTCAAGAACCTCATAATTCCTTTGAGAACTTGGTTCAAGAACTCTAAAGCTCTCTTTGTAATGAGATATGTGTTGGGTTATTATGTTGTTAAAGTCTTGGATGAGCTTTAGATCACCTTAAAATGAACCTTGCATCATGTTTATTTTATGCTTTGCACATCATGTTTACTTTCTTTGCTATCACTAAGTACCAAGGTAATAAAGGAACTTGCATTATCATGTTTATATTTCAAGTTCTCACCTAAATATCAAAGATAATAATATAATGCATACCATATTTATTTTATGCTTTGCACATCATGTTTACTTTCTTTGTTATCACTAAGTACCAAGGTAATAAAGGAGCTTGCATTATCATGTTTATATTTCAAGCTATGCATTATCATGTTTATGTTTCAAGATCTCACCTAAATATCAAAGATAATAATATAATGCATCACATATTTATTTTATGCTCTCACTTTACTTTCTAGCAAAAACTAAAACAAGTGCATGAGCATGTTTATTTTTATGTCATCACTTTAATGAACCTAGAGCTCAAAGACTTGCCCATTGTTGTCTCAACAAAGGTCTAAAAATATTTATTGCTTTTGGTCCCTATTTCGGCCCTAAGAGGCTTTGGTGTTTCCAAGTATTGAAAACTATGTTTTATAATTTTTCTAAGCTTATGTAAGTATAAGAAATATGTAGAACTAAGTTTTATGAATTTAGGACCTCTTGAGATAAAAATGATTTAGCTATTACCCTCTTAAGTATTTTTATGATTTTAGGTGATAAAAGTGTCCATAAATGAGTTTTGAAAGTTGAAAAAGGTTCCAAGAGAAACTAGTATTGTATGTGCTTTAGAAATTGTGTTTCATGTCTTTTATGGAGATGTTTGTTTCGGTTCTGCCTTGCTATGTTTGGCCACTGTATGAGCTGTGTTAATAATGATAAGATGCTTATGTTTGAGTAAAAATAATGTTAAGACTCATATGTGAAAGATAGGATAAGTTAGGAACTAGAAAAGAATTAATTTGAGAGTTTTAGATCCCTTAATGATGGAATTTTCTGGATTCTGTCCAGCAAGGTTTAGAAATGATAATCATGGTTCTAAATTAGTTTAAATGTGTAGGAATGACTCATAATTGGTTTAGGGCTTAATCTTGATGTTTTAGGAACAAACTGGACTTAGAAAGAGTCATTGTTGTGACTCCTAGGTACCCGTAAAGTTGGGATTTTAAATTCTGCATCCTTGAGGTCTAGAGATGTTCTTGACCATAGTGTGAGGTGAGAAATACTTAGTTATAACCTCATAGGTTCCCAAGAGACTAGGTTTTAATGATTTATAACTTAGATTGTGAGTTAAGGACCTTAAGGGTCGATGCATAAGATATTAAGAAGTCTTGAGTTTTTATGATGCTTAATTTTATGCAAGTATGATATATGATACATGAGCTTTATCTATGTGAGTATGATGTGTTTAAAATATATGCTATGATGAGTTTGGAATATATGCTATAATCTATGTAAGAATGATGAGTTTGAAATATATGTTATGATGTTTATCTATGTGAGAATGATGTATTAGAAGAATATGCTTGATGATGCATGAACCCTAAAATGTTTTATTGATGATACGTGAGGAAATGATTATTGAGATGTTAAGTTGTGTGATTAGCTTGTGGCATGAATTTTGGTTTGAAGGAAATTCAGTTTAACAGCCGTTATGTTGCCGAATTTCTATCAAACCTAAAAGAGTTGAAAAATGTTTTAAAGTACCATATGAGTTGAAAACTCTGGGTGACACTGGTTCGGCCGAGCACCCCCAGGATATTTTTATGTGACAAGCATTGAGGCGTACTTCTCCTGCTACGGTGAGGAGGAGGCAAATCCGTGAGGGTATGTGCAGATGAAGCCTTACCAAAGCGGACAATTAAGCTATGCACTCGAGGCCAGAGAACGTTTCAAAGAATGAAATATGTTTATGTTACCCCTCATTTTACCCCATATTAAATCTAGTGACGACTAGTTAGGATTGAGCTCATTCCTAGGCGATTAGGTGAGACGGAGATAGGAGGTTATGATAAAAATCGCCGGAGCGGTGTATCGGTTGGAAATAGGTGGATATGTTTTAAGAGGGTGGTTTTTGAGAAAAAGAACAAAAGAGATATGATGCTTTTAAGTCACATAAGTATGAGAAAAGTAAGAGTTGTAATATGCCCTTATGCCACTTGCATGAATCTAGATTGTTGTGATTTGTTGATTTATGTGCTCAAGTATTGCCATACATTCATGCTTAAACATGTTGCATTCATGACATCAAGATGCATACTAAAAGAAATGGACCTTGGATAAATAGTTTCATAAACCCTAATAATGAATCTCATATGCATGAACACCTTTTATAAATAAACCCAAGGTTCCTGAGGATGTGAACGATGTAACCCTAGAATAGGAGATTCCCTCTTGAGATTCTTTAGTAAGATTCTCACTCTTTTCTCTTCTTTTTCTCACTTAGTCACATCTTGAGACTGATGGCGATATTCGTGGTCTTCATTGACACATCCGTCTGAGGCGCCCCTAACGAGGAGCTCACGCTCAGTCTACCACGTATGCCCACTCCTGCCTTGCGTTCTTGGATCAGATTACACTCCATTTCCCGGGTTCTAGTAGCGGATGTTTTAGGGGAGGCTTAGTGCACACACTCACATGTAGACTGGATAAACCTGCTTTTGTTTTGAGGTTATTCACTATAGGTGCACTTGGGTAGTGATGGTTTACTTTATGTTACTTTACGTTTCTCTGTTTCTATTGTACTTCCTTTCTGCTGTATTACAAGCTCTGCCCGTCCCAATGAGGGTATGACTACTTATGTATTCTAAGTTATGTTATTAATGAAACGTTTCTCTTGTTGTGATGATTTATGCTCAACTGTTATATGTTTCCATTTCTGTGTTTCTCTATGAGTGTTAAGCGTGCTTTATATTCCTATTATTAGATTAGACTAAGAACGTGGCTCTCACTTTGTTGTGTGTTTAAAAAAAAAAAAAAAATTTACTCGTAATTTTCCTTTAGTATTTTAAGAAAAGGATGAGACTATGAAGTAATAGCCTAATGTTTAACCTAATGTGTTCTAGAAAGTTGGGTTAAAAATTAGGGTGTTACACAAATGCTCCGTGCAAAGCTCACTTTGCTTCATAGCATTGTCATAGCCATAAGCTCCATCACAATCGCTCACTCTTGGTGCCTATCTTTGTCAAACCCCTCTCTCGAGTTGTGCTTTGTTGGCGACCCATCTTGTTCTATCGTCAGTGGTCTTCGGTAGCTCCGAATTGTTCTTCTTAGATTGTGTGTGGTTTCTTTTGCTTTGTGAGTTGTTGTGTTCTACCGTCCCTTTTTTTTCAGATTATGTGGTTCATTTTGTTAGGGTTTTCATGTCGCAATTTTTTGTAACACTTTCTGTTCGTTGTTTATGATTTTGTCACTAAATTTGTGTTGGTCTTGGTTCTGAGTGTGCTTACGTTGTGTGACTAATATATTTTGTTCAATAATGGTCTAGCTTGATTTGTAGGTAATTATCCTTCATTTGATGCTCTACCAATGCCGATTCTGAAAGATAACTTTTGACATTTAGTGTTGCTTGCGGCTAGCTATTATTTCCAAAAGATTTTTAAGGAAATTGATATGCCATATAATTTGACTGTGTAGGAAATATTTAATTTTTCTTAGGCTCTGTTATCAAGTTATGTTTGTGTTAGGGATTTTTGTTTAGCTATTGTTTAGGATTTATCTTTTACAAGGTAACTAAAATGCATTTGAGGCAAGTTATTATGGAGGCAAGGGAGGACTAGTACCTTATACGCCACCACCAGGTGAAACTTAATATAACAAAGTTGTTGCATATCTTCAATTGGCAAAAATAAAAAGTATACTTTCTTTATGTCTCTCGAAAGGTAGTTCGCCTCATCCTAACCTCAATGGCAATGCTGTTAGAGTGATGGTCTAATTTGCAATAAACATATTTAAGGTTTTTTATTTTAATTTTGGTCCGTTAATGAATTTTTGTGAAAGCTGGTAAATTTATCATATG
The DNA here is from genome assembly GCA_031216105.1 of Dalbergia cultrata. Lineage (NCBI taxonomy): Eukaryota > Viridiplantae > Streptophyta > Magnoliopsida > Fabales > Fabaceae > Dalbergia > Dalbergia cultrata. Next base: position 33,446,969 of record CM062349.1, on the reverse strand, counting down.
TGGTCTGGCCCATGTAGATTGTTTGTGTTTGCACCATGTTTGGTCTAGCTAAAGGAAAAGTTACCAGCTCTGGGGTATCATTCATCATATGCTTTATCAGGGCACATTTAATATTTCATAGACTAGAAAGTTGTAGCTAGTGGGGCTGGTTGGGTTTGAGTAACATGTGTAAGCATATAGATGTATTGACTCATTTGTAATCCTATGTGCATGGTGTGTGGCCACCGTGAATGTGTGTGAGATAATGCTCTCTTGCATTGTAAGATTAGTGAGTGCTAGTGCTTGTGAGAAAGTGCATCTTGAGTGAGTGCACAATTTAAAAGTGTAAAGCCTTGCACATGCAACAGCAAATTTATAAAATTACTAGTTTTCTGATTAGAAATTACCTTCGTATGAGAGCAATTACTAGCTATTGATAGTATTTATTTTTTGTATGACTTCTAAGAATGTTAGAAATTGCATGATTTTTAATTACTAGAAGTTGACCCAATAAATAGAGCCAGTGCTTTTGGAAGGCTTACATCCTCCCAAAAAAGAAAATTATATTTGAATGGTAATAATTGAAAATTGGAACAATTAGCACAATTGCCAGCAAATTTAAAAACAGTAATAATAAGTTTATGAGGCTTAGGCAATGTAGAGCGACTCATGGTTAATTTCTTCTAAAGCTATTAGTGTGTGTATTATGTGCTCATTTATTTTGTCACCAACATTATCCAATTCTCCTATACTCTTTCTTAAGGTGGTTTTGTAAGAGTTATATTTTTCTTCTTTTTTTCTATTTTGTGCAGGTGGGTTAAATTTCCAATTAAAGTATATGGAGGTGGAAAAGTCTATGGAAGAGGAATCAAGGAACTCTAACATTGAGGATATTGTTGAGCCAGTTGTTGGAATGAAGTTTGATTCCATAGAAGCTATTAAAACATTCTATAAGAAGTATTCAACTGAAATGGGATTTGGATGGAAGATTAGAAATTCGAAAAAGGGGCCAGATGGAGAGGTGAATTATTTGATTCTTGCGTGCATCCAAGAAGGAAAAAGTTTGTCAAAGGTGCCAACAACATTGAAGACACTCTCGACCGTAGCTGCCAAATGTGAAGCAAAAATTATGGCAAAGAAGGGGGGATGTCGAAAATGGACTATCAAAATGGTTGTTCTTGAGCATTGCCATGAAGTTAGCCCTTCAAAGGCAAGAATGTTTAAGGAAAATAAGAATATTAGTATGCATGTTAGAAGAACAATTGAATTACACGATGAGGCAGGGGTAAGGATAAACAAGACCTTTCAAACTCTTGTTCACGATGTTGGTGGGCATAAGAATTTGCAATTTGTAGAAAAAGATGTGTGAAACTATATTCACAAGGAAAGGCATTTGATTAGGAAGGAAGGAGATGCCAAAGCTTTGGTTGATTATTTTGATAGGATGAAGGACCAAAATAGTAATTTCTGGTATGACATTGACCTTGATGAGGAGTTTCACATCAGAAATATGTTTTGGACAAATGCTAGAAATCGAGCTGCATATGAAGCCTTCGGACAAATTGTTAGTTTCGATACAACTTATCTAACAAACAAGTATGAGATGCCATTTGCTACATTTGTTGGTGTAAATCACCACGGTCAGTCAGTTTTACTTGGTTGTGGCTTAGTATCAGTAGAAGATACTAAAACATTTGTCTAGCTTTTCAATTGTTGAGTAAAATGCATGTCTGGGAAGCTGCCAAATGGAATTGTGACTGACCAATACAAGGCTATGCAAAATGCTATTAAAATAGCCTTGCCCAATACGCGCCATAGATGGTGTTTATAGCATATCATGAAAAAAATACCTGAAAAACTTAAGGGATATGGTGCGTATAAGCAAATCAAATCTGTAACGCCCCGATTTTTCTGTTAGAGTGAAAATGACCAAAATGCCCCTGAGGTCATTTTCAGCCCGGAATTCGAGGGAAGCCAGTCTTGGCGATACTCGAAGGGCAAACTCAATGTTGGAAGGGGATTAGAAAACTTATGTACCTTCCCGGGATCGAAAATCTCGTTTTTTGAGTTTTTAGGTCAAAATGACCAAAATGCCCCTGCGGTGTTTTACCCGTTTGCAAGTGCCGGATGAACCCGAAACTTCTCCAGATGGTTTTAAAAGGCGTTTTTATGTATTCTATGACCTCAGTTTTAATTTTAGAAGTCCCGGGCAAAATTAGTGCAAAATTATAGTTTTGCCCCTAGTTTCGTATTTTTACGCTTAATCACACAATTAAGCAAACCTAAGCAATGTTAGGCTCTAATCGAAGGTTAATTAATTTCCTTAATTAATCTTGAGTCAAAATAATTTATTAAAGTTGATTAGAACCAAAAAGTACTTAATTACAACCTAAAATCATATTTTAATTTTAAGACACCTAGTCATAGAAACTTGAATAGTGTTTTCTCTTTCCAATTCCTTAAATCATGGAATTGTGTTACACATTGTTTATTCACAAATGAGTTTTAAATTCTTTAATGATGTATGAGCACTCCTAAACTTGTCATAAACTCCCTAAATCACATTCTTAGTTACCTAAACTTAAGCTTAATCATTCCTAACCTTGTACCTAAGCTAATACACATCTAAACCTACCATTAACACACAATTAAATGGTCAAAACTCACCCCCACTCTGCTGCCCAGCCTTGGCCGAAGCTGTCCTCCCCCATTGTGCATCACATGTTCAATTTTTCAACATTCCAAGGCCATACCTCAAGTCACATACACTATACCTTGTCATAACTTTCAATCAAGCTTGAATTTCCACATGAATAAATAATTAAAACAACCCATTTCTCCCATTTATTTGTGGCTGGAAAAGTTCCAGCCATGCATTGTTTCTAGAAGCCTAATTTCATAACAAATTTGATAGGAAATTAACTCACATCAAGCCATACTTTGTAGCATAGCTTCCATACTTCAAACCATGCTTGAATGACCTTGTGTAAGAGATATTTTCTCTTCCTTCCTCCCTCAAAAGCTACGGCCAAGCCCTCCCTATTCACTCCTCCATGGTTTTGTTTTTCTATAAATAGGTTGCTTGTGATAGCTTTGTTGCACCTTGAAGCATTTGCAAAGTTTAGAGTTTTAGAGTTGTCTTGCTAAGCTTTTTCCTTCTCTCAAAGTTCTAAGAGCTCTTTCTCTTCATCTTCATCCTCTTCATTCTTCCCTCACATAATCACCTCATAACCTCAATCCATCACCTCATAACCTTAAACCATTCTCAAAGCTTTCAAACACTCAACCTCAAACACAACTTCACTCAAAACACATCTCCTTTCCTTTTCCTTTCCTTAGCCGAAATCATCACCACCATCCTAGGAGGTGTTGCTCATCTCATTTCCATCTTCAAGTTCAAGCTTTTGTCTTCATCAAAAGGTAGGGATTTGTTTTCAAACTTTATTTTGCTCAAGAAAGTGTTTTTCTCTAGTTTTCTCTTGGATTCTTTTTGAACTTTCCTTTGTTTTTCCTTTCCTTTCATTTTCAGCCATGAGGCCTTGATTTGAGCATGATAGCTTGACGATGAGAGTTTCTAGATGATGACATTGTGTTCATCTCAAAGAAACCTCTAAAGCTTGAGTTTTCCTTTTCTTATAACTTCATCTATATGTTATCTAGCTCACATGGTTTTCCAACTTAAGAAAATTAATCTAAAGATTTCTAAAAGCCCAAGCCTACCCTTGTCAACCTTAAAGTTGGCCGGCACGTTCTAGAGATTTTTCTCTAGATAGGGGTTTTGGGTACTTAATAAAGAACTTGATATAGTTTCACTTTCTTTCTCTTTTATATGATTTTCGATTCTTGTGTTGTGATATTTGAGATATTGTATTGGGTTATTATCTTGTTAAAGTCTTGAATGAGCTCTAGTTAAACATAAAATGAAACTTGCATCATGTTTACTTTATGCTTTGCATATCATGTTTATTTCCTTGCTATCACTAAGTACCAAGATAATGAATGAACTTGCATTATCATGTTTATGTTTCAAGCTATGCATTATCATGTTTATATTTCAAGTCCTCACTTAATACCAAGATAATAATGAGTTGCATTCATATTTACTTTGAGCTATCACTTTACTTCTAATGGAACCTAAAATAAGTGCATGAGCATGTTTATTTTTATGTCATCACCTAAATGAATCTAGAGCTCAAAGACTTGCCCATTGATATCTCAAACAAAGGTCTAAAACATTTATTTCCTTTGGTTCATATTTCGGCCCTATGAGGCCTTAGTGTTTCCAAGTATTGAAAACTATGTTTTATAATTTTTCTAAATGAGTATAAGGAATATGTAGAACTAAGTTTTATGAATTTAGTACCTCTTGAGATGAAAATAATATAGCCACTGCCCTCTTAAGTATTTTCATAAGTTTAGATGATAAAAGTGTTCAAAAAAGAGTTTTGAAAGTTTTAACAAGGTTCCAAGAGAAACTAGTATTTTATGTGCTTTAGAAACTATGTTCAATGCCTTTAAATGGAGTTTCTGTTTCGGTTCTGCCTTGCTATGTTTGGCCACTGTATGAGCTGTGTTAATGATGTTAACATGCTTATGTTTGGGTAATAATTATGTTAAGACTCATATGTGAAAGATAGGATAAGTTAGGAACTAGAAAAGAATTAATTTGAGAGTTCTAGATCCCTTAAAGATTTATTTTTCTGGATTTTGTCCAGCAAGGTTTAGATTCAATAATCATGGTTTTAAATTAGTTTATATGTGTAGAAATGACTCATAATTGGTTTAGGACTTAATCTTGAAACCTTAGGAGCAAACCGAACTTAGAAAGGGTCATTATTGTGACTTCTAGGCACCCGTAAAGTTAGGATTTTGATTTCTGCACTCTTGAGGTTTAGAGATGTTCTTGACCATAGTGTGAGGTGAGAAATACTTAGTTATAACCTTATAGGTTCCCAAGAGACTAGGTGTTGATGATCAATAACTTAGAATGTGAGATAAAGATCTAAACCGTAATTTCTAGAACTCCGTAATCACATAAACATAAAGCTGTCCAAATTCTGCTTAGTGCTGTTTGGATTAGTTCTTGAGCATAAAATTTGTATAACTCATTAATTGTGAAACTAAAGGTGTATAAAGAAGTTAAGGATAATGTTAGAACAATTACTTTGCAAGTTTAAGACTCATAAGAATCGAAGTTTAAAACACTATGGGTTATAACATATCAAGTCTATGAGCTTATGGGGATAATCGTTAGATATGACTATGTGATGATGTTTATGTTATGTGAAAGTTTTATGTGACGATGCATATGTTATGAGAAAGTTTCATGTGATGATATATATGTTATGAAAAAGCTATATGAGAATGCATGATAAAAATGAATATGATAAATGATGAGGTATTTATGATTTAATACTTATGAGAACTTAAATGTGACACAACACTGAGACGCGTTTCTCCTGGGTGACACCGGTTCGGCCGGGCACCCCCGGGAGGAGACAAATCCGTGAGGGTATGTGTAGATGCAGGCTGCCAAAGCGGACAAATTGCGAGGCCCACGTGGCTAGCAAAGCGTTTCAAAGAGGAAATGATCCTAGAGAGGAGATCCTTAGTTTGCCCCCTAGCCCGTACTTTAAAGTCGGGATTATGTTTATGTTTCGCTTATCAAAGGATAAGTAAGAACTAGTGACGACTAGTTAAGGTATGAGCTCATAACCTAGAGATGTTTTAGGGTGGCCCCATGAGATGAAAGTTAAAGTTAACAATGTCACATATACTTATGCCAATGTTATAATGTTTCTTAGTGATTCTATTGTTTGGTTCACCTTTATGATGCATTCATATTATTAGATTCTTTTATGCTCAGTCATAAGACGCTTCATAAAATATGACGGACCTTGGATAAAATACCTCTTTAGAAAACTAACTTAAAAGAAATTTATATGTATGCACACCTTTTTAGAAATAAACCCAAGGTTCCTGAGGATGTGACGATGACACCTAGGTAGGGATAACCCTACTGAGAATTCTTTTAGAAAGATTCTCATTCCCTCTCTTTTTTCTTCCATCATATCTTCAGATGGCGATGTTTGTACTCTTCATCAACACCCCGGTATGGGAGCTGCGCCATAACCCGGCACTCGGGTCATACCATTTTGAGGGTCGCTGCACTGTCAGAGTGTTCATGTTCATGGGACGACCCTTCGCGCACCCTGTCCCGAGCGATCGCTTCACCCCGACTGCTCCTTACTGTCATAACGGGATTTTTGAGAGAGCGAGACCATGCGATGAGTAGATCCTCCGCATGGAGCCCGAGACATCAGCAATACGCGAGTACCCCGAGTATGTGCCGCGCCCCCAGAACTCGGAGATGGACCCATCCGAGGACCCGTCATCCCACATGTACAGTTGGAGCTCCAGTCCCGCTCCCCCACCGATGAGGCTGGGAGTGAGGAGACGGTAGTCCAGCCGAGGTTGGCCCGTCGGCCATCCATGCGGCCTCGCCGCGGTGGACATGCCCCGATGATGCGCTCGACCACTCCCACCGAGATTCGTCAGTGGATCGACTCGACCCCGCAGTACTCAGACCCGCAGGAGTAGATATAGGAGGGGTAGTAGCTAGTGCACACACGCCACATAGTTGAGGACAAACCTTCTTTTGTATATGAGGTTGTCTACTCTAGGTGCACATGGGTATAGTTTCCCTTGTATTTGCTTTTTGTGATTTCCTTGTATTGCGTTTCAGTTGTATTCTGTTTCATGATGTATCAAATAGTCCTACCTCTTTGGGTAGGCATGTTATATATATATATATATATATATATATATATATATATATATATATATATATATATATATGATTCAGTTGATGTTTCCATGATATGATGTGTTTCTTATGCTTTGCTTATATGTTTCGCTATGCTTCCTCTTAAAGATTCGTGCGTAGCTCTCACTTTGATTTAAATTCCAAAAAGAAAAATTTTACCCATATTTCCGCTAAGTATTTTCTAAGTAAAAGATGAGACCAAGAGGTAATATTCTAAAGATTAACCTAAGTACATACTAGTAGTCTTGGGTTAAGATTTAGGGTGTTACAAAATCAGCCATGAAAAAAGTTGTTTGTGATTCTCTTACGAGGGAGGAATTTGAAGATAAATGGTTTTCTTTCTTGAAAGAGTATGAAGTTGAAAACAATGAATGGTTGGGCGGATTGTTCAATCAACTTCATAGATGGGTTCCAATCTTTTTGAAGAAAAATTTCTGGGCAGGATTGTCAACCACACAGAGAAGTGAGAGCATACATGCATTTTTATGGATATCTGAACTCAAAGACAAGCTTACAACAGTTTGTCAAGCAATATGACAATGCCTTAAGGAGCAAGGTGGAGAAGGAAGTGGAAGTTGACTTTCGCACAATGAACACCACAATTTAGTGCGGGTCAACCTCCCTTATTGAAAGGCAATTTCAAGCTGAATATACTAATTCCAAATTTGCTGAAGTTCAAGCAAAATTTAGCGAAAAAATAAACTGTGTTGCCGTGATGAAATGTTAAGATGGAGTAATTGTTTCTTACATTGTGGTTGAGGATATTATATTTGGAAATCAATCAAAAGAAACTAAGTTCGAGGTTGTTTTCAATAGGGACAATCATGATGTTAGCTGACAGTGCTTGCTTTTCGAATACAGAGGTATAATGTGCAAGCATTCTCTTTATGTGCTTGTGCTTGAAAAAGTTAAGCAAATGCTTTGCAAATATATTATGAGTAGATAGAGCAAGAAGATCAAACGAAGACATTCGTACATAAAAAGCAGCTATGATAAAATTGAGTTGAAGCCAATGAAGGAGAGGTATGATAAGTTGTGTAGGCATTTCTATAATGTTGCTGAAATTGTTGCAGATTCAAAGGATGCAAGCAATCTCCTCCATACTACACTAGACCATTTCACTTCAAAGTTGCCGTCCATCTCTTGTTCGTCACATAATTTGAATAGACCTTCAAATGATCGAGACATTTTCAAGAACAAGGGTGACCGGTGTCCGATTTAATTGAATGAGATTCATAGCCCCACAAGTGTAAAACGTAAAGGTCGCCCAACAATGAAAAGAAAGATTTCTCAATGTGAGAAAGTTGTGAGAAAGTATAGGAAGCAAAACATCAAAACAAGTGACAAGTTGCTCATTGAGGTGCTCCTATTTTTAATTATATTTTATCATGTGTATTCAAGTGGTATAAATAGAGAGGGAAATACTAATGTCATCTCTCCTTGTCACAATGTGTAAGAATATTGGGGTGGAATGCTTACCAAGCAGGATGGAAGCAGCTTCTACATTGAGTCATCCATGGAGGTTGTAAGTTGTGCAAATTTGAATGCAAATAATTCATTAGTTTGTGTGCGCTTCAAGTTGAAGTTAAATTTGTAACTTTGACCAATTTGGGTGATATGACACAAGTTTGGGTGCCATGATAGCAGTTAAGGTGTATGAATTATCAAATAAGCTTGTATCAATGATACAATCTCTAGAATTTAAAGGTTGTGTTCTTTTAAATTGCCATTGTGTGGTGGTGGTAATAGGTTGTACTTATGATGGACACTTGAATTATTCATCATTATCGTATCTCCATATATTGGAGTGATTACCCCAAAGTTTATAATGGTTAATATGGCAAATGAAACTTCAGGAGCCATATTATAACAATTTGTGTCCTCTGTTCGTCATGTGATCAGAGTAATTGTCATAACACCATTTGTATTGTTATGTTCATCTAAATTGAGGTCCTTCATTGTTGGGTTATTTATTTATTTAACTTTGAACTCTTTGATTATCATTGTATATTTTGGTAAGAGGTTTGATAAAATGATGAGGGTGGTCTAATATTTATGTGTCATTCTTTGCATAACAAAGGATAATATCCAAACATATGCTAGTAAATGCAAAATGAATGAGAATCCCTAATGAAAGTGGAATGTGAAAACAATTGTATAGTGCTTACTTCTTTATTGAAGCATAAGATAAAAATGTTATTTCGCAAGTTATTGGACCAATGTGAAAAATGAAAATTCACTTTAGATGATCTTTGTTTGATAGTCAATTTTAAATTTTAATTGTAAGATATTTGTATGATTCTTTTACTCTATTACTATATAATAGTCGGGGGGTGCCTGGATCAAGGAAAGTGCTGCAGTTCCCAGGTTTCAAGAAAATGTATTGGGGTCACAATCATCTAACTCACACCCAAGTGGTTTGTTTCTTTTCTTCAATTTGTTGACCAGATCAGTTGTCTAAGGGTGCAGGCATGTGAACCACAGGATTTTCTTTCTTCTTTGGACAAGTAAATGATATAAATATATATTTTGGGACTATCAATATAGTCAGAATACATAATTTGGGACTTTTTGGACAAGTAAATGATATATATATATATATATACACACACAGAGCATCCTGCATAAACACACACCTATGATTATTAGATTGGAAATATTTAACAAGTTGGTAGATTTTGAGATGACTTCTACTTATCTTACCCATTCAACAACAAAAGGAAACACACTCTGGCTATCCCCTAACATGTCTGCCATCATATATATATACACATGGGTTTTTTTATTCACTATGCACAATGTATTTTTGGGCCAACATATGTTGTTTGAAGATTATGCACTCATATGTCAAGGGAAGTAGATGGGGCAAGAGCTGAAGCTGAAACATACATTAAAAGGATTTTGAATAGCAAGATAGATATGTATTTATTGAATTTGTTAGCCATATGATTACCCTATTGAAGATGGTTTATTTGGTGGCACAATATTGATTGTTGTTCATTCTGTATAGGATGTAGTGAATGTTAAAACAAGAAAATCTTGAGTTACGCATTGTAAAATTGTCAATTGTGCAATCAAATATATCATTGATATCTTTTTTCTGTGCATACGTTGTATCAAATGCTGCTGGAAATTTACTTTACTCTTACTTCACAAGTCTTTGGAGGAATTGAAGGTGAAACTTCTAATCCCATAAATTGTACTCAGGCAATTAAAAGGCTCCAATAGTGTCTTCAAATTTTTTTAGGTTCAATTCCCACATAAACATATGACAGCAGGCTTAAAGTGATTAGAATGCACATTGAATTAACTTGTCACAGCTAGTCTCATGCCATTATACCCTGGCCTTTTTAGGTGAAAGTGCTGGTAAATTTTAGAATATGGTAATAATGACAGTGCAGGTATGACAACAAGGTTCATTAAAGGACAAATTAACAGTTTGCTTCCTATTATGTATAATACACTATACATGGTTATTTAATTTTTGCCTGCATCCCATAGTCATCGTGTTAACACGAGACAAAAAGTGTCCACACATTGAAACCAACATCCTAAACCATAAACAAAAAGTATTTATTCAACTATAAAATATTATGTTTCATTGGTTGTACATAAATACATTGTATTACAAAAATTTAGATAATAAAGACAGATAACAAACTTTTGTTTTGCTTTTGGTGCACTTTACTTCCTAATACAATACTCGTATAAGGCACTGAGTGCCTTTGTTTGACTATGTCCTTCATCAGTACTAACAACAAGACCGTAAGTAAGTCCTTCATCATCTTCTTGTATATTCTCATCCTCATCCTTTGTCCGTTCACTTACTTTCAAACTTGCCATTTCCATTTTAGAGAATGAAATTTCCTCATTAGTATTTGCCATTCTCTTTTGTTTTGGAGCGGGCGTCCTCAGAGTTGTAGACAACACAAGATGATTAGCAGCTAGAGCAGCTTCTTCTTGTGCTTTGTACATTCTAATACTTTCCGTAACCAAGTTTTGAAATAGCTACATTTAGACAATTACTCAAACATAAGTTTTTTTGGACAATGAAACAGCACCACCACACAATAATGTAAATAAAAGATGAACACATAGAGAATCCCATAAACCCAAAAACATGAACTATACCTTGGTTTCAAAATTCTGTTTCAACCACACTTGGTTAACAAGATCACCTTTATCCTTTCTGTGGTACAATAGCCCCTATCACATAATTTGTTTATCATGAATTACAAACAGATTAAGAATTCATGTCAAACATTTTCGAATTAAGTTATTCTTAAAGTAAACACAAATCGGCATCTTCATATTAGATTATTGCAACTTACCACAATACTAGAAAAATGCGACTTAGCGGCGGTTATTTACCGACAGTTAGTGAAACTACCACGATATTTTGATTTTTCGACGGTTCACACCAATGGCCACAAATCATATTATTTGTGGCAGTTTGTTTTAGGAAATGTGGCGGTTGATAATTCCCGGCGATTTTAACCATGTGAAACCGCCAAGAATTAAAAAAACCCCCCTTTTTTATATAACTTAACAAAACCTATCTCACTCACTATCTTACTCTCAATTGCTCCTCTCATTCTCAAAAACTTCTGCCTCCTTCCTCTCTACTGCCTTTCTCTCTCTTTCTCTCCCCTTCTTTTCATCGCACCTCCACCAGCTCCACCGTGAATCTACCGCGGCTTCATCCTCCTCCGCTAAGAGCAGCAACGACGCTTCAATTCAGCGCCATTGCCACCACCGCCATGTTCCCTTTTTCCTCTTTGTCTTCCGCCACTGCCCCCCGAAACCCTACCTTCCTATTCGCTTCCGCTTCGCACTTCTTCGATGCTCTTCCCTCTCCTTCGCACACCCTTTCCTTCTCCTCTCCCTTCAATTGCTTTTCTCTTTGATGCTATGCTTTCTTCAGTAAAATCCAAGTTGCCAATCCCATTGTCGAAATGGATGGTAACAATTCATCGCTTCACTATTGCTCTTTTTATTTTTACTTTTATTATTATTATTATTATTATTTTTATTTTTATTTTTATTTTTATTTATTGGGTTTGATTTTTGTTTGTTTAATTTCCTGTTTAGTTGATGAAATGACAAGGATTATATGGAGGATGATAAAGGATAAAGTATATGAATACCTTTTCTAGTGTTGTTTTGTTATTCTTTTATTTTGGGATGGTTATGGATTTGATTTTAACATTACAAATGTGGTTTGTTTTATGTGACTGTAGCTTATATTTCCATATCTGGATTTGAACATAAAGTATTTTGACTTGGGGGTTCAGAACCGTGATGCTATTGATGACAGAGTTACTGTTGAAAATGCTGAAGCCACTCTCAAGTGAGTAGTATTCTTCAATCACTTGAAGCATTGCATTGCATTACTCTTGAATTATTATGTAAGTTTATAAGCATAAATTGTAATGAGAATTTGAAAGCCACGTAATATGAATTGTTTGGTTTCAATAGCTTCATATAACTTTCTGCCTGTTTCACAAAAAATAAAAAAATGTTGATGTGAAATGAAAGCAACTGCTAGCTGGGGAAGAAGGGATGGGAGGCGAAGTTATTTGGGCTTGCCTTATTTAATTTTCCATCAGGATGCCTCAACTTAAGTATGTTTCTGAAAATTTTTGTTTAGGGTCACTGTTAAGCTTTAGGTATCCTCACACTTTAACAGTATTATGCTTTTTAGCTTTAAAGGTTTTGTCTTACCAAAAAATGAAAGGAAAAAATTTGGTGGTAGTGTGAAGTTTATGTAGTCCTTTGGTACATTTGAACCTTTATGGAATTGAAATACTACTAAGCACCATTTGTAACTTATTCTTCAGTTTTCAGGTTGGAAGAAACCCATATGTATTGGTAGGCATGCTTTTGGTGATCAGTATCGTGCTACCGATACAATAATTAAAGGATTGGGAATCTTTATTTCATATTTGGTATGTTGATTTGCATAGCCCCGTTTACTGATGGAGTTGAAATGTCTTTATTATTAGTTTTTTTTTAAGAAAAAATATTTAAATATTGCTGATGCAGCTACCAAATTGTATCTATATCTATTTAGTCCCCAAATATGGTGATACTCTAACGGAGCTTGATGTTTTCAGTTTTAAAGGCCCAGGTTTAGTACTTGGTAAGTATAATGTTGATGAGGTTTGTTTCGTTTTATATTTTCTATTTGCATATGGCATTATATTTTAATTGAAAATATAGGCACTTGCTTCTGTTTTTGTTGTTTTGTTTAAACACATGCTTTCTTAATTTTCCAGTCTATTTGAGTGTTTGTTGAATCATCATTGTCCCTGGCATTTGAAAAGCTGTTGTGTTCTTTGATAGATGACAATCAAGATATGCAGAAGCAGATAAGATGTATGACTGGGATTTTCCAACTCTTTGATCGTCACCATATTCTTGCTACTCACCGGATTAGCCAGAAGAGGCTTCCTTTTAGTATCCCTCTATCTAAGTATGAACATGTTTGATCTTATTGATTTAGTTCCTGTGAATGTGTTTGTTTTGTCCCTTTGTCTTGTTTTTCCTTTTTTTTTTTATTCATGTCAATATGATTTTATTGTTTTAGCTATTGAATTTACTAATAGTTCCAACTACTAATTGATTTATGACGTAGATGCCAATCTTAGATCACTGTTAGTTGCATTTTTTCATTCATAACTGCATACAGTTATGGATGCTATAAACTATAGTGCAATATAATAATACTCTGTCCCATTTTTCTGTCCAGCCTGTACTTAAATTCTCTGTCCTATTTCTCTGTTTTGGGCTTTAAGCTTGGCCTTGGTGTTAAGGTATTGCATTATTATATTGGGCCCCGTCAAGCACGCAGTTTCTCCAACGTTTAGTGCAATTTTTTTTACTAGTTTTTAATGCAAATTCTAATCAATGAAAATCTTGATTATATTGCATACTCGTGCATTTTTTTTACTAGTTATTGTATTATTATATTGCTTACTTGTGCCTCTTTACAGCTTTTTCCAGCCATATCATTTGATATTTTTGGGAATAAAATGCCATGCTAGAATTATTTATATTATTGCTCTTTTGGGTTACGTTGATTGTTCGTCTTCTCTTTTTTAGTGATTTTATTTTCCAGACTTCTTTTCATAATATATTCCGCTTGATGCAGGGGTTGGGATCTTATTCCTTCCACAAGGATTAAAAAGGTCGAGAAGGAAATCAAAGATATGGCAAAGAAAGTCAAGGTCTTATGTGGTATGTCTATCATTTACATTCTATATCTAACTAGTACAGGCAATAATAATGAACATAGTATTCAATCTGTATTTATCAATTGGAATTTTATTTTGCTGCATCTTCTTGTGTAATAATGTCGAATTCATCTTTGCAGAGCAGCTAATTTATGGTTAAATTGTGTTAACAAATTCAGATTCACTTGTAAATTATAATGCCCTGTTTAGTTTATTATCTAGATGTGTTCCTGATAGTTGTAGTTTATGGCCATTAGTCATCAACGAGAACAGATGAATGTTAATAATTGATAGTTTGAGGATGTGCTGTTTTTATTGCATTTCCATGGGCTGTCTGAACTGCACAAACTACATGTAGTTAACACTTGTACATTTATTATATGTAAGCTTTCTTTTGTTATTATAGGTATCAAGGAGTCTGATACTGGTTTGGCTGCACCAAGCCAGTGGGATCTTGTTTCTGATAAGCAAATGATGCAGGAGGAGCAACCTCTTCAGGTCTTACTTTTTGAGATTTTATTAAACTTCAACAAGGTGTTTTTGAAATGTTTGTAGGCATTACTAATGATGAATTTTGTTGAACAAGTAGCTCGTTGCACAAAGATTATAAATCCAAACTCTGAAGATGCCAAATATGTTATCAATGTGAAGCAGATTGCATTCTTTCGTGCCATTCTTTTGAAAGAAAATTTTTTATTGATGCAATATCTGCAAAAAGTCCAATGAATAGTCAGTTCTTAAAAATCTTGTAGTACTATTAACAGGAAATTATTTGATTTATGTGAATATTATTATCACTTTTGGGCTTGTTGGTAATATTTATTTATTTTTTTTAAAAAAATGAAGATTAGCGACGGTTTACAACTGCCAAAAAACTCCAAAGTAAAATTTGTGGTGGTTTGAAACCGCCAGTAATTAGCCAAAAATGGGAATTAGTATTGGACATTTTTGGTAGTTGAAAACCTCCGCTATATGTGCTCAAACCACCACAAAACCAACCGCTGCATAAACTGCCACAAATCTGATTTTAGCAGTGGTTATAAAAAATCGCCGCAAAATGGTTTAAGGACAGCAGTATCAATAGCGGTTTGGGAAATCGCCGCAAAACCCTTTTTTTCTTATAGTGTCAACACATTATTTTTCTCTTCCCAAATTCGCTTTTCTAGCATTTCATTGTCCCAATATTTAACTAATGGACATTCTTGGTTCGATGAGGTAATGCTAAGTGGACGGCTATGAAAATACACAATCTGTAACAATGCCAAAATTACAAATGTAAGCAAAATAGAAAGGGAAACCTAACCGACAAGAGTTAGGTATTTACAAAATAATGTATAAAATAATTACACAATAAGCTATTGCTAAACTATAACAAATAAGCTACCATACCTTGAGCAAGAAGATGCAACCTCCTATCCCTGCCATCTTACTCTTGTATTGCTTGCCCCCATATGATTTCAAGTTCCTTACAAGCCACTTGAAAACAAATAGGCTTCAATTGTACTTTGTTACGTTGTCTATATCAACGACAGAACCCAATAGCTTTGGACACGGCGCCATTTTTAAGGTTGGGCACAAGAAACATGACAGCACATACAATATAAAAGATATTCTAAATTGCTCATTGACTTCAGCTTGGCAAATAATTCGTCTTAGCTGCACATCTGATATTCATCAAATTTCCCCAACATTGCCTTTTGCTCGGTTGTGGCACATTCGGGAATGTCCAATCCTACTTCAACCGAAATATTAGAATTTTTACTTGCAAATAAAAAACTGACTGACAACTAATGCTTAAGAATATTTTATAAAATTCATGAAATAAAGCAGAATCATGACATGAGATTGAAATATTCCTTCAAACTTGACAAATACACTAATGGGCCTCATGCTAATTAAGTTATGCATGGTAGTTAAAGAATGAGCAATATGGGCAATTAAAATACCATCTTGTGGTAGGCCAAACACTTTGCCTACATCGCGATAGCTAGGTCGAATCTCCTCTCCCTTAGCATATATGCAGAGTTGACGTCAATCAAAACACTTGACCAGTTTCAAGCACACCTTCCTATCAAGTCTTGTACATTTCACATGGAGAAGTCCTCCAAACCCTATCTATATGACCGTGTTTCGTTGCTCTTGTGTCAAGTTCTCACAAATTGTTCGTAAATGATTCAGTGAGCACCGACTAAGGAATACAGACTATATACATGCATTGTAATTAAACTATCAACCATAAAACTCACTATGAATGATAAAAGGAAACAAAAAGTTTTATGAACACATACCTTGCCAGATTTCTTCTTGTTTTGTTTAGTGCAAATGTTCCCAAATTTCTTTTTTCTATCTTCAATGCAAACATTCCCAAATTTATTTTTGTTTTCTTTAGTATGAACCTTCCCAGATTTCTTCTTACCATGCTTCTTCGATTATTAAGGAATCTCAACACTCTGGGAGATTTCTATATCACCACTACTTTCATCACTACAGCCATCCTCATTTATATAAAAAATATTTTGATTAACTATGTTAGTACATTGTAGGTGTTGCAAGTCAAAAGGCTGTATTTGTGTAGGCTACCCATCCTCACCATCACTAATTGCATTAGGATCAAAGTCCTTGTCTGATCCTGAGCTTGTTGAATCTTCAACTACAGGTGCAACTATCAATTGAAAACATAGCCAACATTTCAATACACTATGACAATACATACCTATAAAAATTTGTTAGTATCTTCTAAACTTTGCTAGTACTTATAATAGATGAAAAATTAGGTACCATAGAATGACATACCATATACAGACTACCCAGTACGTCCTTTTCCTCATGCCATTTTCTATGCAGGAAATAATTGCAATATATTCAAGTTACCTACAAATAGAACATCAGCAGATACAAAAAAAAGTACAAACTTACACTAACTACCCATTGGTATATACATTTCTACATAGTTGCACAATTCAAAATAAAAAAGATAAACAAAACCATCTCATACTTGCTCATTGGTATATCAAAAAATTCAAATATTGAGTTCGTCCTCTATTTAACCAGTGTTTACTTACCAAAAAATAGTCTAAATGCTTACAAAAAGTGTCTAAATGCTCAATTTATGCTCTTTTTGAGAGATAGTATTTGTATTGAATTTTGCAAGTTTGCTTTGAGTGATTGAAAGGCACATACACAGATGGAGTGATTAGAAATTTTACCTATACATAAAAACTTGTTCAATTCTTGTATTTTTTATCAGGTTGTGATCATAGGTGTGTGGAAGTGAAATATACTAGTGGTTTGTGTAAGTATGAAGCTATTTTAGCTTGGAGTAGCTATGTAACCAAAGATTTTTTTTTTTCATTTACTACATGGGATCAAGCATGTTGTGTAATCAAAGAATACTCAAGCATCAATATAAAGATCATGGGTAAAGAAAAATACATAGTGTTTTTAGGCACCAAATTGGTTTCTGTTTAGCCTTACCAAAATATTAAAATAAGCACTAAACTACCGACATTTAACAAAAAGAATTAATGAAGTCTAAACCTACTTAAAACTTTGAGGTTTGGATGAGTTTGAACCTTGGTTCAGGTTTAAATAAATTCTTATTACTTGGGTTCAAGATTAATATATTAAAGAAGTTTGCTATGAGTAATGCACTCAAATTCGCAGCTAAAATCAATTCTCCTCTTTTACCTAAACAAATTGATTCCTCAATTATGTTTGAACAAAGAGGGGGTTTGAGCAAAATATTCTAATACCAAAATCCTCATAGTCACAAGATATTCATTCCTAAACTTTGAGAATCATGCGATTTATCCCTAGAGCTAATAAAACATACCCAATTTCTTAATTTATGCATGAACCCTAAAGAATCTACGAGAGACCACTTCCTAAACTACAATAAGAACACATAATAAATTTTAATCTATAAACTAATATCAACCTAAAAATTAGTATCAATTTATTCTAATTTAGGCTTCATCATATCCTTAACAACAGAGTCAAGTGGCAAATATTTCTTACCTTTTTGTGAGCTTGACAGAGAGACAACAAGAGCATCAGCAGCGGAAGGGAAACCAAGAGCTTGCGGGCCTTTTCGCGAGCTCAACAGAGTTGCGGGCCTTTTCACGAGCTTGACATAGGGACAACAACAACTTCAACGGCAGAAGTTCGCAAGCTTGACAGAGGGCAGACAGGGGCAGATAGGGGCTCACCACTCTTCAGCAAACGCGAATTTCAAAGAGGGTGGCCGAAAGGCTTCATCAACAAACAATGGAGGGAGACGGCAATGCAAACTAGCGCTTGAGGGAGTGCGGCTTTGATGAGCTTCAGAGTGGATGGGAGCCAAAGTGTGTAGGAGTTTCAGAGTGAATGGGATTTGAGAGGGAGAATCAAATGGGTTGAGAGATTGGGAAGGAAATGGGGGATGGATATGAAGTGAAGTGAAAATAATTTGGAATCCGCTATCGTGTGCTACTTTTTTTCCCTCCACCAATGCACCCCGCTACAGTGCTATACAGTGTCTATATAGATACCCCAACAGGGTGTTAAAATAGCTTTTCTGATAAGCCAAACCATACACAACAGGGTCAACTACTCTTTTATCAAGACAACATGTTCTTAGTTAGCGTGTCTCATGTGCTAATAGGAGCATAAGATACTTAGAAAAAAAGAAAAACAAGGGGATGTTTGCTTTCAGTTTTCAATTTTCTAGAACTTGTGAAAGAAAAACTGAAAATTCTAAAAACTACAAATTCCAATTTTCAATTTTTTCAATTTTTCCTTCATAAATTCTGGAAAACTAAAAATGAAAACTGGAAACTGAAAGCAAACAACCCCTAATACTTGAATGACATGAGGTTTAAGACATAAAAATAGTGGCTTGGGTAAAAGCAAGTGAGTTGGGGATTTTAGACTAGTGGGTCAAATGGTTGCTTGGGTGGAATTGTTGTATTGTTATGGGAAATTGAAAGGATAAATATTTGGAAAAGTGAATGGAGGACAAAGTGGTATGGAAAATGAATAAGGTTAATATGAGGAAATCTCATTTCAATTCACATGACGCATAGATGGCATCTTGGAATTTTTCATTTTTTTTAACAATTCTTTAACAAAAGTTTGTGATTAGAGACTTAATTACAAATGTTTTAAAAGTTTAAGGACCCAATTACAAATTCTAAAACTATAGAGACATATTTGAATTTTTCCAAAATGTTCAGGGACCTGCAGAATAGTTTTAACCTAATTGAAAACTAAGGGTATGTTTGGTTAGGGGTAAAAGTTCGTTGGACAAGCTTTTGTGTAAAATTACACATAGAGCTCATTTAAGGAAATTTTCTCCACGTTTTTTGCCTCCTAATCAAATACACCCTAAACTTATAAATTAATGTTAGTCTTAGAGTGTTGTAGTAGATGTACAGGTAAGATTCGAGCCACGCATGTATTTTGAGATATTATAGTTATTTTCAAAGTTTATGTATTTCCTTATGTGTTTTCAAAGTTCAAGTATGTATTTGAAATATAGACTATGGTTAGGGGTTTATGTAATGAACCAGAAATGTATTTATGATTTGAGTTTCAAGTGTTAAACTAAATTTCTAGTACGATTAAGACATTTTTCAAAGTTTTGAATATTAAATACTTCAGTTTTTATGGATATGAATATTATGTTTTAATTATAGAAATTTTTCTTACTTAGAAGTCCGGTAAGGGTGCAAGTAGCTCCAATGTCTATACAAGTACGAGGGGAAGGGGGTAAGGTACCTGCAAAGGCACTCCGACGCTCAAGTCAGTAAATAAATGAGGCATAGAGCAGTAAACAAATAACATTTAATAAGCTTGTGATACCTAGGGGCATTGAGCCCCTTTATATAATGTGAGGTGACCCCATGATAAGTCAGGAGATGATCTTTCCTGTATAAGGAAGATATTCCTGGGATTTAGTAGATATAAGATATATTTTGTATTTACAGGTGTCGCAACCGGGATCGCGACGGGACGGCGAAAAATGAATTTGAAGTTTAAAATTGGAGTCGCCACCAAATTTTTATTTAATTGGGAAAAATTATGGAAAAACCCATTTAATTCAATAAAAGTGATCTTTGAAACCAAATTTGAATTCGGGAGTCGGTTATGATTAGGGAAGGGTAGGGATTTAATCCTACAGCACCCCTAATACACCCGTCTTTAGACGGTACCTTAATTAATTGTGCAAATTATTAATAATCTTTCAAAATATTTATTTACACTTTTATTTTAAGAAAATTATAAAAGAAAATCTTTTTAGAATAAGAAAATTTTGGAGTACCAAACTGTCGCAGCTCAGGTATCCGTAATATTGAGTTAACAAGCCGTCACGGCTAAATTAATCTCTTTATTTAAAATAATATATATACGCTTCAATGATTAATTTAAATTAAGATAATAAAGAAAGAGAAAGATAATAATAATAATAATAATAATAATAAATGAATAAATAAACAAATATTTACAAGAATAATAATGATAATGAACAAGAATATTTACATGCAAAACAGAATAAAATAATATCATAAATAATTTTAGCTTGAAAGTTTGAAACATCAAGCTGTCACAACTTAGATGTCTAAAATATCCAGTTAACAAGCCGTCTCGGCTAAATTAACTTCTGTATTTAAAATAAAATATTTAATTAATAATTGATTAATTTAAAATTTAAAGAATAAAAAGATATCAAAGAAAATATTTACAAGTAATACAAATTATAAAAATCTAATTTTTGTTTGAAAATCTAAAACATCAAGTCATTACTCGTGTTTAATCGAGTTAATAAGCCGTCGCGGCTAAATTAACATCCTCATTTAAAATAATTCGGTTATTAACTGAAATTAAAAACAATACATAACAATAAAAGACAATAAATATTTATAAATAAACAAAAATAATAATAAATATTTACAACTCAAAAATGAAATAACATAAAATAACCTAATAAAATCTAATTTTGACTTGACAGGAATCACCTGCTCCTACGTATCCCCCCAGTGCGATGAGGAATTCAAAGTCACGTAGTTCTTTAGAGAATATTTTCCAGCTAATTAATTTATTTCTAAACAAAGATTTCCAAATATCAAGCTGTCTCAGCTAAAATATTATCAAGATATAGAATTAACAAGTCAGTCACGGCTTAATTAATCTTATTATTATAATTTTATCTAAAGAAAAATTGAGTTAAAGATAAATTAAACAAAACACTAAAAAATTCATTTTTAACTTAAAAAAACTTACTTTTTCCATTGAAAAATCATTTTAAGTTCAAATTAAATAAAATCTCTTTTTTTTATTCATTTATTTGTTCTTGACCTAAATTAATCTAAACTTAAACCTAAAAAAAAAACTAAACTCAAACAAAAGGACCTCAAACATAAAAAAAATAAACATAAGAATAAAAATAAAATAAAAAGAATATACTAAACAAACAAACCTAAACCCAAACAAATAAGCCTATAATATGATCTAATAACATATTCTTGACCCAAAACTAAATAAATAAATAAATAGAACAAAATTTAAATTCTCTAATTTCACCTAAAACTAATTTCACCTAAAAAACTAATTTCATTGACTTAATATTAGTTATATTGAGCCCGAAATGAAACTCCACAAGTATAAACAAACATTCCACTACTCCAAATGCACCTGCACTACACTAATATACACATAAAATAACAAGAGACACATAAAATAATAAGAGACACGTAAAATAACACATAATAAAAATCCCATCCACACACCTACACAACACAAAGATACATTTAATACATAAAATAATAAAAGATGATATCAAGTTAAGAAAAAGTGATAGCAAAACCCAAAATATACACTCAAGACAAGGACAACCAACTTTATACACACATGCCACAAACCCAAACATATACTCAGATAAATTTTCACATAAAATAATAGAATATGAATAAAGAAAGGAATAACATGGGAATTAAATGAAAAGTCTGGAACAAAGGGGATGGGTTTATTATTCTTATTATTATAAACACACACAACCCCACATGCACACAAAGACTAACACACGCACACACACACATACACATATACACGAGACAACACACACACACAGTTGATCTTTGAGAGCGAGAGAGAGAGAGAAGAAGAAAAAGTGAGTTAGAGATGAGAACCACAAGAAGAGAGAGGGAATGAAAAATAGAGAGATCTAGAGAGAGAGATCGAGAGGGAGAGGATGAAGGAGGGAAGGCGCCGCCATGAGCAATGGATGCTGGTCGTGCCTAGTTGGATTGCAGCAGTCCTGCGATGGTTCCTCGCCGATGGAAGAAGGAGGAAAACCGAGGTAGGAGGGGCGACTGGATCGCGCCATGAAGCTAGCTCACCGCGATCCCAGGCGGCTGCGACGGGAAGGGGCGAAGAGGAAGGTCTCGACGGTTCTGAAGCGGCGTGTGAGCTAGGAGTCAAGGCGGCTAAAGCAGAGGGGGAGAAGGAACCCACGCGGTTGCAGCAAAATGAAGAAGAATGCCCCGCGGCTGTGGTGCCAGCTTGACCGATCTGAGCATGGCGGTTGCGAGATGCCTGGCCGCTATGGGAGGAGGCACAATGGAGACCTTGCTGAGTGGCGACCTGCTGAAGGGGAAGCGGGATGGAGGGGGCATGCTGGGCAGCGGAGTGTGAGGCGCGGTGGAGGTTTTCGCGATGCGCCATGGCCGGGGTGAGCAGAGGAAGGGGAATCATGGTGGTGGTTCCAATATTAGATGATGGTTCACAGTGAAGAAGAGGGTGCCTGGAAGAGGAAGCCACTGGTGCTAATGGAAGACTGAGATGAGGCCGTGGTGATAGTGTGAGAAAAAAAACGTCGCGGCCTCTTTTCCCTTTTTAGTATAATTTCTATTTTTAATGATGTGATGATATTACTACCCCTGCTATTACCTGATTCTTTCCTTCTTATTGCTACTGGGTTGTGCTGTCGATATTTGTTGCGTGTTTCTTTGCAAACTTTCTTCACTCTATTGGCTTATTGATGAATCTGTGTACATTTTCATTGTGTTTAAAAATTTTTTTGACTGAAATTTGTTTTTGTTGGTGATATTGTTGATGGTTCTCCCTCTTTTGATTGATGATGATCTCTCTTTTATACTCTCATTTCTCTGATGATTTTCACGGGTTCACTGCCAGTCTCCCCAGCTCACGTATTCCTTATAACCGAAAGAATCTCTGTCCCTTGCACAAAGTGGAGAAGAACATCATCATTGTCCACCACCTTTCTCTTTTTTTCTTCTTCCAATAACTTCACGTGAATGAATCGAACCAGCAAATCCGTGACTCCTTTTTATTTTTTATATTTTTTTTCTTTTTAAGAATTGAAATGGGCCACCAGAATGAGCCTTTTTATTTCTATATATATATATTTTTTTTTTATTTTGTTGAAATGGACATGAAATATAAACTTGAAATGAACCTAAAAATAAGGTCTTAACTGAATTTGAAATGGTTTGCAATAAAGACTATAGACAAAACTTGAATTAGTTTGCAATTTCACTTAACAAAATTAAACTACCAAAGATGATTCTATGAATGGGTTAAATTCTAAAAATATGATGATCTTTGGATTTTCATTTTATGGGCCGCATAAAATCGGGTGTTCTGATTGCCCCTCTTTACTCATTTCTTATAAGAAAAATACAAAACTTGGATTTTAAATATTGTCTTCATAAGGAATGAGTAAAGACATAAACATCGATTTTATTCGGCAATGCTTACAATGCAATAAAATCTAAATCCGAAGTGAAAATGACATAAACTTTCAAGTAAAGTCACATAAAATGATGCGGTTCAGAAATCAAATATGTGTGAATCACTCAAAGAACAATAGCTAACCAATTTGACCCAAATTCACAACTTAAAAGAAATGTTAAAGGACTAATCAGAAAAATGACACTTTGAGATAATTTGTACATGTAAAAGAACAATCTGATGGTGATAGAAAGGTAAAATGGTAATCTGAGGGTGACATGAAAGTAAATTGGCAATCGGAGGCCGACATGAAATGTAAATTGGCAAACTGAGGCCGACATGAAATGTAAATTGGCAAACTGAGGCCGACATGAAAGTAAATTGGCAATCTGAGGCCGACTGGAAATGTAAATTGGCAATCTGAAGCCGACAGGAAAGTAAATTGGCAATCTGAGGGTGACATTGAAAATAAATTGGCAATCTGAGGCCGACAGGAAAGTAAATTGGCAATCTGAGGGTGACATTGAAAATAAATTGGCAATCTGAGGCCGACAGGAAAGTAAATTGGCAATCTGAGGCCGCCATGAAATGTAAATTGGCAATCTGAGGCCGACAAGAAAATTAAATTGGCAATCTGAGGCCGACAAGAAAATTAAATTGGCAATCTGAGGCCGATTGGAAATGTAAACTGGCAATCTGAGGCCGACATGAAAGTAAATTGGCAATCTGAGGCCGACAAGAAAATTAAATTGGCAATCTGAGGCCGACATGAAATTAAATTGGCAATCTGAGGCCGACAAGAAAATTAAATTGGCAATCTGAGGCCGACTGGAAATGTAAACTGGCAATTTGAGGCCGACATGAAAGTAAATTGGCAATCTGAGGCCGACAAGAAAATTAAATTGGCAATCTGAGGGTGACAAGAAAATTAAATTGGCAATCTGAGGCCGACAAGAAAATTAAATTGGCAAGAAAAACAACGATGTCCACATTATCTCTCTCTTCTTTTTTTTTTTTTTTTTTTTTTTTTTTTTTTTTTAAGGTGATATGCACAAGTCATCAATTTTCAATTTATTTCAGAAAAACTAACCGTAACCCAATCAAGCAAGCCTCAAGGAAGACTATAACCGATCAAACTTGTAATTCACGTGCTCGATCTTCTGACATAAGCTTTCTTTACTTCTGGACCTTTTATTACTTCTTTCCCCTTTTCCCTTTTTAAGATGATGATTGCTTTTCTACCGAGTTTGACTGAAACTTCTGAATTTCCTTGGTGTGATGCTAACCCTGGATGTATTGCTGTAAGAATTATTAGGTTGTATAACTTTAAACTTAAATTTATGCTTACTCGAGACATCGTAAATAAATATGCATTTAAAAAGGAAATGAAAAGATTGGCTGAATAGACATCTTTATTGGTTGGTGTATTGGATGACAGGATGTTTGAAAAACAAGGTAACAACATAAAACTGAAAGATAATATTGTGAAAGTCATGAAATTTTTGCCCCAGTTTCAGTTCTTTGTTGCTCATTCAATCGATTTCTTACAGCAAGTTGAACACCATAGCCATGATCTTTGATGATGTCTTCAGACCCTTCTTTTTCGAACAATTGCCCCAGTTTTAGTTTTCTTCTGTTTGATTCTCTGGACAAATTCAACATTCAAAAATTGCCCCAGTGTAGGTTGCTTGAGATAATGCTTATCTTTTTGCTCTAACTTTTGCCTAGGTTGCTTCTTTCGAGTCTTCAACCTAACGAGCTTCTTTTCTTTTTTTTTCATATTACCCTAACTTTTGCTTAAGTCACTCTTTCGAGTTTTCAACCTAACGGGCTTTTTCAACATCTTTTCAAGCATAAAATCTTTTGACTGCATCAGTGTTAATTGGTTTGGGCAATTCCTGTCCATCCATGTTTTGCAAAATCAATGCCCCACCTGAGAATGCTTGCTTGACAATGTAAGGACCTTCATAGCTTGGGGCCCATTTTCCCCGTGCATCTTCTTGGTTAGGAAGAATTTTCTTTAGAACCAAATCTCCTGGATAAAAATCTCTAGGACGGACTTTCTTGTTAAAAGCCTTAGCCATTCTACTTTGGTACAATTGGCCATGACAGATAGCTGCTAGTCTTTTCTCTTCTATCATGTTTAGCTGTTCATATCGGGTCTTCACCCATTCAGATTCTTCTAACTCAGACTCCATCAGAACCCTTAAGGACGGGATTTCCACTTCTATAGGAGATACAGCTTCCATTCCATATACCAATGAGAAAGGAGTTGTTCCAGTGCTTGATCGTATATTAGTTCGATATGCGTGCAAAGCATATGGCAGCATTTCATGCCAGTCTTTGTAATTCACCACCATTTTGGCGATGATTTTCTTGATATTCTTATTTGCAGCTTCAACCGCACCATTCATTTGAGGTCTATAAGGAGCTGAGTTGTGATGCTTGATCTTGAAAGTCTCAAAGAACTTTTGAACTTCAGCACCATTGAGGTTAGGAGCATTATCTGTGATAATTCTTTCTGGAATCCCATATCTGCAGATGATATCTCTTTTGATGAATCGATAAACACTTTCTGTGTAATGTTAGCATATGAAGTAGCTTCCACCCATTTTGTGAAATAGTCTATCGCCACCAAGATGAAACGATGACCATTTGAGGCTTTGGGATTGATTGGGCCAATGACATCCATGCCCCACATTGAGAAAGGCCAAGGAGATACCATGTTGTGTAATGGAAATGGAGGAGCATTGACTCGGTCTGCATATACTTGACATTTATGACACTTTCGAACAAAACTGATGCAGTCATTCTCCATGGTGGACCCGATAATAACCGCTTCTTAGGATTTTGCGTGCCATCATGTGTCCATTAGCATGGGTTCCACAAATTCCTTCATGGATCTCCGTCATGATCATTTGAGCTTCATGAGCATCCACACATCTGAGGAGAGTGGTGTCATGATTTCTCTTGTAAAGGACTTCACCATTCAAGAAAAAGGCCATGGCCAATCGTCGAATTGTTTTTCTTTGCACTTCATTTGCTCCAGTCGGATATTCTCCTTTTTGAATGTACTGCTTGATGTCATAATACCATGGTTGTCCATCCGCTCAACCTCCACATTGTCACAAAGATATTGGTTCACTTTGCACCTCTACGTGGATGGGTTGGACATTGGTATGGACTTCCAATTTTGTCATTGCAGCCAGGGTTGCCAATGCATCCGCAAATTGGTTATGGTCTCGAGTTAAGTGAGAGAATGACACATCATCAAATTCTTCAATTAATCGAGACAAGTATTTCTGATAAGGCACCAATTTCGGATCCTTCGTACGCCATTCTCCATTAACTTGATAGATTATGAGCGCAGAATCTCCAAACACCTTTAATACTTTGATCCCTAGGTCAATTGCAGCTTGCAAACCATTCGCACAGGCTTCATATTCTGCGATGTTGTTGGTGCATTCAAAATCTAGTTTGATAGAGATTGGATACTGCTTCCCATTTGGTGATACCACTACAGCTCCTATTCCACACCCATTCATATTGGCGGCCCCATCGAAGTACATTTTCCATACATTCTCCTTTTCTTTCTCATCTTTTTCCACTGTTAAAACCTCACCATCGGGGAATTCAGGCATGATAGGCTGTATATCCTCAAGAGGATTTTCAGCTAGATGATCAGCAATTGCACTTCCTTTGATGGACTTCTGGGTCACATATTTGATATCAAATTCAGACAGCATCACTTGCCATTTTGACATTCTTAATGAAACATGAGGACTATCAAATATGTATTTCAATGGATCCATTCGAGAGATTAACCAGGTAGTGTAGTATAACATGTACTGCCTCAATCTCTTGGATGCCCACACTAACGCACAACAAGTCTTTTCAATCGCCAGATAACGAGATTCACAGTCATTAAACTTCTTGCTCAGATAATAAATTGCCCGTTCTTTCTTACCAGACTCATCATATTGACCCAACATTGCCCCAAGTGACGTAGGCAACACTGTGAGGTATAATATTAAAGGACGATCTGGTACAGGTGAGGCTAGAATCGGAGGTTTCATCAAATAAACTTTTATTTTATCAAAAGCTTCTTGGCATTCTTCATTCCAAACGGCATGACTGTATAGCAAAATGTTCCCCACGGAGTTATGAAAGTAGTTTTTCCTTTGTCATGAATATCCATGGGAATTTGGTTATACCCAGAGTATCCATCCATAAAGGAAAATCGGTGATTTCCAGCAGTATTATCAACAAGGACATCAATGTGGGGTAGAGGAAAATCATCTTTCGGGCTAGCTTTATTCAAATCCCGATAGTCTACACACATTCTAACTTTTCCGTCCTTCTTAGGTACAGGCACAATGTTGGCCACCCAATCAGTATGTCTTGATACCTCTAAAAATCCAGCCTCCAGCTGTTTAGTAACTTCCTCTTTAATCTTTAATGACATGTCCGGTCGCATTCTTCTCAACTTTTGCTTCTTCGGCTCAAATTTCTAATACAAAGGGATCTTGTGTGAAGCAATCTGCAGGTCTAATCCTGGCATATCATGATAGGACCATGCAAACACATCTAGGAATTCTTTGAACAATGCAACCATTTCTATGCGTTCAGGATTTTCCACTATTTTCAGCTCCTTTTTGTCTTCTTCGGTGCCCATGTTAATCACCTTGACCACCTCATTATCTAAGTCAAATCCTTTTTCTGAATAATCCAGGAGGTTTGAAAACTGTTCAATAGCTTCTTCATCATCCTCGAACTCATGGTTATCGCAATCAAGTGCAGCAATAGAATCAATTGATAAGCTCCCAAATTCCTTCTCATGTGGCAAAATTTCTATGACATTCAAATTCCTGGAAAGTAATTGTGGTGGATTGGAATGCTAAACCAAATGGTGGATTATAAAATAGCATGGAAAATGCAAATTAACTAATTGAGAATGGTAAGGGAAAAAACATAACAGAAAAGGGAAAAAGCAAAAGGAATAGAAATAGAAATGAGGCAAATGGAAAACATATAGAAAGGTTATTGAAAATCATGCAAATTCATTCAAATGATGTCTCTGAGTAGCATAAACAAAAGCATAAATAATTTTTGAATAATACAACCCAACAAATTACTTTTCAAAGAATAACATCAAGAACTGGTTCAGATGTCCAGTTTGTCAGCATCTCATCATTGCTAGCAACATGGACTTTGTTGATTTCCTCAATTTTCTCAGCATCCAAGGTGTTGATGGTGGAGAAATAACAAGGGGAGCAAACTTCACCGGCCATAATCACTTCAGCTGGACCAGGAAATGTCTCTTTTAAGTGAGGAATCAGCTTCATTTTCCTTTTCTGTTTATTCTGTTCCAGAGTCAAGGCACTCATCTTGTCATCCAGGGAAATCTCATATCCTAGCCCAAATCGGTTAGCCTTCTCTGGCACCGATATGGGAGTTTGGGAGCCTTGCAGTTGTGGTCCTAGTCCTTTTCCTTCCAGATATCCATTCTTGGCCATGATGTGAGCCACTACCTGATTTTGCATTAATGCCTTATCTTGCTCTTGTCTCAGCCCTACTGCCTCCAGGTTATGCCACGAACTGCTCTCCACTAGCTCCACATTTTCAACATATGGCAATGTCACTGGTTTGGATACCAGGATCTCTTTTTCTCCGTGGATTGTGATGACTGATCCATTCTCAATATATTTGACTTTCTGATGCAAGGTTGAAGGGACAGCACCAACAACATTTATCCATGGTCTTCCGAGCAGTATATTGTAGTCTGATTCGATCTCCATCACTTGGAACAGTACTTCAAACTTGCTCGGGCCGATTTCCAATAACAAAACCATCTCCCCTAGGATACTTTTCTTTGCTCCATCAAAAGCTTTCACTACCATCATTTGTGGCAGTATATCATCCTTACTCATCGACAAATAGCTTAAAGTCGACACTGGTAAGACATTCAATCCCGACCCTCCATCAATGAGAACTCTGGGCACTATGTATCCTTTACATTTGAGGGTTATGTATAGTGCTTGTGGGTTGACCTGTGAAACAACTTCTTCATTTGAAAACGTGATCATGTTAACACGTTTCATTGGATCCACCATATTCACCACATTTTCCGATGAGACATCAGGTTTGACATAAGCTTCCTTCAAGACTTTTATTACTGCCTTTCGATGAGGTTCAGACGACATGATTAATGATAAAAGAGATATTCTGGCGGGAGTCTTCTTTAATTGTTCCAAAATATCGTACTCGCTCTGCTTCATGATCTTCAGAAACTCTTCTTCCTCATTTTCTTTTTCTTTTCTTTCTAAATCTGAACTTTTTCCCGCATATCCTTCATTGACAAACTTCCCTTTTTCCAGCTCTCCGGGTCCATAAACTCTTCCACTTCTTGTTATTCCTTTCACCTCCATGACACCAGTCACCTCTTCATTTTCTCGAGCCTTCGAGGTTTCCCCGATGTCTCTGCTTATCTTGACCTGGGTCTCATAATTCCAAGGCACAGCATGTGTAGTCTTATACTCAAATGATGTGGGTTTCTTGACAGTAATGACCACTTTTTCTGGCTTAGGAGCTACATTAAGTGGTGGTACTCGAAGTATGAAAGGTTCGATTACATTCACCTCATCGTATATTCAATCTTCTTTGCTTGTATTACTCCTAAGTTGAGTAATCCCTGTACCCGAGCCTTGAAATCCCAGCAATTTTCTATGTCATGGCCAAGAGCCCCACAGTGATACAGGCAGCTTGAATTCATGTCATATTTCTCATTCTCCTTTATTGTCGGAGCAGATGCCGTGATGTTGTAACCAGACTCATTCAGGCCAACAAAAATTCTCTCCATGGATGTTCTGAGATTCAAAACCTTCTTTATCAGGAGTTCTTCTTTCTCTCAAAGATTTACCCGGCCTCCTCTTTCATGATTTGGCATTGGATTATGGACAATATCTGGTTTTGACTCCTCTTGAAAGTCTAGTCTACCACAAGCAATCAATCTTTTTACTACCGTCTTGAAGCCTTCGCAATCTTCAATTGAATGCCCTGCTATGTCCATATGGTATTTGCAAGTAAGGTTCGGGTTGTACCAAGCTGGATATGGTGGTTCTAATGGGCGTACAGGATAAGCCGAGATCAAGTGGGCATCAACTAATCGTTGAAAGAGATCAGCATTTGAAATGGATAGTTTAGGGAAAGGTGGCAAATTCGAATCGGGAACGGCTTTGATTTTGAGCATTTGGTCGTGGTGGTGTGGTGTTTGAGAAGTTCCGAGGATGCAGTTGAGTTATAGGCGTATGTTGGTCGAAATGGTTGGTATGGTCGTATGTGAATGTTATTGACTTGCGGTGGGGAATATGGGATGGTATTTGTGGTTTGTGTGCTTTGGTAAAATGGGTAAGGAGTGGTTGAGGCTTGGTATGGTGGTGTTTGGGGTCTTGGGTGCATTGGTGCGTGTCTTGGGTTAAAGGGTTGCTGACTCTGCACATAGTTTACATCAGTCTCCTTCTTCCTAGGTGGGAAACTTTTTCTTGTGTCTTCATTGCCCATGGGAAGTTTACCTGTTTTGGCTAGATTCTCAATTCTTTCTCCAAAGAGTGATCAACTCAGAGAAATCTTTGTATGCTGCTCCTGCCATGGCTCCGATATAAGGAGATCCCAAGGTTCCTAAAAAGTACGAGCACATTTCGGATAGGATAAGTGGTGGTTGCACTTGAGCAGCCAGAGCTCTCCATCTTTGAGCATATTGCTTAAAAGATTCATCCTTCTTTTTCTGCATCGTGCTCAACTGTTCTCTAGTTGGTGCTATTTCCATGTTAAACTTGTATTGATTCATGAATTGGTCGACCAGTTCTCTCCAGCTAGAAATCTTTGAATGGTCTAATTGAATATACCATTCTAAAGCAGGTCCGGTTAAACTTTCATGGAAAAAGCTAATGAGAAACTTTTCATCTTTAGACCAGATTGACATCTTGGTACAATAACTCTTCAAATGGAAGAGAGGGTTACCCGTTCCATCATACTTCGAGAAGTCAGGAATCTTGAAGTCCTTCGGAACCACTGCGTCGATGGGAGGGCAAAGCTGCTCAATTTCCATATAGCCATAAGTGCTAGGCCCTTGGATAGTTTTAATTTGATCCTGAATCTTCTTCATCCATTCTTCTTTGAACTTGTCCTTTCTACGCTTGCACGGCTATTCTCCGAGGAAAATGGTTGCTTTTGGATGACCACACGAGGTGGCTCCCAAATAGGGGTAGCATGCCCATGTCCTCCAGCCTGTGCATTTTCTATGGCATGATAACCCTCTCCGATAGGGATAGTAATCGGCATTATTGGTGGTGGTTGTCCAAGAGAGTTATTCGGAATCCTGTCCTCGTCATTCATTCCTTGAGTGACATTTAGAGCTGCATCTGATACCACAGGTATGGTCATTGTTGTAGCACTTGGTTGTACACCTCCTGAGCTTTGGTGGGCTCTCAATAAGTCGAGTGACTCCATCATAGCCCGCATCATCTCCTCCATTCTTCCCTGGTTGTTTGACAACTCGTTCGCCTTCCTCTCACTACATCAACTTCCATGCTTAGGTTTCTTCCGGGTTCAGAAGTAATTATAGCCGAGGTGGTTACAGTTGGAATAGCTCTTCCCGATTCAGAAACAATTGCAGACGGGGTAGTCCTTCCTGGTTCAGTGTTTCCGCCGGCCATCTTGGTTCGAGCTCTAGTGTTATGAACACGAGTTAGATCGGTATCTTCTTTCCTTGGGCGCCCAATGGTTGCGATGTTTCACCTGATTAAAAAAATATAGTTTAAGTAAAAACATATTGCAATTTGTTAGAGATTGTCAATCGTGCTGAGTCTTGATGTAAGTATCTTTGGTCACAACTTTTCCCAGAACGTCTCGTTCAAAGGTAATAAGTTATCTTTAATGGATATTGCCAAAATAATGAAACAACCATTCATTCATCAGAGGAGTAGATTACAATCATCATATATTTTTTTTTACATCCATTCCCAGAAATGACAAAAAAGTACATCATAAAGCTAGATACCGATCTTTAAAAATATCATCACCAAAAGGTAATGCCTCTTCAACTTCTTTCAGCAATTATCTGTTTCATCCTTCCAACCAAATCCTTGCGATGGTGACAAAGTTGCGAAGTCCAACTGGGGTCTTGAAAGGAATAACTTCTTGCTCAGCTATTTCCAGGTATCTGGGAACGTCTTCTATTGCTGTATTAGCTAGCCCTGCCATTTGAAAAACGAGTCTTCAACTCATGAATGATGTGACTTTGGTGTTGCACCTCAAACTCCAAATCTGTGACCCTTTTCTTCTCTTCTTCTAAGGCAGCTTGAAACTTCATAGTCTCATCTTTCATGTGTTGTTTTAGTTCCCCAATCTTCCTCTGGTATTCCTTGCATATCTCTCTCATTTCTCGCTTCATTTGTTCCTCTCCTGCTATTGCGGCTTCCTCAGCAATTTTGGCATCTTGAAGTTGATTCCTTAACTGTTGATTCTCGGCTATTGCTCGGTCACGCTCTTGTCTTCGAAGCCCGAGTTCTTTATTAGCAGCTTGGAGGCATTCCTTGGTCTTCATCATGTGGTCATACCCCAATTTCAACTTCTTAGTGGTGCCCTCTAGCAGTTGGTTTCTCTCAGTGCTTTCTCGCTTCAAATCTGCATAATTATGGTGAGCACTTTCCAATGCAGCCTCAACTTGCATCTTTTCTTTCTTAACTCTGTCTAACTTCTCTTTTATTTCTTTGATCCCCTCATCATCGTCAAAATGTGAGGATGATGCCTTGTTATGTGGGGTTGTTGTCCAGGTTACGAATGGCGGTTTAATCTCTTGAGCCCTATTCTTCACCCATTGACGGTAGCTTTCTTTCACCGCACGACTTCTAACTCCCAGTTCTTTTCCTTTCCTGACAACCTTGTTCCAAGCAAATCGGACTTTCTGTAGCATGCCAAGATTCTCAAAGTCCTGGTAATACAAGACAAATGGAGTGATTGCAGCTTCGGGAGGTGGTCCTATCATGGGGTAACCAAGTTGACGTAGTACCAATACTGGATTGTAATTTATGCATCCTCGGGTACCCATGAGGGGAACATTTGAGAAGTTTCCACACTGATAGATCAAAGTCTGCCCGTCTTCCCACCAAGGGTACCATCGGATCATCTTTTCATTCAATTTGGCTAGGTCTTGGGCCCATTCTTGTCCATTCTTCTTCTTAATATGATGCATTTTTAGATCTTCAATCGGACAGGGCGCCTTGTAACTTCTTTGGAATACATGTGCAGTGGCCCATACATACAACATTGGCAGACAGCATAAAATTCTTTTGCCATTCCTCTCATAGCAAAAATTTAGGGTACAATAAACATCTGCCAAGAGGGCTGGAACAGGATTATGACCATGAAATTTGCGAGCGAGGAATACATCAATAGCCGCGAAGTCTACAAAACCTTCAATATTTGGAAACAGAACGATGCCATAAACAGTGAGAGCCAATACATCTACCAAGGTGTCCCAATCTTTAGCTTCAGCTAAGCTATACATATGCTTCTCCAAATAATCCCTTGGGAATCCATTGGTCCCATTTCTACACCTTTGAGCTTCATGCAAATCCTTTACATTGATCTTTAAGACA
This sequence comes from Dalbergia cultrata, assembly GCA_031216105.1. Lineage (NCBI taxonomy): Eukaryota > Viridiplantae > Streptophyta > Magnoliopsida > Fabales > Fabaceae > Dalbergia > Dalbergia cultrata. Next base: position 33,412,542 of record CM062349.1, on the reverse strand, counting down.
GCTGCTACTGTATGTAAGGAAGGATAATGGCCTTGGTAATGATAAGGTTTTTCCCCTTCTAGTGGTAGCCCCAAGATTCGCTCAAATTCTTCAAGAGTTGGTGCCAATTGGAAGTCTTGAAAAGTAAAACATCGGAGAGGAGGATCATAGTACTGTGCCAATGCTGTGATTACCTCTACCTGTTCTTCCACCTCTAACAGATTCAAAATTTTTCCATACTTCCTTGTAAGAGAGAGACGATGTGGCATACTCAACAGCTGACATAAGGATCTCAGGCTTTTTGTGTCAGGTTTCTTAGCTTTAAGATGTAAAGTCTTCTTTAACTTTTCCCCTTCATGATTGTTTGATTTCATGTTTATTTCCATTTTCCAAAGATACTCACAACAAGACTCTGATATGATTCTCTAACAAACCTGAAAAGCAAAAAAAATGTGATGATTTTCATTTAAATGTAAAAGAAAATAATAAATACTTTGAACATGTTAAAGAATTTATATACAAGGAAATGAATTAAAGAAAGAGTATGCTCTCTTTGTGTCCTATTTGAGGTGAGATCTGGAGGTCAATCTATAGTTCTATGGTTATTCTACTTTGTGAACACTTGCAACAGGTGGGTCTATATTCTCAGGATTCTACGGCCTCTAGAGTTAAAACTCGTTTCGGAATACTATCCACAACAGCAGGTAAACCGCTAGGTGTGGAATATTCACAAAAGAATCACACTCTAGACGAGATTTTCGTGATAACCAAACAGGATGAACATCCAAAATGGCTACCACTACACAATCTCTTACCTATCTCAAGTTGCACTCAGACCCGGGTATAGGGCCCCACTCGTGTGTGATTAATGTATAAGTGTTGTGTGTGAAGAGAGCATACAAACCTGGAATCCTAAAACTACCCACGACAACACCTGCAAAATAGACAATATAGAACAAAAGTCTTCTATCCTAGAGTGCAAAGAAACCAAAATAAATATAGACAGAGCAAAGTCTTCTATCCTAGGGTGGTTATAAAGAATTAAACATAACTAAGTATATACAAACAGAGCAAAATCTTATATCCTAGGATGGTCACAAAGAATTAAATATGAAAACATATACAAACAGAGCAGAATTTTCTATCCTAGATTGGTCACTAAGAATTAAATACGAAAATATATATAAATACGATGGTAACAAAATTTAAAAGAAAGGGAATAATAGAAGACTAACAATAAAATAAAAATGCAAAAACAAAAAATGAGGTTATAAGAATATGCACAATCAATTATTATAGGCCTGACTCTCACAGTCCCCAGTGGAGTCGCCATCTGTCGCAACCGGGATCGCGACGGGACGGCGAAAAATGAATTTGAAGTTTAAAATTGGAGTCGCCACCAAATTTTTATTTAATTGGGAAAATTATGGAAAAACCCATTTAATTCAATAAAAGTGATCTTTGAAACCAAATTTGAATTCGGGAGTCGGTTATGATTAGGGAAGGGTAGGGATTTAATCCTACAGCACCCCTAATACACCCGTCTTTAGACGGTACCTTAATTAATTGTGCAAATTATTAATAATCTTTCAAAATATTTATTTACACTTTTATTTTAAGAAAATTATAAAAGAAAATCTTTTTAGAATAAGAAAATTTTGGAGTACCAAACTGCCATGACTCGTATCCGTAATATTGAGTTAACAAGTCATCACGGCTAAATTAATCTCTTTATTTAAAATAATATATATACGCTTCAATGATTAATTTAAATTAAGATAATAAAGAAAGAGAAAGATAATAATAATAATAATAATAATAATAAATGAATAAATAAACAAATATTTACAAGAATAATAATGATAATGAACAAGAATATTTACATGCAAAAATGTAATAAAATAATATCATAAATAATTTTAGCTTGAAAGTTTGAAACATCAAGTCATCACAACTTAGATGTCTAAAATATCCAGTTAACAAGCCGTCTCGGCTAAATTAACTTCAGTATTTAAAATAAAATATTTAATTAATAATTGATTAATTTAAAATTTAAAGAATAAAAAGATATCAAAGAAAATATTTACAAGTAATACAAATTATAAAAATCTAATTTTTGTTTGAAAATCTAAAACATCAAGTCATCACAAAGTGTGTTTAACTGAGTTAATAAGCCGTCGCGGCTAAATTAACATCCTCATTTAAAATAATTCGGTTATTAACTGAAATTAAAAACAATACATAACAATAAAAGACAATAAATATTTATAAATAAACAAAAATAATAATAAATATTTACAACTCAAAAATGAAATAACATAAAATAACCTAATAAAATCTAATTTTGACTTGACAGGAATCACCTGCTCCTACGTATCCCCTGGTGCGATGAGGAATTCAAAGTCACGTAGTTCTTTAGAGAATATTTTCCAGCTAATTAATTTATTTCTAAACAAAGATTTCCAAATATCAAGTCGTCTCACTAAAATATTATCAAGATATAGAATTAACAAGTCAGTCACGGCTTAATTAATCTTATTATTATAATTTTATCTAAAGAAAAATTGAGTTAAAGATAAATTAAACAAAACACTAAAAAATTCATTTTTAACTTAAAAAAAAAACTTACTTTTTCCATTGAAAAATCATTTTAAGTTCAAATTAAATAAAATCTCTTTTTTTTATTCATTTATTTGTTCTTGACCTAAATTAATCTAAACTTAAACCTAAAAAAAAAACTAAACTCAAACAAAAGGACCTCAAACATAAAAAAAATAAACATAAGAATAAAAATAAAATAAAAAGAATATACTAAACAAACAAACCTAAACCCAAACAAATAAGCCTATAATATGATCTAATAACATATTCTTGACCCAAAACTAAATAAATAAATAAATAGAACAAAATTTAAATTCTCTAATTTCACCTAAAACTAATTTCACCTAAAAAACTAATTTCATTGACTTAATATTAGTTATATTGAGCCCAAATGAAACTCCACAAGTATAAACAAACATTCCACTACTCCAAATGCACCTGCACTACACTAATATACACATAAAATAACAAGAGACACATAAAATAATAAGAGACACGTAAAATAACACATAATAAAAATCCCATCCACACACCTACACAACACAAAGATACATTTAATACATAAAATAATAAAAGATGATATCAAGTTAAGAAAAAGTGATAGCAAAACCCAAAATATACACTCAAGACAAGGACAACCAACTTTATACACACATGCCACAAACCCAAACATATACTCAGATAAATTTTCACATAAAATAATAGAATATGAATAAAGAAAGGAATAACATGGGAATTAAATGAAAAGTCTGGAACAAAGGGGATGGGTTTATTATTCTTATTATTATAAACACACACAACCCCACATGCACACAAAGACTAACACACGCACACACACACATACACATATACACGAGACAACACACACACAGATTGATGCTGAGAGCGAGAGAGAGAGAGAAGAAGAAAAAGTGAGTTAGAGACAGAGAACCACAAGAAGAGAGAGGGAATGAAAAATAGAGAGATCTAGAGAGAGAGAGATCGAGAGGGAGAGGATGAAGGAGGGGGAAGGCGCCGCCATGAGCAATGGATGCTGGTCGTGCCTAGTTGGATTGCAGCAGTCCTGCGATGGTTCCTGGCCGATGGAAGAAGGAGGAAAACCGAGGTAGGAGGGGCTCTTTGGATCGCGCCATGAAGCTAGCTCACCGCGATCTCCAGGCGGCCGCGACGGAAGGGGCGAAGAGGAAGGTCTCGACGGTTGCGGCGGCGTGATCTGAGCTAGGAGTCAAGCGGCTAAAGCGAGGGGGAGAAGGAACCCACGCGGTTGCAAAGAAATGAAGAAGAATGCCCCGCGGCTGTGGTGCCAGCTTGACCGATCTGAGCATGGCGGTTGCGAGATGCCTGGCCGCTATGGGAGGAGGCACAATGGAGACCTTGCTGAGTGGCGACCTGCTGAAGGGGAAGCGGGATGGAGGGGGCATCTTTGGCGGAGTGTGAGGCGCGGTGGAGGTTTTCGCGATGCGCCATGGCCGGGGTGAGCAGAGGAAGGGGAATCATGGTGGTGGTTCCAATATTAGATGATGGTTCACAGTGAAGAAGAGGGTGCCTGGAAGAGGAAGCCACTGGTGCTAATGGAAGACTGAGATGAGGCCGTGGTGATAGTGTGAGAAAAAACACGTCGCGGCCCCTTTTCCCTTTTTAGTATAATTTCTATTTTTAATGATGTGATGATATTACTACCCCTGCTATTACCTGATTCTTTCCTTCTTATTGCTACTGGGTTGTGCTGTCGATATTTGTTGCAGGTTTCTTTGCAAACTTTCTTCACTCTATTGGCTTATTGATGAATCTGTACATTTTCATTGTGTTTAAAAATTTTTGACTGAAATTTGTTTTTGTTGGTGATATTGTTGATGGTTCTCCCTCTTCTGATTGATGATGATCTCTCTTTTATACTCTCATTTCTCTGATGATTTTCACGGGTTCACTGCCAGTCTCCCCAGCTCACGTATTCCTTATAACCGAAAGAATCTCTGTCCCTTGCACAAAGTGGAGAAGAACATCATCATTGTCCACCACCTTTCTCTTTTTTCTTCTTCCAATAACTTCACGTGAATGAATCGAACCAGCAAATCCGTGACTCCTTTTTATTTTTTATTTTTTTTTCTTTTTAAGAATTGAAATGGGCCACCAGAATGAGCCTTTTTATTTCTATATATATATATTTTTTTTTTATTTTGTTGAAATGGACATGAAATATAAACTTGAAATGAACCTAAAAATAAGGTCTTAACTGAATTTGAAATGGTTTGCAATAAAGACTATAGACAAAACTTGAATTAGTTTGCAATTTCACTTAACAAAATTAAACTACCAGCATGATTCTATGAATGGGTTAAATTCTAAAAATATGATGATCTTTGGATTTTCATTTTATGGGCCGCATAAAATCGGGTGTTCACAACAGGAGATATGATATAATATACGAGATATGATGTAATAATGGCAAGATATAATGAGAGATATAAAGAGATCTTGTATGGGATTTAGGAGATATCATCAACTAAATCTGGAGTAAATCTGCTAGAAATCTAGGCGTTACATGACCGATATCTGGAACCTGTGTCCGAGCTCTAGTGGCTCGGGCTGAGGTGTTCCGGCCCATATTTCTACTCTATTATAGAAATGATAATGAATTAGAGGAAAACCATAGTTTGAGCATGCTATTTCTAAAAGTTATGCATTCAAAAAGATACATCACCCAGAAGGCTTATATGGGATGAGAATTTTCATGTGCCAGTCATTTTCTCATAACGGGTCATGACAAATGATGACATGCCATTAAGATGTTGGATACAAAGCAAAATGACACCATTTAGGTACAAATTACACTCATTTTAGTGTTTAATATTGCACAAAATAAGTTATTTTATAACTTGTAATAGATATTTAAATTACTCTTTTTGTGTAATTTTAACAATCAAAATTAATCATTTTAAACTTTATTATACTTCAAATGACACACGCATAACTTAACATCCTGTAAATAGGTCACTATGCAATTTTGTTCGTATTTAAACAATCAAATGCACATAGAAAGACTAACGTGTCCTATGCCTAAAATCTTGAAGGACCACGAGTTTAGTTTCAATTTTAAAGAGACTAAATTGTGTTACAAATTTTTCTTGAGGGACTACATGAATTATTTACTAATATTAAAATATGAGTTTAACTTTTATATACTGTTATTTAATCATGTATTGACAAACTAATAAAGGTGGTTAAATCACACACTCATTACTTTAAAAATCATGTAAATGAGAAAAATTGATTAGATGAGAATACAAAATAGTTTTATATTGCTAATGCATTAAAATTAATTTCATAAAATATTTGATTAGATGAGGTGTGTTTGGCTAAAGTAAAAATGAAATATCAATTTTTATACCCTAATAATCAACGACATCCAAGTATTTATGTTTAAGTATTGCAAGATACCTGTTGGAGCACAAAAATATTAATTTGACAAAACACCTCTTTTGGTCCTTCTAAAATTTTGCGTCGACCCAATTGGTCCCTGTAAAAAAAAACTCTCAAATTGATCCCTATAAAATTGAATAGTAGGATAAATTGGTCCCTGAAAAATAAATCTCTTAAATTGGTCCCTGTGAAAACTTCAAATTAGACAAATTGGTCCCTATAAAATTGAAGAATAGGCAAAATTAGTCCCTCTGATAAGTCAGGAAGAAGGACTAACTTGTTCGATACTTCACTTTTGCAGGGATTAATTTGAGAGATTTTTTTTGTAGAGACTAATTTGGCTGACTATTCAATTTTGTAGGAACCAATTTGAGAGTTTATTTTTTACAGGGACCAATTTGGTCCACGTGAAATTTCAGAGGAACGAATTTGGTAGTTTTGTCTATTAATTTTCATAGGTTGGAGTTTTCCGTAAATAGGGAACAAATTGAGGATTGTGCAAGGAAAATTTTTTGGGTGCTTTGAAAATAAGAAAATACATTTATTCTACTCCATTTAATATATGACACATCAACTTTATAGGTCATTATTATCTCTAATTTTTCTATGTATTTAATATAATAATCAATACGTCATTTATTAAATGAGATATAGTAAATGTATTATTGTTGCAACCGGGATCGCGACAGGGGTGGTGAAAAATATTGGAAAATATTTTTATGGAGTTGCCACCAAGGTTTATTAAAGAAAACCATTAGGAAAACCTTTTATTTTAAAAAATTAAACTGGTATGCTATAACAGAGTTAGATTCGGGAGTCTGTTTATGCATAGAAAAGGGTGGAGACTAAACCCCACAGCACCCCTGATACATCCATTCTAAAATAGTTATTCAAAAATTAATGGTGCAAATTAGAATAACTTAAAGCATATAAATTTTATCCAAGAAAAATAAACAAATATAATATTTACAAATAGAGGAAATCAAATAACAAAAATCAATTAAAATATTTACAAATAGAGGAAATAAAATAACAAAAATCAAAGAGAAAATTATGAAAATTTAAAGTTTGGCTTGACAAGGGATTCCTCCTCCTGCGTATCATCTGGTACAATGAGAAACTCAAAACCACGTAATTTTCTAGAAAATAATTATGTGTTAATTGATTTTATTGTTAGAAAGAATTTTAGAATATCAAACTGTCACAACTAAGATTTTCTATAACACGAAAATAACAAGCTTGTCACGGGTAAATTAACTGAGGAATGAGTTTCAATCATTTATTTATTTATTTTAAAAAATTATCCAAAATATTAAAAAAAAGGAAAATAAAAGAAATGACAAATACCCAAAGTAACTTAAAACATGTTGGGCTTCAAGGTATATGCAATCCAAAGGATATCAATAAAATAAACCCGTCCTTGTAAAAAATAATAATATAAAAGTAATCGAGAAAAAAAAAGAGAAAGAAGCATGACTCAAGATCAAGCGAAAACAAAAGTAACATGGCCTGACTTTCCTTTATTTCAAAAAATATTAATAAAATAAAGCCATCCTTATAAAATAATATAAAAAGTAACCAAATAAAAAATGAAAAAATAAAAGAGGAATCAACCAACAATCTCATGAGTTTAACGGGGGATTTGGTTTTAACATGGTCAAAATAGAGATATAAGCACACACAAAAAAAAAAATGGGACCCAAAATAAAAAAAGAACAAATAAAGTATAAAAAAAGAATCAGCAAGTGAAAGGAGTATATCATTCCCGTGACTGGTAAAGTTGCAATGAGAGATTTTTTAAAAAAACCAAAATAGCCCAACAAGTTTTCATTATTATATATTTTTTAAAAAACAAAACTTTTGTCCCAAATGGGGACAAAACTCAGACAAGAAAAAAAAATTAAAAAAAAAATGAGTGCATCTAGATCGAGAATAATAGGAGCAAAGAAATGGGGCTCTGAGATATGTGCACAAAGGGAAGGATAGAGCAATAAAGAGAGTGCGAGGTTTGTAAGCAAAGGTATGCGCATGTGATGGTGATGCTTCAATCGACAGCGGAGCTTCATGGAGGGAGCGTGCTTAGGATGGATTTAACATGGAGGCAAAGGCAGAGATGATGGGGAGTAGAGGTCCAGCGGTGGTGATGGAGAGGGTGAGGCCACCACCGGCTTCCCTTCTGCTTCTGCTTTTCTTCTTTCTTTTTTTTTTGAATGGTTTGTTATGATAAAAGAATTAATTATGGACTGCATGAACAGAGTTTGTGTTGATGAAAGTTTGGTACTTGGGCTTGGTATGTGTTTGTTTATGATATTTTTGTGACTGATGTATATGTGGGTGGTAGCAAAAGTTTTGGTTGTTTGTAGAGGTGGTTGTGATGGGGTGATGGTGTTGGGTTGTCCCCAATTAGGCATTGCTACCTCTGTTTGTCTGTGATGGGCTATTAGAGGTTATGGGGTGTTGATTGTGCCATCCTCTTTCCCCCCGCATGTAAATTTTGGTCCAATGTATACAACATCATGAACCAATTTGTCAGATTTGGTAGCAGTCATTTTTTATCTTGGAAGAATTTTTCAAATTGCTATGGATTTCATGGGATCTGATTGCACTTAATTCTCCAACTCTATGCAATTTTCTTGCTCGATGCTCCTTTTTTCTGACTTTCTGTGTTCGGTGCCCTTTTCTTTGAATTTTCATTCTGTTGCATGCTCCTGCCTTTGAATTCTTTCAGTCGATGCTCTCCTTCTCTTTGTCTTTTTTGTCTTATATTTGTCTTCTTCTTTTTTTGTTTAACTAAAAATATGAAAATTGAAATGAAATGACACAGGCCGACAAAAGATTTTTTTATAACTAAAAAAAAAATGGGCTTACTCTTTTTTTTTTTTTATGAAATGGGCTTAAATGCTTTTAACAACTCAATCAATAAAATAAAATGAAATGTGCTAAGAATCTTTTTGTCAACTGAATCTAATACACATGGTCTTGAAAAAAAACTTGAGTTTATTATATGAGCCGGTTAAAATTGGGTGTTCACGACAATTAAATTGATTATTATTTTTTTAACTTAATTAAAAATTGGATGCTGACAGTAGCCCCCTTTGATTGGCCTTTTAACTAAAAGGACAATTAAAGTAAAGAAGTAACCAAATTTTGTCCAAGTTAAGTTTTATTTGAAGCAAAAATGAAAACAAAGAAGAATTAACACATGTTACGAAATGTTACAGAACCATAAAAGGAAGAAGGAGGTAGGTCTTACAATACTAACAAAGAGAAACCATGCTTCACAACACCTGAGAAAAGAAAAAAAGTAGGTGTCTCAATACCTACAAAGATAAACTAGGTGTCACAATACCTGGGAAGAAAACGTTAGGCTTCATAATACCTATAAAAATAAATTAGGCCTCGTAATATCTGGGAAGAAGAGTAGGCTTCACAATGCCTACAAAGATAAATTAGGCGTCATAATACCTAGGAAGAAGAGTAGGCTTCATAATACCTATAAAGATAAATTAGGCATCATAATACCTGTAAAGAAAAGTAGGCTTCACAATACCTACAAAGATAAATCAATCATTACAATACCTGAGAAAGAAAAAGTAGGCTTCACAATACCTATAAAGATAAATCAGGCTTCACAATACCTATAATGATAAACTAGGCGTCACAATACCTGGGAAGAAGATTAGGCTTCACAAAAATAAATGAAGCCTCACAATATTTGAGAAAAGAATATTAGGCTTCACAATACCTGAGAAAAGTAGGTGTCTCAATACCTACAAAGATAAATTAGGCCTCACAATACTTGGGAGGAAGAGTTGGCTTCACAATACTTATAACGATAAACTAGGTGTCACAATACCTGGGAAAGAGAGTAGGCGTCACAATGCCCACAAAGATAAATCAGGCCTCACAATACTTGAGAAAAGAAAAGTAAGCTTCACAATACCTACAAAGATAAACCAGGTGTCACAATACCTGGGAAGAAAAGTAGGTTTCACAATATCTACAAAGATAAATCAAGCCTCACAATACCTGAAAAAAGAAAAGTAGGGAAAACTAGGCCTCTCAATACCTAGAAATGATGCATAAACTAATGCAAATTAGTTGTGGATGAAAATATGCAATGTAAAGTTGAAAGCTTAAATTCATATTTTTTTTTTTTTTTGCAATGAGATAATTGTCATTTAAACAAAGTCATTGAAGAATTCAAATAAATTTACATTCCAAATGGAAATATCCAAAAGCATTCACCATCATGCCACAACTTAATTTTATTTTGCACAAGGATAGTGGGTATAGAGTCATGAGAAGAAGGAATATCAAGTCCTTTAGGAAGGTCATTAAAAGGAATGGGCACTGTGGAATGAGTTTCCCAAGCTAACAATAATTGTTTTGAGCAAGTAGCGATTCAAACACTTTTCCAATCCTTCTAATGAATAACCTTAAAATAGCCCACAAGTTTGAGTTCTTGAGATTCTAGAGGTTCTTCGAATCTCGCTTTTTGCTTAAAGCTTTTGCTTCCACTATTAAGATGTGTCAACATTTTCCTTTTTATTTTTTCAATTTCATTTTTTTTACCATTTCGTTTCAAAATTAAGTTCATGAAAATAAAAGTAATCAATCATTGATCAAGATGGACTTTATTAGGCTTGTAATGTTGCTAAGGTTCAAAGTTTAAGAATAGAAGTGCATTAATGGCTCAAACAAGTGTTTAAGGGTTAATTGCAACAAAGGATCCATTTTAACATGATGAAGTACTCGACCAACAACAATTAAGAATCATGAACAGATTAAGATAGCTAATTCATTTTGAACTAAAATCTTTCCTGGTTTTCTTTTCTATCTATTTTCTTGCTTTTTCTTATTTTTCTTTTTCTTTTTAATTCACAAATTGAACAAAGAAGGAACTCAAGCAAATGACCTTCATTGCATTTTAGTCCCTAGTGTTGGGCAATCCTTATCAAGGTTACCAAAACAAAACAATTAGGCTAAAATGGGGATAGCAAGGGATACAATCTTTTTTTTAAAATAGAAAATAGAAAAATATGGTCAAACTTCATTTCAAATTATGATTGCTTATTTTCACAAATTTAATGTTAAAACAAAATTACCTTTTGTTTTCTTTTTTTTTCCTTTAAAAATAATACACCTTTTAGAAGGGAATTACGTCATAGAGGCAAAATTTATCCATGAGAAGCAAAAACATCAATTACTGAACATTTGTCAACATGCAAATTCAACTCTTCAATCTCAAGTTTCTTCTTTAATCCATGGGCTATACAAAAGTCAACTTTCTTTCATCCCATAAGCTTTATATGATGACCTTGAAAGTTAACCAATGCTCATCACATGATGGAAGCCCCCATGTGTTTCAAATTACTTAAGGTTGTCACTTAGGGAAAGGATTTAGAAAATGTTTTGGAATCACTTTTTGCCCTTTTCGAATAAGGTTTGAATTCAAATTTGCTTGCTTAGCTTATTGATGTGGGTAAGAAGAATTGGGAAATGAGTTGGTGAGAATGTGTTTGAATGAGGGGAACAAATACAATTAAGCTATCATACAATGGTGAAAGATTTTAGAACAAATAGGAGCTAGTGGCTTCAAAATGCTAATTCAACCTCTACATTCTTCAATGTTTCAAGTGCAACCATCTTAAATACAACGTGTTTTTTATCTTTTTTTTTTTAGAAAACATGAATGCAAAATTATTTTTGGCTTTTTTTTAAAAAAAAACTAATAGTAATTTTTTTGTTTTTTTTTTTAACATTTTTCTTAGACAAGAATGCAAGAAAACAAATTTATGAGAACCAAACTTTTTGTTTCAAAGGAGGAAATTTTTTTAAAATTTTTTTCTTTCTTTTTTCAATGACCAAAATGCATGACTAACCTCCCTTTTTTTTTTTTGAAAAAACCCGCGCAAATGATTTTTGTCTTTTTATTTAAGACCAAAATACAATGCTTGAATTTTAAAATATGCATTTACATTATGGAAGACTAAAAAAGTTTATTTTTAATGAAGAAAAACAATGTATCAAAATGTGAAATTAATGAAACAAATTTTTATTTGTGACTTTGAACCTAAAAGCATGAATAAAGAACAGGAGAATTGAAGGAAAAATGATTATTTATAAAAAGTTTACCCTGTAATCAAAGACCATTGAACAACACAAGAAATGACAGAAACCTCCAAATTTTCAACAAAAGCCCACCATAGGATGGGAGCATGACTTTCTTCTTGACCTAAGTTTTATCAGTGCAAAGGTACCAAGGTCGGTGCTATATATCTAAAGGCCAAAAGTCTCCAAATTGCCCTTATTATTAAATAAGGACCTAGGTTATAAATTAACCATAAGTAGGGATGAACCCCCTCAATATAATCAATCTATAAAACTAGTAACAATCTCAGTGATGAATTAGCAATTGCCAAGTGAGTACAAGACCCCTCATGAACAAATGCCGAGACATCGCTAATTCCTAGGCTCTCAGGGGCTCGGGTATAGAGTCCAAAAGTGTGTAAGATACAATGTGTCCTAGATATCTAGTCGGAATGTGTTATCTTAGAGTTCTACGGATTTTTCAAATTTGTGAATCTCCCTTAGATGGTTCTACAATTCTAGGCATTTAGGCCTCTGGAGTTAAAGACTCATTTTAGAATGCTAACCACAACAGTAAGTGAACCACTAGGTGTGGAACATTCATGAAAGAGCTATACTCTAGAAGAGGCTGTCACGATAACCAAACAGGATGTACATCCAAGATGGCTATCACTACACAACCTCTTACTTATCTCAAGTTAAGGGCCCCACTCATAAGCGTGTGCTCAATGTATAAGTGTCTGTAAACACCTAGTAGCTACAAATTAATCGCATGAATGCAAAGGAAAGTTAACACATAAATAAGGCCATTGTTATCTACCCTAAGGTTCACATATATAGTAAAAAAATGCAGTAAATCAAATGCTAGTCAAACAATGGGTGAATAAAATATGCTCTAAATTATAAAATTAGCATAATTAACTTTTTAATGGGGCTTAACTCTTTGAAGTCCCCAATGGAGTCGCCATCTGTCGCAATTGGGATCACGACTGGGGTCGCAAAAAACATTGGGAAATATTTTCATGGAGTGGCCACCAAAGTTTATTAAGGAAAACCATTAGAAAAACCTTTTTATTTTAAAAAATTAAACTAGTATGCTAAAACAGAGTTAGATTCGGGAGTCTGTTTATGAATAGAGAAGGGTGGAGACTAAACCCCATAGCACCCTTGATACATCCGTCCTAAAACAGTTACCCAAAAATGAATTGTGCAAATTAGAATTACTTAAAGCATATAAAATTTATCCAAAAAAGATAAACAAATATAATATTTACAAATAAATGAAAAAATTAAATTAAAGTATTTACAAATAAAGGAAATAAAATAACAAAATAATTAAAATATTTACAAATAGAGGAAATAAAATAACAAAAATTAAAGAGAAAATTATGAAAATTTAAAGTTTAGCTTGATAGGAGATTCGTACTCCTACGTATCATTTGGTATAATAAGGAACTCAAAGCCACGTAGTTTTCTAGAAAATAATTATGGGTTAATTGATTTTATTGTTAGAAAGAATTTTAGAATATTAAACTGTCATAGCTAAGATATTCTATAACACGAAAAATAACACGTCAGTCATGGCTAAATTAATTGAGGAATGAGTTTCAATCATTTATTTATTTTAAAAAATCAGCCAAAATATTTTAAAAAAGGAAAATAAAAGAAATGAAAAATACCCAAAGTAACTTAAAACATATTACGCTTCAGGGTATATACAATCTAAAGGATATCAATAATAAACCCGCCCTTGTACAAAATGATATACAAGTAATCGAGAAAAAAAAGGACAAGGAGGCATGACTCAAAATCAAGAGAAGACAAAAGTAACATGGCTTGACTTTCCTTTATTTAAAAAAATTAATAAATAAAGCCATCCTTGTAAAATAATATAAAAAGTAACCAAATAAAAAATGAAAAAATAAAAGAGGAATCCGCCAACAATCTCGTGACTTTAAAAGGGATTTTGGTTTTAACATGGTCAAAATAGAGACATAAGCACACACAGAAAAAATTGGACCAAAAATTAAAAAACCAAATAAAATAAATATAAGTATATAAAAAAAGAATCAACAAGTGAAAGGAATATGTCATTTCCCATGACTAGTAAAGTTGCAATGAGAGATTATTTATTTTATTTTTTTAAAAAAACCCAAAACAACCCAACAAGTTTTCATTATTATATATATTTTTTAAAACAAAACTTTTGTCCCAACTGGGGACAATACTCAAACAATAAATAAAAAAGGAGTGCATCTAGATCGAGAATAATAGGAACAAAGAGATAGGGGCTCTGAGAGATGTACACAAAGGGATGTACACAAAGGGAAGGATAGAGGAATAGAGAAAGTGCGAGGTTTGTAAGCAAAGGTATGTGCATGTCATGGTGATGCTTCAATTGACAATGGAGCTTCATGGAGGGAGTGTGCTTGGATGGATTTAACATGGAGGCGAAGGTGGAGATGATGGGGAGTGGAGGTCCGGCGGTGGTGAGGCCACCACCGGCTTCCCTTCTGCTTCTACTTTTCTTCTTCTTTTTTTTTGAATGATTTGTTATGATAAAAAAAAACTTAATTCTGGACTGTTGTTGAATTTACAAACTGTATGAACAGAGTTTCTGTTGATGAAAATTTGGTATTTGGGCTTGGTATGTGTTTGTTTATAGTATTTTTGTGACTGAGGTGCATGTAGGTGGTTGCAGAAGTTTTGACGGTTTGTAGAGGTGGTTGTGATGGGGTGATGGTGTTGGGTTGTCCCCAATTAGGTACCATTGCCTCTGTTTGTCTGTGATGGGCTGTTAGAGGCTATGGGGTGTGGATTGTGCCATCCTCTTTTTTATCCCTTGCATGTAAATTTTGGTCCAATTTATACAGCATCATGAACCAATTTGTCAGATTTGTTAGCAGTCATTTTTTATCTTAGAAGAATTTTCCAAATTGCTACGGATTTCATGGGATCTAATTGCACTTAATTCTCTGCAATTTTCTTGCTCGGTGCTCCTTTTATCTGATTTTCTGTGTTGGTGCCCTCTTCTTTGAATTTTCATTTTGTTGCATGCTCCTGCCTTTAAATTCTTTCAGTTGGTACTCTCTTTCTTTTGTCTTATATTTTTTGTCTTTTCTTTTTTTTTTTGTTTTATTTTAACTAAAAAAATGAAAAATAAAATGAAATGACACAGGCCGAAAAAAGATTTTTTTTATAACTCAAAAACAAAATAGGCTTACACTTTTTTGTTTAATGAAATGAGCTTAATTTTTTTTAACAACTCAATCAATAAAATAAAATGAAATGTGCTAAGAATCTTTTTATCAAATGAATCTAATACTCATGGTATTGAAAGAAAACTTGAGTTTATTATATGAGCTGATCAAAATTGGGTGTTCACGAAAATTAAATTGATTATTATTTTTTTAATTTAATCAAAAATTGGGTGCTGACAATTATCTTACTTTCAAAGTACCTAAGTATTTCCGTTGTGTAAAATAACATAACCTACCAAATTATGCTAATGAATTATAATACAATGAAACTACTCTCCTAAGAAACGTTTGGAAAGAGATAAGGTGGTTGCTAACCCACAGTTGTTGGTCAATGCAATTTATGCAATTGGCCACAACATCCAATAAAAAGTTGACACATGGACATTGTATTTAATTAATTTAAAATAGAAAAATATAAATTACTGGTGTACCCTTTTTTCATTTTCCCTTCCTCTTTCTTGTCTCTCTCCATCAATAGTTCTCTGTGTTCTTTACAGCAACACACTTCCCTTCAATAGTATGAGCACTTTGAATGTCATAATGACATAAAACAAATTCATCCAACATTACTGCACATGTGCATTAACCTTGCATAATATTAATAACTTTGAAGATATATATGCACATAAATGTAGGACCTTATCATTCCCTGCATCCTCGATGGCCTCAACAAGTTTGAGTTGCATCAATAAATTGAGATTGAAAATGAACACCAAACATGGTGCAAACGAGACCATATGCAAGTTTGACGGCATCAACAAGGTTGTGGTGATCGGAGAAGGGGGCCTGAACGAGATGGGCACTGAAGCTTATTGATTGTCGAGGACTTGAAGCTTCGATGGAGATAATGGTTGAAATTTTTTTTTATAAAAAAAATTCGAGCCCAAATTTTTCGTTTTTGTTGTGTGTGTTTTTTGACTGAATAGGAATAAAGAACCCAAACGTTTTTTTTGTTCCACAGAGAAAAAGAGGAAAGATAGAGGTGAGAGCAACCACCAACTGCAGGAAAGAGAGATGGTACAGGAGAGATGGTGAGAGAGAGACAGAGAGTACAGTACAAGTTGAATGAAGGATATGATGGTTGGAAAGGACGAATGTAGAAAGGGTAAACTAGTAATTTATAATTCTTCTCATTTTTAAAATAATTGAATTACTATCCATGTGTCAACATTTCATTGGATGTTGTGGCCAACTATATAAACTGTATTGACTGACAACTATAGAATAACAATCACCAAGAGATAAGAGATAATCCATCTAAATTCGTAAAAGGCTAATAATATTATTTAAAACTATGTTAACCCACGATAATATCTTGTTTGGTAAATTATTAATCCATATTGCCAAACCAATCCAATCCACATGTCACCTTAGTCATTCCCTTTCATTAATTTTTTCCTAGTCTCCGTCACTTTCCACGCCGTTCTACAGTCTTCAGATATCATTAATCATTTATTAATTAATAATTTAAAAATAATATCCGTGTAATAAAAGAAAACACACTCTGTCTTTCTCCTGCAATTTTCCTACCAATTTTATTTTTCTCGGGAGCCAAACACGCACCTCAGCAAGAAAACCACACTCAAAACAAACAAACACTCCCCCAAAATTTCCGATCAGCATCCGATGCAGTGAGAAAACAGCAACCACCACGATCGACGATATGTCGAAGGAAACGGAAATCCTCTCTCGGCTGGCGGCGAACCACCTCCACTTGGCCCAATTCGAGCCCTTGCGCGCCGTCCTCCTCGCCCTCCGCACCCGCAACCGCGACCTCGCCCGCTCCATCCTCCAAACCATCGTCGCCCGATCGGGCCGCTTCCGTAACAACATCCTCTGGTCCCCTTCCTGTCCCTCCCCTCCACTCCTCACATACCTTTCCACCCTCGAATTGCTCCGATTCGATAACGCTTCCTCAGCTTGGGCCTTCGACCCCGAAACGCTGCGTTCTCGCGCCGAGTTTCTCTTACTCGTTCAGGATTTGATCGACCTGCTTCCAGAAGGTTCGGAAGAGGAGGAGGAATTGGGAGCGTGTAGGAGAGTTCTCGATGCGGTCTTGGAGCTTGGTGTGAAGAGGCTGAGAGTGGATGATGACGATGATGATGGTGTTGAGAGGAGACAGAGTGGTGTTGCTGCGAGTGTTGCGACCGTTGTTGAGGAAGGAGAGTTGATGGTGAGTTTGAAGAGGTTGGTTCTGGAGCACGCTGGTGTTTTCGATGCCCTGTGTAGGAATGTGCACTGGCAGATCAAGAAGTGGGAGTGTGAGGATCGGGGTTTGGAGGTTACTTTGAAGGAGGGTGGTGGTGTGGTGGAGGAGGAAGAGGGGGAGGAGGAAGGGGATGTTAGGGTTCTTGGTGGGATATTGAGGACTGCTCAGTTTGTTCATTTGGATGCTATGAAGGAGAGGCTCAAAGATGGTGATGCGGAAGGGGCAGTTTCTCATATACGGTATCTGCATTTTGATTATGGACTGGAGCAATCTGAGTACCGGTATGTTCAATTTCTCTTTTTTTTTTTTTTTTAACTTTTGGTTTCATACTTGAGGTATTTTATGCTTTTGTTATATATGCTCACTTGGACGAGGAGTTGCATTTCTGTCCTTTTTTTGTTTTTGTTTTTTTGTTTTTTTTGGGGGGGGGGGGTGGTGGTGGTGGGTGATGGATGACTAGCATGTGTAGATTTGGTTTATGGTAAGAGACTAGGGTGTAGTGTTGTCTGATCTATATAGCTGATTCAATCTAATAGGACAAGGCTTAGTTGTTGATGTTGTAGTAGAATTTGTTGGGGTGAGGGATTACGGGCATTGTTGGTTTGCTTTATGACAGGGCATTATGGTGTCATTTTATCTTTGCAGTTGACCACACCTAATGGAACAAGACTTACTTCTTGTTGTTGGGATGAGGCATGATTGGCATGTGTCATGTGAATAGCGTTTGAGCTACTTGCTTATTACTTGTTTTCATGGCTTGTTTTGAATGTGATGATGGAGACTGTTCCCGTGAGTTTCCGTATTGCAAGGCCCTATCATGCCTTTTTCTATCTCATTTTTCAGTCTTTCCCTGCTTTATCTTCCATCTTGATGCATGCATTTGCATAGGGAGTTCGTTGACTGTCTGGAATGTAGAAATAAAGCTTCCATTTCTATGTTCAAATCCAATGACCAGTTCACACTATGGGACTTAACTGTGTTTTTACTTTTTATTGCAAACTTCTGGAAGCTGGAAGTCTATTATAGAAATCTATAAAGGTTCGGTTTCCAGATTTTATTTGAATTATGGACTCTCAACAACCACAACGACAACTAAACCTTGTCTCACTAGGTGGGGACATTTTTTTGAATTATGGACTCTGAGATTTTTTGTTTTTTTAAAACTCAGTCTTATTTCTTGTTTGTTCAGTGCTATGATTCACCATTTTCTGAAATTTATTGTTGAATAGATTTAGATTAATATGATAGTGCAATGGAAGCAGTGGTAGAGAATAAGAAATCTTATGGAAAGGAAGAAGAAAAAGAGTACAGTGAAGCAAAATGGCTCAAAAAAACTATAGGTGTATACCAACCTCGTAGAATATTTGTGATTTAAGTTCATGTATAACAGCAATGGGTAAGAAACAATAACCAAACCCAACCCTCAAAATCAGAGAGGAAATGAAAGATTTAATTGCTACCCTATTGAGTCTAGTAAGTTCTTGTATTTTCCCTCCTTCCCCTCATCTTGTTATGGATCAGTACATTTGCTACCTTCAAATTTGAACAAATAATTGTGTACCATTCTTTTATTTGTTATATAAATATTACAAGTAGTTGACGAACTTACTTCCTCTTTCTTAATTAATTAGTTAATTATTTTTTTAATGCCACATTTTGGCAGCTTTAGATGTTCATATCTGTATGTTTCTTAATTCTTTTGTAGCATAGTTATGAAAGATCTCCTGAAGGTTGTTTTATCAAGAACTGAGGAGTTTGGGGACTATTGGCATATCATGCGTAATCAATTGCTACAAATTTATAGTGAAGCTCTTTCATCAAATTGCAATGATCTTGTTCAAATGATACAGGTATATACTCTCGCTTCTTTTTCCAATGGATTTACTTTATACAGTTCTTTCTTGAAAAGTACCATACTTCGATTGTTGCATTATTATTGGACCTTTTTGCCAAATTGTATTATTTCATTGCTTAGAATTTGTCCCCTTAGTTTGTTCTCATGTAAAGTAATTAAGATTCAAGAAGTGCCAAAGTAGCATAATCAAGTACCTAGAATGTATGCACAGCGAGACATTACTTCAAAAGGGAAAATAGAAAGCAGCAAATAATTAGAATTTTAAGAGACTTGTAATTCTGAGCCACCTCATTTTAAAGAAATCAGGTAAACCATTGCTTAAACAAACAGAAATTTTTTGGAATGCTTATTTAGTCTTTGAAGAGACATTTTGACTATTTATTATAGCATTCTGACTTCTGATCAATAAGTGATACATTTTCAGCTGTCTCTGTCTTCATAAAATCAACATAGCACAATCACTAAACTTGTATCAACCTGGCATTGTTATTTTATTAGTTTGTCTCATTATTATTCCTTTCCTTTTACGTGAAGTGCCTATCAGTTGATAAAATGAGTTTATAATATAGCATTTTTTTTTTTCTCTCGGGCATTTTGATGTAAAGATTTTGTTTCTCTTAACTATCGTAAATATCAATGGTTCTCTGTAGAGCATTCACAACGAGCTATTGTCAGAAGAGGTGGAAATGGATAGAGTTCAAACTGACAACTTTGTTCCACGTCCTCTTGTACGTCTTCAAAGATATCTGGCAGAATTGAAGCCTAGTAGGAATTTAGATGATGAGGCATTACTTCTGAATGAGGTAATCAGATCTTGCAAGACAGAGATGTATCATTATGCTCGTGTTTCTGGACTGCATGTTCTCGAGTGTATTATGGATACTGCCCTGTCTGCTGTGAAGAGGGAGCAGCTGGAAGAAGCTCGCAATGTATGTGTCTAAATTTTTGTTATTTTGTTTATTATGTAATGCATAAAAATTCGTATTTCATCAAATATTATATTAACTGCATATTTAATTCCCTACCACTCGGTTGTACTTTGAAATAAATACAAACTTCTGCTTCTTGTTTGTGTCAGTTCCTCCAATTGTTTCCCCAACTTCAGCCTTTGGTAGCTGCCATGGGTTGGGATTTATTGGCTGGTAAAATAGCAGCACGGAGGAAATTAATGCAACTTCTCTGGACAAGTAAGTCACAAGTAATTCGGCTCGAAGAATCTTCTCTTTATGGTAATAAATCAGATGAGGTATTTTTCGTCTTTCATGTTTCAAAATGTGCTTTGTGGGTATTAATTATTGAATGAATTACTAGGTGGAACTCTTCTGAAAATTTTGATTTAATTTTCTGATAGGTGTCGTGTGTGGAGCATCTCTGTGATACTTTGTGTTATCAGCTTGATCTTGCCTCTTTTGTTGCCTGTGTGAACTCTGGGAAGTCTTGGAGTTCAAAATTCTCATTAATGCTTTCTGGAAAAGAACAAGTGGAATTTAGAGATGAAGATGCTTATTCTGATCCTTTTGTTGAGAACTTTGTGTTGGAAAGACTTTCGGTTCAAAGTCCACTTCGGGTAATACTTTATCTCAAATATATCACATTGTAATTAGTGAGCTTGGAGTTCTTGCTATCTTTGGAAGTGTTACAAGAGTTGATTATTATTATTATTATTATTATTATTACTGATGAAATTAGCTTATAATATATGTAATTTATTCCTCTTCTCACTTAAGAAGGTCATCCTTTACATGATGCACTTGAATATTTGAACTTAATGTT
Organism: Dalbergia cultrata; assembly: GCA_031216105.1. Classification (NCBI taxonomy): domain Eukaryota; kingdom Viridiplantae; phylum Streptophyta; class Magnoliopsida; order Fabales; family Fabaceae; genus Dalbergia; species Dalbergia cultrata. The sequence goes on along the minus strand of CM062349.1, from coordinate 33,391,352 downwards.
TTTTCATGATATATGATGGTATTTAGAGCAGCAGTTGCTGGGGTACTCTGCCCTTAGTTTTGTTTAGAAGATAGAAGTAGTATAAATTGTAAAGCAGTGATGTTGTTTTATTGACCTTATGCTCTTAAATGGTAATATTCCTTTTCTTTTTTTGTGACAATCTGTAACAAAATCATGTACTTAGGTGCCTCTTGACGATATAATACTCTGGGGTCTTGACTTTTACATGGTGGATATATATTTTGTGATGCAAGAATTTATTTCGGAAGAATATGTTTGTTTATGTGTAAAATCTTAAATGACATCACTCAGTCTTGAATTTAATTAAATGTTTCATATTGAGATTAATTATTGTTGCAAATTTTAATGTTAATATGCTAGCATCATCTTCTGTTGCACTCTCTTGACTTGAAAATCTTCTGTAGGTACTATTTGATGTTGTTCCAGGCATAAAATTCCAGGAAGCCATTGAAGTGATCAGTATGCAGCCAATTGCTTCTAGTCTGGAAGCCTGGAAGAGGTGTGCTTATGGTTTTCATTTCTCTCTGAATTGTCTTTAGAGTTATCTTATTATTAAGATGGATATTAACACTTAAGCTGGCTGATTGTGTTGCCATTTTTTTTTAAACTAATTTGGCCGTAAGCCCACTTCAGTATGAAAAATGATGTTTGTACTCATAAGGTGTGGGACATCATGTCGATTCATAGACCTTACTTGAATGGAGCCTACGTCCCATTCAATGGTGGATGAGGTGTGGGTCGGCACATCGTCCCATGTATGATGAGTAGAAATAATACAACTCCTTCATTATAGGTTGTTCATTTGTAAGAGAATTACAAGAAATGGAATTATTGGCAAAAAAATTGCCATTTTAGGGACATCCGACAACTCAACTGGTTAATGACTTAATGGTGTTGGAAAAGTAAATAACTGATCCAAGGAGATGTTTTCTCATCCGGTTGCGTTTGTTTTGTGGAGTCCCATGTGGGACTTTCTTTTTTGTTTTCCTCTAGCATCATGGTTTCTTATAGGGGGCAGCTTATCCGCCCTTGTAATTTCCCTCTCTTATATAATAATAATAATAATAATAATAAGAATAGGCTTGTTTATTTTTCAGCCCCCCCCACCCCCCAAAAAAAATAAAATTTAATTAAGATATTTGTATAAAGAATTTGAGATAAATCAGATGGGTTTTTCCAAAAAAAAAAAAAAAAAAAAAGAGAGACTAGGATTCAGTAAAAAGCTGTTTTGCTGCTTTTCTCATAAGCTAGAAAAGTAGCTTTTGAGATCAGCTCTATGAAATAGAGACATTATAGAATCATTAACTCCCCCTCCCCCCCCCCCTTCCTTAATTAAGCTGAATAAGTGCTGCACTCAATTTTTCTTTCTGTCAAATAAATAAAAATGTAATGGAGAAAAGTAAAAGGGAGGATGTGATATCCTCTAAAACAGTAAAGGAAAAGAGGGAAAAAAAAGTAAATAAATAAAAAAGCAGCAAGGTTGCCAGTATCTTTGTGCCTATGCACACCCACAAATAACGTAGAAGTATTGTTTTTGTTAATCAACTCTTTCACTTTATTTAATCTCTTCATGTCCTCTAGTCATTGTAATTATTAGTTGTTGTTGTCCTGTGAGCAGCTGAAATGTGATATTTATTTATTTAATAATTATTTTTTACATAAAAATGATTTTTTGGATATAGGATTGATAATACAAGTTGTAATAATTTTTTCCACCATGTGGTAGATGCACATTTCTGATTAAAGAAAACTACAGTAAGTTATGCTTCTATATTACATTTAAACTTTAAAGAGCAATGTTTGCCACACACCTATTTTCTGTTGCACATGGATTTTGCCTTGGATTTGTTTCAGTTACTTCAACACTTTCTTGCACATACCAACATGTAATCTAATAGCCCTGGGCTTGGGCTTGACTTTCGTGACATGAAGCGTGAAAATACCTAGTCTCTTGTTATTACATAGCAATGTCTATGTTGTTCTTTGACTCTGCTTTTCTGTGATGGTTTTCCTTCATATTAATGATTCTTTTGGTACAGGAAGCAAGATGTGGAACTCATGCATATGCGTTATGCTCTAGAATTGACTGTTCTTGCTTTAGGGGCGATGGAAAGGAGTATGTCTGATGAAAAAGAAACTCGTCAAGACGTGCCATTATCTCATTTGAAGGACTTGCAGAACCATTTGGAGGCAATTAGTAATCTTCCACGCAAGGTTATTCCCTTTTCAGTGATTTTATCAATTTATCGTTCCATTGCTGCCTTCTCCAGATTTTAAGCAGTTTTCTTCATGTAGTTGGCTGTAGCAAGTTGTTTAATATATCTTATCCTTATCAATCCAAACATGTTAGTCATTTTCCTCTTTTTCCATCTGGTCAAATTTCTTTGTTGATCAATTTGTCCACCCGACTCATGAAACATATCGCCAGCAACTAGAGTTACATGTTGTATTTGGATCTTTTGTTACTTGATTTTTCCCTTTTATCTTCAATCTTCCATCTAATATTTAAAATTGAAAAAAATTTCATATTCGGATCCTTCTGTTAATTGATTTTGACAAGATAACTGAGGCAAAAGTTTGTGTTGATGGAATTTACTGTGTATCAGTGGTTAGATGTTGTAACAAACTAACAATTGTCAAGTAGCATCTATGTGGTATGATAAACATTACCATAAAGGGTCCATGTGCCATTGTTTTGAACTTTCTGTGACCTTTTGTATTTATTCAATCGTAAATTTGAAGTATTGGCATTAAATGTTTGAAGACTAACAATTTTCTTTTCAAGCATACTTATTGGACAGCGATTTTCCAATGATGCAGATTTTGATGGTGAATGTCATAATCTCGTTATTGCATATGGATAATATCTCTGTTAACTTGATGCATTGTGGATCACCATGGAGCGATTCTAAATTATCAAATGCCCATGCTTCAGAAGATGTTTATCCAACTAAAAGCGAAGGGGGAAATAAAATGGTTATATCTTTCACTTCTCTACTACTCGATATATTGTCTCGCAATATCCCATCATCTGTGATTGAATTAGAGAACACACGAGACGATGGTGTGAACACAGCCAGCAGACAGGCACTTGATTGGAGAATCTCAATTTCAAAGCATTTCGTTGAAGAGTGGGAATGGCGTTTGTCAATTTTGCAGCATCTTCTACCATTTTCTGAACGTCAATGGAGATGGAAGGAGGCTCTGACAGTGTTACGAGCCGCGCCCTCCAAGCTACTTAACCTGTGAGTTTTACCCTCCTAATGCATAAAAGAACAAATAATTTGCAACTTTATGTGCCTTTTTTTTATTTAAATAATTATTTGATAGACTATGTAAAAGGTGTCTGTCCTTACTAACGTGTAAGAAGTGCATAACTACCATAGTGTGATTAATTTTGTTGCTTGTTAATAAAAAAGGATTTTGTTGAGTTGTGCACTAAGGGCCTTTGTTAACAAATAAATATAGCATTTATTAAGCATCTTTCTTGCTCAAAGAAGAAAGTGTTAAATGCTGCCGATAAGGGTTGACTCATCTGGTTGGCTTTCCATTTATGGAACACAATAACTCGGGTTTGATTCCTAAGATTGTCAGTTGATAGGTTCTTTGTAACTACCTGCGTAAGTGCTTATTGACCCTGAAGGTATACCTTGATCTTAGACAAGGGTTAGACAACATTACACGCTTTTGAAATTTTCAAGAGAAGACATGCTTGTGCTTTTCTGTTAATGATTCCTATTTTCATTTGTTTAAAAAAACCTGTAACAAGTTCAACATTAAACAAAATTTATGGTTCAGCCTGTGTTGGGAGTTTGGCATTGCATTTTCAAAGATGTCAGTTTGCAAAGATATAAGATTGCTTGGTCATCTGTTCTTATCTCATGTGTTTGCTTTGGATATGTTCTTGTATAGGTTTTCTTTATTTTGTTGTTTTAGATGTTCTGTGAAAACTTTTTGTCTTCCTTCTATGTAATTCTTTCTCTTAAAAAAAAAAAAATAAAAAAAAAAATCTGGTATTGTGTTTTCTCCTTCAGTTGCATGCAGAAGGCAAAGTTTGATATTGGAGAAGAAGCAGTTCATCGATTTTCGTTATCTGCCGAAGACAAAGCTACCCTTGAGTTAGCTGAATGGGTAGATAGTGCCTGCAAAAAAGTATCTGTATGTTCTTCTTTTCATAGTAATCTCTTCACACTGTTGAGCTAATGGCTTTGGCCAATTTTTCCTGTCATATCATGTGATATTGATGTGCCTGGAATTTAGTTATTGATTTTGTAAATATGTTTTTTATGCTCCTTTACTAGATATTATTGCTGTTTTTATTCTGTTGTAAGTTGCCATTCTTTCTTGTGGTAATAGAAGAAACTTAATGAGGAAGAAAGTAAAAATGCAACTGGGGAGGAGTACAAGTTATTCTCAAAACGCGAGAGAGAGAAAATAATCAAGGGGGAAAGAGGCCTCAAAATCTTTAACAAAGCTTTTCAATATCTCTGCATACAAGACAGGGAAGCTTCCTTTAAAAACCCTAGTTTTGAAAATCAATGAGATATCCTAAACAGAATTCTACCTCATAACATTTGTAGGTGGGCAATCTTGAAGACAAATAATCCAGAGAACCGCATAAATTGCACAATGCTACAGAGTTATTCCTTTTTTTTTTTTTAATGTTGATGAAATCACAGCATATTTAATTATTTTTTCTCAATTCCTCTCCTCTGATGAAGTCCTTACTTTTGGTGATTTCATGGATGAGTGTAGTTTCATTGAATGGCTTTTCTTTCATCACTTCTTCTCGTGTTTGTGTATGTGATTGTTCTTTCTTGAGCAGTGCTCCTTTTGGGGATTTCATGGACGAGTGTATTTTCATTGAATGGCTTTTCTTTCATCACTTCTTATGTTTGTGTATGTGATTGTTCTTTCTTGAGCAGTGCTCCTTGGTCATGGTAAACTTATTTGTTGCTATAATCAAAGCTCATGTTGATTTGGATATACTTCTCCCTGCTGATTTTATACTTTCCATTGTTGTTAAAATGGATTCATGGAAAAACCCTCTTAGATCTTTGGCCTGCATGATTTGTCTCCCCACCATATCCTCTTTCTTCTCTTTCATGATGCGGGGAGCAATTTAACGAGTATAATTCTTATGGGTTTGTCCTTCATTGTAGGATTTGTAGATGCTGTTATAATTTTCAAATTACCCATTCCTCATGTTTTATGTGACAAATGTTCTTTTTTAATTAGTATTACCTGCCAAGATTAGTGGTCATGGTTGCAATCTTTTGTATGCATTTCTTGTTGGAATGGTGTTGATGATTTCTGATTGTCTGTCATGAAGGATAATGTATTTCTTCCTATATGCAGGAAGATGATGTGCTATCCCGCATACAAGATCTAGATTTTTCCTCTTTACGCTTCCAGTTGGGCCCCTTGGCTACAGTAAGTGCCTAAAATTATAAGGGCAATTTAGACTTTATCATTGCAACTGATGGGAAAAGAATGTGTTGTAAATGGTTGGTTCTGAGAATGTGCATTTCTTCCCAGATTCTTCTTTGCATTGATGTTGCTGCAACTTCTGCAAAGTCTGCAAAGATGTCACAACAACTACTGGATCAGGTGCTGCTATTCTTTGTTTAATAGATTCACTCAACTGATTTTCCCCTTGACCTGAGAAATTAGATCATAGAGAGGGAAGGAGGAAAGAGCAAACAATAAGTTGTGGGCTAAAATATTTTCCTTTACAGAAGCATGAAAACAAAACAGAGTAAAACAATTTTTTTCATTAGTTTAAGACTTTCTTTTTGTGCATGAAATCGTTATAGATGAGGGTGAGATTTTTATAGTGAAGAAAACTGATGTCCAGTCAGCAAGCTTTCTTTTCATTAAATGCTATTAAATATGTTAACTTTGATCCTTGTCCTTTACTCTTACAAGCTTTTGCCCTGTTGACTAGATGTTATGTTCTTCATTTTTGAACAATGTGCAGGCACAAACTATGTTATCTGAGATATATCCTGGAGGATCTCCCAAAGATGGTTCCACTTATTGGGATCAGATCCTTGAAGTGGGAGTCATCTCTGTGTCACGGCGTCTTCTAAAGCGCCTACATGAGTTCTTGGAGCAGGTAAGGACTTGAATACTATTTATTGGTGTAGGAATTATTTTCAAGTAGATCATTATGTCCATGAAATCCATAGTTCCCCTTTCTGATTTTAGGCATTGGCATAAGGCAACTATATTTCTCAGAAGTCTTTCCAGTGTTCTAGCTCTGTCATCTGGTCTGCCAGACTCAAAAATCTCAGAAAAGTTCCAAGTTCCTCTTTCACATCTGCAGTCTCAAGTCCAATACTTCCAAAACTAACTCCTATTGTTTCCAATGCTTCATGAACTATTTTATTGTTCCCACAATGTCCAGCTTTACTTTTGCTATTCCATTAGCACTACAAATTCTATAAAGGCGGCTGTGATCTTGGTTGTTAAGTCCCATGTTTCGTAAGGATATGGTGGAGATAGCCTTTATAAATACATGTGCATCCCTCCCCCATCGAGTTACGCTCACAATTTATGGTGATATCAGATCCTAGTTTGTGATTGATATGTGTCCATCCTGCAAACTTCACATGTCCAGTGGTGGGCACAAGGGACCTGTGTTTAGTTCCATGTTCTTTAAGGACATGGCCAATATAGCATTTTATAAACACTTGGGGGCATACCTCCCCGTCTGAGCTAGCTAATGAGGGTGGAGTTAGCCCACAATCTTAAGATTGGTAATGATGTTTATATAATCTGCTCCTTCAGGACAACCCTCCAGCCCTTCAGGCAATCCTGTCTGGTGAAATTGTCATCACATCATTGAAAGAGTCTCACCGGCAAGAGCAGAGGGAGCGTGCACTTGCTCTACTGCATCAGATGATTGAAGATGCTCATATGGGCAAGCGACAGTTTCTCAGTGGTATCTCTTTACTTTTTCTTTGGGCATGATAATGGCATTGTTTCCAAAGTGATGCATACTTTTATCTACGGGTATATTGGATGGTCTCTATTCCGGCAAAGTACTACTGCTCTGATTATAACATGTTTTTATACATAATCATAGGTAAGCTTCATAACCTTGCAAGAGCTGTTGCTGATGAAGAAACTGAACCAAGTACTAGTAGAGGTGAAGGATTGTATGCTGATCGAGGTGTTGTTGCCACGAACACTGACAAGGACATTGTACTTGGGCTTGGTTTAAGAGTTGTTAAACAAATTCCTTTGAGTTCAAGTGGAGGAGAAACAGGCCTACAGTCTAGTGGTTATGACATTAAAGATACTGGGAAGAGAATATTTGCTCCCTTGAGTGCCAAACCTATGACGTATCTGTCACAGTTCATTCTTCATGTTGCAGCAATTGGTGACATAGTTGATGGGACTGATACAACTCATGATTTTAACTTTTTCTCAGTTGTATATGAGTGGCCTAAGGATGTAAGGTTCTCCAAATATTTGAATTATTTGACTGTTTGATTTTAGACATAACAATTACCATAATTAAGAGTATCTTAAATCAGTACCTGTTTTATATGACAGTAGATCTATTTTCATAATCTGATGATGTCTGTGTATCTCTTTTCGCCCTCCGCACTGCAATTGTGGAAACACATCAGAATATTACAAATTTTTGGAAAACTACCTGTTGTTATTTTTTAATGAAGTAAAAAACAGATGCTTTTATTATTATATTGTTCAATAGTTAAATTTGTTTGTAATTACCTCTTTCTTACCGTGAACAAAGTCTGCGATCCATTTATATAAGTTGCTACTTCATTTTAAAATGTAGTTAGGGTTTTGGTGCAACAATAAGGATGATGTCTTGTAACTTGGTGTCTGTAGGTTTTGGTCATGGAAATAGCCTTTGACCCTTCCCAACCCCACAATGGTGGGGCCTTGTGTAAATTGTCTACTATCTTTTTTTTTTTTGAATCTTCATAAAAAATTTGATGTTTCAGGTTATGACCATATGTGGTTTTTCTTTAATCACCTATTATTTATTGTTCTATTGTGCAGCTTTTGACCCGGCTTGTTTTTGAAAGAGGCAGTAGTGATGCAGCTGGAAAGGTAGCTGAAATTATGTTTGCTGATTTTGTGCATGAGGTGATTTCTGCATGTGTGCCTCCAGTTTTTCCTCCACGATCTGGACATGGATGGGCATGCATTCCTGTTGTTCCTACATTCCCTAAGAGCAGCTCTGACTATAAAGTACTGTCTCCCTCGTCTAGAGATGCAAAACCTAGCTGCTATTGCCGTTCTTCAGCAACACCTGGAGTTGCTTTATACCCTCTCCAGTTGGATGTGGTGAAGCATTTGGCAAAAATATCACCAGTGAGGGCTGTCTTAGCATGTGTATTTGGGAGCAGTATACTGTACAGTAGCAGTTGCTCTTCAATTTCAAGCTCCTTGAATGATGGATTACTGCAGGCTCCAGATGCTGACCGGTTGTTCTATGAGTTTGCTCTTGATCAATCTGAAAGGTTGCATATCCTATTCTGTCTACATCGGTTGGCAGATGGCAGTTTCATATATACAGTCTCTTTGAACTATTTAACTGCAAACTATAAGTTAGATTGTATCCTTATATATTCTTGGACACTTGATTGCTAATTTTAAAATTCCATTTATATTGATATCTTTCTTTCTTTTTTTACTCATCAAGATGTATTTTCTTATGTATGCCTAGTTATTTAGAAATACATATCTTTCTTTATTTTTCTAATTTTGAAGTTGATATAAATGTTATGTATTTAACCTTTCTTTTGCTTAGATAGTCTAAGCTGCAGGTTTTGCATGCCATCAGCTTGTCTGTATTATTAAATATTACTTCAGCCTTTTCTCCTCATGTGCAGGTTCCCAACTTTGAACAGATGGATACAAATGCAAACCAACCTCCATCGAGTTTCAGAATTTGCTGTAACTGCTAGTCAAACAGCGGATGACAGCAACTGTGAATCAAGAGCTTCTGTTAAGAGAATTCGTGAACAGGACACTGAGACAGAGTCAGACGTTGATGACATTGTTAGTAGCAGTACAGTCCCTGTTACTCTGACAGACCTAAATAGCCAAGGAGTTGAAGCCCTGGACTCCTGGCATGGTTCCTCAAAATCTGAAGCTGCTCAATTTGACACCACAGTGTTTCTTTCTTTTGATTGGGATAATGAAGAACCATATGAGAAGGCAGTGGAACGGTATTATAGTTCAAATTCTTGTCAATTAATTTTCTCCTTTGTGTTTCGTTATTCTTGCATTAGAATGTTGCTTGCATGGCGTAATCAAGCTAGCAAGATGTATACATAACTTCATCAATTTTACTTCATTTTAGTCCTTAATGATTGTTTGTAATCGTAATTTAGCTCCGTTCATAGTCATCCCAACTTTGCATTGTTAAACATTGACCTATGACTCTCTGTGTTTGGGAAAGCTAAAAGATTAAAAATTTAAATTATTTCAATAATAGCTTATTCGTGTAATCCTTTTTATATATAATCAATTTATGTTTGAATACTGTAGCTAAAATGTGACTTCAAGATAATCTATTTTGTTTGGATAGTATGAAGAAGATTGTTTTTGTATGGTATATTACTAAAAAAGATATGAAATGAGTTGTTTATGTTAAGAATAATGGACTATAGTTGGTGTTTTAGCATGTGCTTAATGTGGCATTAGAAATATAGTAATAGGAAATAACTAGTATTAATTATCTATCCTAGAAATGTGCATGTATTTACTCTGTAATGACTTCATATAGTGATAGGTATCTACACCTGTGTACTTAACAAGCACATATTGAACCTAAACTATTCAACCACATAATGTTTCACACTTCTTTATATTTTTTTGACTAATTCAACATGGTATTGGAGCGGTACCATCCTGTGTGACTTGTCCCATCACAACTCCGTTGTTGAGTATGCTTTGAGAATTTCATGCCATCAAATTCGTGTATTTTCCTTTGTGTCACTTATTTTCTTTCTCCATTTTTGTTCTTGGTCGTGAATCACTCCAACCAATGTCATGTCACTTTCCAACAGCCTTTTCTTCTCCAAAACACTGCCGCCAACAACTTTTTTGGAGACTAGTCATTTACCAACAATATTCAAACAAGTCTTAGTTTTAATTTGAACGTTTCTTTTATGGATCTTCTACATTTTTTTTAACTTGTTAAAGGCTTCCATATGCTGTTGTTGCAGTGTATTATTGCATTTTTGGGAAATTCCCGCTGATCCAGTGAAATCTCTTCTTCCCAATCATGCAACATTCCAACCAGTTTCATCCCAACTGTCTTGTTGTGTTCTTTCCAGACATATCCAGCATCCCTGAGTTTCTTTGTTGGTGTTTTATGGAGTTCATTTTATATTTTTCTTGATTTTAAGGGTTCTTTTGTAACAAGCATAAATTTTAATAAACTTCTGCTTGAGGGGAGTGTTAAGAATAATGGATGACAGTTGGTGTTTTAGCATGTGCTTAATATGGCATTGGAAATATAGTCATAGGAAATAGCTAGCATTAATTATCTATCCTAGAAACTATGCATGTATTTACTCCATGAGTATATATAGTTCTAGGTATCTATACCTATGTACTTCAGTAAGCACGTATGCTAGGTATCTACACCTATGTACTTCAGTAAGCACATATCAAATCTAAACTATTCAATCACATATTGTTCCACACTTCTTTATGTTTTTCCTACTAATCCAACAATTTGTGTTGTATAATATTTGATACTTAGGATTAATTTGGCCAAAGTACTATGATTCTAAAATAATCAGATTCTGCTTATAATCGAAAGTTTCAAAATGTTGGTTAACATTATAAGCTGTTTTTTAGCTTAAAATTATTAACTTCAGATTATAATCTGTTTCCATCAACTTACCAAACATGTTGATTTTTTTTTTTTCAAAACAGCTTTTTTACATGCTATAATTCATTTGCATTGGCATTGAATCAGGTTGCAATTGTTGGACCTTTTCTATTATTATATCGTGTTGGTTTAGATAGATAATGGGGGAATAGTTGAAATCACCATACCTTCGAATCATGATCTTTTTTTGGGAAGGAATTTCTTAATATATTGTATGTTCTTGGTTCAATATTTTTGAGGCCTTAATTTTTTTTTTTTCTTTCAAGAACTTTGTCACACATCACTGTGTATGGGATAAGGTTTGGCAGCTTGCTTCTATTTACTGTGAAGCCCATGGCCTTTCTGAGGGTTTTTCTAAATGACATGTTGAGGGATTGGAAAGTTTTTAAAACATTGATATATTTCCTTTTTTTTTCCTTGGTTTCTTTTTCTTTGGTTTAGGAGGATGCCTTATCCTCCTCACTTTCTGGTAGTCTTAATAAAATTGTTTTTCTATAAAAAATATTCTTGAGGTACAACTGGTCTTTCTTTTGCAATTTGATGTTACAGTGTTCTTTCTGCTTCTGTTATAGACTAATTGAGGAAGGAAAGCTAATGGATGCTCTTGCACTCTCGGATCGCTTTCTCCGTAATGGGGCCTCTGACCAGCTTCTTCAGCTACTCATTGAACAATCAGAAGAGATTCATTCCAACTCTGCACAGCATCATGTATATGGAGGACGTAATATTCGGAGCAATAGCTGGCAGTATTGCCTACGGTTGAAGGACAAACAGCTGGCAGCTAAACTTGCCCTAAGGTGTGTGATTAATTTCATTTTCTTGATTTTGTGGTGAGTCTGTGCATCTTGTGAATGATACAAAACCATTTATGTGACTGTCAATTCCTTTTGCTAGATATAAAAGCATTGCTGGGCTTCACATAACAACTTAAAGCTTTTAGGAGAGTTAGTTCTTAATAGCTTAATATTTTAGGAGACCTGGTTTTAACTAACACTCTATTATATCTCTTCATTTTTAGCTTGTTTATATTTATGATCACTGTTAAGTTGCATCATACAATATCTCAGCCTGTGATGCCATTTCAAAATCTTATAATAGGTATGTGCACACTTGGGAATTAGATGCTGCTTTGGATGCTCTCACGATGTGCAGTTGCCATCTGCCACAAAATGATCCTATTAGGCAAGAGGTGCTGGAGTTTTCCATTTGTTCTTTCTGTTGATACTATATTTTTACATCAATGTGACCACTATGCTAGGGTACTCTCTAAATGGTTGTCAAACCTGTAATAGATGTGTATTTGTTAACAAGTACTTGGTGAGTAAACATGGGTACATAGTGTATTTGCATGTGTTTTGTTTGTGTATAAACATAGTTATCTGATAGGTTAGGGTTCATCTTGGTCAAGAACTACAATGAGTTGGTATAATTCAAATACAAGCCAATCAATGCAAAAAGACCTTTTGTTGGATTTGCTATTAAAGGAAACAAACTGCTTTTGCATCCCTTCAAATCATGTGTGCTCGACATATGTTTGCTTACTTGACATATTTAAGGGAGCATTGTTGATAACTTGGTGGATCATTATGAAAATGATGTATCTTATGGTTTAATTACGTTGTTATGTATGTTATTGTATTTCTTGATCCACCCATATACTGGTTTTAAAAAAATTGACATACCCCATATGGTACTGAACAACATTTTTCTTTGTAATGCTTAGATTTTGCAAATGAAACAAGCTTTGCAGAGGTACAGCCACATAATGAATGCGGATGATCATTATACAAGCTGGCAAGAGGTTGTATTCTCTTTTATGAGCTGTTAAATGCCTTTCTTCATAAGTTTACATTATCCTTAAATGAAAATGCCAGTAAATGATATATTACTAATATAATTGTTTCTAGAAATATATTTGTCGTGGCCCCATTAAAAAAGTTGTTTGTATATCAGGTTGAAGCAGATTGCAAGGAAGATCCAGAGGGGCTTGCACTTAGATTAGCTGGAAAAGGAGCTGTGTCTGCTGCACTAGAAGTGGCAGAAAGTGCAGGAGTGCCAATTGATTTGCGCAGAGAGTTGCAGGGACGGCAGCTTGTGAAGCTTCTAACAGCTGACCCTCTTAATGGTGGAGGACCAGCTGAAGCCTCACGCTTTCTTTCTTCATTACGGGACACAGATGATGCTTTGCCAGTTGCTATGGGTGCAATGCAGCTGTTGCCCAATTTGCGGTCAAAACAACTTCTTGTAATCAATCATATATTTTGCCTATGTTTTCCTTGTTCGATGATATAAGTTGCTTTAAGCTGTACTATATGGATTTGTTTAATCCCATCCTCATCTTTATGATTTGTGACTGTTTCTCTGTTTTTTGTTTGAAGGTTCATTTCTTTCTGAAGCGGAGAGAAGGGAATCTGTCAGATCTTGAGATTTCTCGGCTCAATTCATGGGCTTTAGGGCTTCGGGTGCTGGCTGTCTTGCCAGTTCCATGGCAGCAAAGGTGCTCTTCCCTGCATGAGCATCCTCATCTGATTTTGGAAGTGCTGCTCATGAGGAAACAATTGCAGTCTGCTGCACTGGTATTGCAAATTTATCTTTGGTTGGATGCTTTTGTTAGCATGCATTATTATTCATTTACTCATTTTTTTCAGAAGTACTAATGGAGAAGCATTAGGGATGCACTTGTCTCATACTAATTTTTGTGTATTATTTTGACGTGGCATGAAAATCCTTTTTTTTTTTTTTGTGGTAGACTTCTAGTTCTAGATTACATGTCAGTCACATTCATTGTGATGTTTTCCTTTGTGTCTGTAGATATTAAAGGAATTTCCTTCCTTACGAGACAACAATGTAATTACTACATGCGCTGCTAAGGCCATTGCCGTCAGCATCAGCTCACCTCCTAGGGAACACCGCATATCTGTTTCAGGATCCAGACCAAAGCAGAAGGCAAGATCGGGTGCCCCACCAAGGATGTCTTTTACAAGCAGTCTAAGTAACTTACAGAAAGAGGCTCGAAGGGCTTTTTCATGGGCCCCCAAAAACAATGGGGACAAAAATGCTCCAAAAGATGTTTATAGGAAAAGAAAAAGTTCTGGATTGTCTCCTTCTGACAGAGTTGCTTGGGAGGCGATGACTGGGATTCAAGAGGATCGTATTTCATCTTTTTCTACGGATGGGCAAGAACGGCTTCCTCCCATTTCAATTGCTGAGGAATGGATGCTTACAGGTGACCCTCTAAAAGATCAAAGCATCCGATCATCTCACAGATATGAAAGTGCCCCAGATATTACCCTGTTCAAGGTAGAGTTATAGTTGATATTTGTACTTGATTTTATGTTGAGATCCTACAACTGTGCCAGGATATCATACTGAGAATTTGGTGCTGTTGCTTTTTGGCTTCGTAGAATGTTTCTGCATTTGTAAGTTCTGATAACTGAAGCCATCATCGATGTGTTTCGATTGATGTTGATAACCAAAGCCGTTGTAGTTGCTTTGTGGTTCCATAGTGTTTTTCTCCTGTTTTAATCGACGCAATTTTGTCTTTGCTGAATGCTTGGGTTGTAGGCACTCCTTGCTCTTTGTTCTGATGAGTCTGTCTCTGCCAAAATTGCCCTTGACTTGTGTGTTAATCAAATGAAGAATGTCTTGAGCTCCCAGCAGTTGCCTGAGAATGCATCTATGGAAACAATTGGTCGAGCATATCGTGCAACAGAAACATTTGTCCAGGTATTTATCAGAAAAGGGTAATTTTATTGAGTAGTGTTTGACAGTAGTCATTTTAAGCAGTACGGTTATTTGTTTTACTTCAACATGTTAGACTGCAGTTTTTCTCTGATTACCATCGTTAGAATTTTGCTTGCAGTGAAAGTGCAATTATTCTAATGTTGTATTTGCAGGGTCTACTATATGCAAAGTCCCTCCTAAGAAAGCTAACTGGTGGCACTGAATTGTCAAGTAATTATGAAAGAAATCGGGATGCTGATGACACATCATCAGATGCTGGTAGCTCTAGTGTGGGGAGTCAACCCACAGATGAGCTATCTGAAATCTTGTCGCAGGCAGATGTATGGCTGGGACGTGCAGAGCTGCTCCAAAGCCTTTTGGGATCAGGGATTGCTGCTTCTCTTGATGACATCGCTGATGCAGAGTCATCTGCCCATCTTCGTGACAGGTTGGTTGTGGAAGAACGGTATAGCATGGCTGTGTATACCTGCAAAAAATGTAAGGTAAACAAATTGCCTGTCAGTCATTCAGTTACTGGAACTGCTAAATTGCCTTTATTGTGGGTTTTGAAAAAGAACATTGCCCTTCTTTAGATTGATGTCTTCCCAGTGTGGAATGCATGGGGACATGCGTTGATTCGGATGGAGCACAATGAACAAGCTCGTGTGAAGTTCAAGTATGTGAAGTTTATCATTATTACTTCTTAAAGCTTTGAAGCACATTACTTAGTGACATGCATGAGCATGGACTCCAGCACAGTAACATAACTGGAGATGTGCGATTGGATTTCACATACATGTGACTCATTAAAAGTATTATATATTTATTTCATTTCAGGCAAGCTCTTCAGTTGCACAAGGGTGATCCTGGACCTGTAATTTTAGAGATTATTAATACAATTGAAGGTGGTCCACCAGTTGATGTTTCAGCTGTTCGTTCCATGTAAGGTGTTTTGCAATTCTGATTGTTGTCTGTTTCTGTAATCTACTAGGGCTTTTCTCGTTAGAAGCTTGGTAAATTGTGTCTCAAGAATCAAGAGAGTCTCTAGTAGCTGTACTGAATGTTTGCACTGTTCTTCCTATTTTTTTTTTTATTTTTTTGGGTTTTTTACGTTTTGGTAAAAGTTTGTTGTTCTGATAATTAGATAATGAACTTCATATGATGACCCTTGTTAAATATCATGAAACCATCTCTCCCAAAAGTTTAAGGTGGGTAGAGGTACATGAATGGTTTTATACTCTAACATGCTTACTCATGGTATGCCTCCTTTTGGGTTTGAAGCGTAAACAATTTTTCATAATGAGGGATAACAGGGATTGAACCCCTGATCTCTTAATCATGGTGACTCTTATATCATATCATGAAACCACCTCTCCCAAAAGCTTAAGCTGATGGGTGGAGGGACATGCATGATTTTATACTCTACCATTTGTTTTTATCATTATGATGGTTGATTAACTGAATTTTGCTAGGAGTGCTGCTGTTTCTGTACCTAATTGGGGCAGGGTAGGGTTGATATGTGAGTAGAAAGTTATCTGATGTCTAGTCACATGCTTTCTTGTGCTGTGCTAAAACCTAAATATATTGATTGCTTGACCATTTGCATGGTCAAGGTGGTTAATTTTTCAAAAGTATTACTTCAATTTTTTTTGAAATGGAATTAGGGTAAAAGGAAGAATGCCAAGGGGGAAAACAGTGAGTGAAGGTGCCTTTAGATCTTGGTCATTGCATAGAAAAATTACCTAATTATATTTCTGATTCAGGTATGAACATCTGGCTAAAAGTGCACCCACAATCTTGGATGATTCTCTCTCTGCTGATTCATATCTCAACATCTTATACATGCCATCAACATTTCCCCGTTCAGAGAGGTCAAGACGATCTCAAATATCGGAAAATAATAATTCTATATATAGTCGACACTTTGAAGATGGTCCTCGGAGTAACTTGGATAATGGTAGATACACTGAATGTGTTAATTACTTACAAGAGGTGAGCATTACTCTTCCTTATCTGCAAATAATTGACTCATGAACTCCTTTCATATATTTTGAAAAAATAGTAAGAGTATGGACTATGTGGGTTTTGCAATTGGAACTCAGTTAGTGATTGATTTGTGGTATTGTATGGGGTCTATGGACTGCTATGTAAAACTTTGCTAATGACCATGTGATTTGTGGGGGAAAAAAAAGGGAAGAAAAAAGTATGCACTTTATGGACTTCTTATGCCATTGTTAATGATGGAGATTTCAGATTCATGTGCAATTTGTTAATTGCACAATGGTAGAGTTAAGCCATAATAGTATTGTTAAGGATATATAGTTAATTAAGCAAATTAATTGACTGCATCAGTTTCAGTGTTTCACAAATCTATATCTACCTTCCATGGGCTTTTCTACCAAGTCCGTGTCTATTTTTTCTGCTTTTCATTATTTTGTGTTAAACAAAATAAGTTGCAACTCTATTTTAGTTTACTATTATATATATGAATCTTTTGTGCTTTTCTTATAACTTTTAGATTTCCTAATTGTCATTTAAACTTTGCAGTATGCACGCCAGCATTTGCTTGGCTTTATGTTTAGGCATGGTCACTACCATGATGCTTGCTTCTTGTTCTTTCCTCCTGATGCTGTCCCCCCACCACCCCAGCCATCAGTCACAAGTGGAGTGTCGTCTTCATCTCCCCAAAGACTAGATTCTTTGGCGACTGATTATGGGACAATTGATGATCTGTGTGAATTGTGTGTTGGTTATGGTGCTATGTCTATTTTGGAGGAAGTCATTTCAACTAGAATGTCATCGCTTAAATCAGAGGATGCTGTTGTGAATCAGTATACAGCTGCAGCCCTTGCCCGTATTTGCCTCTATTGTGAAAATCACAAGCATTTCAATTATTTATACAGGTTTCAGGTAATTATTTTTCGCCTAATGAGTTATTTAGTTGGAAGCAAGGCTAAATATTTAAGATACTGGTGATTAACCCTTTTCTTTCTTTGGAGAGCATTTGGTCCTCTCTTTTTCACAAGTTACATTATAGAGTTCTATACTTGACTTATTTGTGGCTTTTAAAGCTATCAGATCCTTTAGTCAGGCTTTTTCAATTCATTTGCTGAGTTGTGTATTTTCTGTGTCCTGTTTATTTTGGTTCACTTTTGTTATTTTAGAGTAGACCTTGTCATTGCTCGTTAAGTTTTTCTCCTTCTATGCTTCAGCCTAGTGTAAAACAGAGGTTCCATAATTTTTAGAATTTAACCAAGCTTCAAACCAATTTCTTACTGATTCTGACCACTTCTTGAAATACTGTCCTTCCCATCTTGAGAACCCATCTAGTTCTTTCTTTTCTCAGAACAGTGAGTAACCCCATCCTCTCAAGATAGCAGCAACCTTATCATTGCACGAAAACTCATCCTCTAGGCTAATCTGCATGAACTGTTCGAAATTATAATATAATAACCTGGGATTTTCCCAAAAGTCTCACTCTGGAAATAAGCAGCTGCTAGGCAATGCAAAGACAAATCAACAGAAATTCAGAAGTTATGCCAAAGTCTCACATTTATAAAGGAAGTACTTTTATGTAGCCTTTAATATGCACCATTCTTAGTGTTAATCCTATGTAGCTAGAGTGTCATTGATCAAATGTGAGACTTGACTTTGAGAGGACTTCTAATTCCCAAATTATCATGAACGATCCTCCCAAAAACTTAAAGCTATTGGGTAGAAGCACACAAATGGTTTTATATTTAATACACCCCCTCACATGAAGGCCTCTTTTGGGCTTGAAACATGTACAATGCACAGGTTCACCTTATTTTGTGCTAAAATTTTAATTATTTTATTTAGAAGAATAGGGCAACAAGGATCAAACTCAGACTTTTTGGTCATAGAGGCCATCATACCATATTATGAACCATCTCTCTTAAAACTTTAAGCTATTGGATAAAAACACCGAATGGTTTTATGTCTAATATGGGGTGGGTTCAATTTAAAAATAAAATAAAATTATCGAGACCTTAGATTGAAAGGGAGGTTGTCAAACAAAGATATATAGCTGGATGTGGCTTCTTTTCCAATGATCTCAACTCTCATTAGCTAGAATTGATCCTAGGAACGTAGTTTAGCTTTAAGATCACATATTCAACCATGTGGGTGCCATATATCGCTAGTTGTCCTCTGACCAACAGAACTATATTTGTGTTTGTTATTGTTTTACTATGTTATCACCACCATTACTTGTCATAATGGCATTGATGTTCTATTGTAAATTGAATTGATTGTATGACTTCTATTTCCTGCATGGAGCAAAATGCTTCGTACAACAATTGATGGCCTTAAGTAGACTCCCTCCTTTTCAAAATATCTGTTCACTTTCAGACTTCACATTTCAAAATATTTGTCTACGTCTAGACAGCTTCACATTCCAATGTGGTATTTATTTATTTTTCCAATCATATTCCTAAGTAATTTCACTTGCTAACCATTAATTTTTCAAAAATATTACATTTAATAGAGGTATATTAGTTCATTTACTATATTTTATTTCATTCCCAATACGTTTATTATCTTTCTTAATACCTGTGCTTGTCCAAAAGTGACAAATATTTTGAAAAGGAGGGAGCAATTATCTTTTTAATTTTTCTTTTGGGGGATGGTTTTGGTTTGCTAATGATCTACAATATTCAGGTAATTAAAAAGGACCATGTTGCTGCTGGACTCTGCTGTATTCAGTTGTTTGTGAATTCTTCTTCACAAGAGGAAGCCATAAGACATTTGGAACATGCTAAGGTATGTCTGTAATTTGAAAGGAAAGTTAGCAGGGTTAATTTTTAGCCTATGCAAGATACCAATATGCTTATTTTGTTATTGAAGAAATAATTGAATCAGTTATTCAAGTTCCATTCTTTTAAATCCAGGAATATATGTTTATTTTCTCTTTTTTATTTTGTGTTTGGGAACCTTTTTGCATCAAAGAATATTAGAAGGGAAGAAGTGATTAATTTGATATGGGTACAAGTGATTATGATTAAGAATGATATTTGTGAGACATACTGTGAAAAGTTTGTTGAGGACTAATTTATGGCGAGGATCCAGTTGGGGTGATCCAATTGATTATTTTACAATCATTTTGTTAGAAACCACAATGGCAACCAGAAAAATAAAAGGGCTGAATGTGTTATTAACACCCTCTAGATGAAACAGCATAGATCATTTGGGGAAGAAGAAGAAACCAAGGCAGGATGAAATTGAAAAGGAAGTTCATGCTTGGACTCCCCAAAAGCTTAATCTCAATGTTCTGCCTTTCCCCCTCACACACTCCCTCTTCCCTACACGTCTCCTCGCCTGACTCCATATGCCAACTCAGCAGAGTAGGTTACAATTGTGCGCCCCCCACTACTGCCTAATTCTCTCTAGGTCTATTTCCCTATTTGCCCTTTCTTCATTACGGTCTAGTAATTTGTGGTTTCCTAACACATTTGTTGCCAACATAATTTAAGATATGGGTTGAGCTTACTTGGGCTGCTGACATGGATTTACTATGCATCTGAAATAGATTTATACTTCAGGAAAACTACGTACAGCGAATGGGTTAATCACTAAATCAAACTTCTTAATTGGCTCACAAAATTAGCTGAAGCTTTGGGCTGTCGTCTTTGGATGCTTATGTTTAAATTGGGAAATAAAATAAAAAAAAGAAAACAAAAACACTAAAATGTACAATATATGTTTTAAAGAAAGTATTTTAAGACTCTTATTACATTTCTATTTGCATAAACTGTTTCACATACTCTATTTTTTGTTAATAATTCTGGGTCTGCTTTGCTTATTGATATAGATACATTTTGATGAGGGTTTGTCTGCAAGGCACAAAGGTGGGGAATCTACCAAGCTTGTTACGAAAGGGCTTAGAGGAAAAAGTGCCTCTGAGAAGCTTACGGAAGAAGGTCTTGTCAAATTTGCTACCCGGGTATCAATTCAGGTAATTGGACATATCCAAACTGTTGAAATATATCATATGTTGAATTATATCATACATTTATGTTTTTTGTCTTTATCCTTTATTATGATAGATATGGCTAGGTAAGCATTTATTATGATGGATATGGTTAGGTAAGTTAGTATCTTTCACATTTATTAGGTAGTTCTCGCAATGTATCTATAAATTATATCTTTCTCTATACAAAAAAATAAGTGAAATAGAATTATTTCACTTCTATAATTCCTAGCCTTTCTTCAAGTTTCTTTTTCAAGTTGGTATCAGAGCTCCCGATCTAGGAGCCTGATCACTTTTCCACTGCCTTTCAGCCTTCATTGATGAACATTTACAACCTTAATTGTTGTAGCTATTTATCCATTTTTTTTTTCTTTCGTCGAATTTTTCCCTATTTTTTGTTCCTCTCCGTCACTGTTGCAAACCTCTAGCTGCCCTTCTTTTTTTGACCCTTTCCGACCCCTTCTGACCCACTCCGACCATCCTCCAGCCACCTTATCACCATGGCAGAACCTAAAACCTCCGCTGCTATTACACCTACACCTTTAAATCCTAATGACCTTCCTGTTTTGCACCCAACCTATCACTTGAACGGAAAAAATTGCTTGCAGTGGGCTCAAGCTATCCAGCATACTCTCAAAGGTCATCGGAAATTGTCCCACATTGAGGGAAATCCTCCTGAAAAGGACAACCCTACTTTTGAGGCTTGGGATAATGAGGATTTTCTCATCACGACATGGCTATGGAACTCTATGATTCTTGAAATCAGTCGGAATTGGATGTTTCTTACTTCCTCCCATGCAGTTTGGGATGTACTTGGCAAAATTTTCTCCAAGAAGTAGGATATTGCTACTTGTTATGAGTTGAAGTATTCTCCACCAAGCAAGGAGCAATGTCGGTAACAAATTACTATGGTGTTCTCACTGGTCTATGGACTGAGTTGGACCAATACCAAAACTTGCGGATGGAATGTAGCAAGGATACTTCTACTTTGGCAAACTTTATTAATAGGACAGGACTTTTTAGTTTTTCTCTGGCTTAAATCCAGAATATGATCCCATTCGAGTTCAGATTATGGGTAAAGAGCAACTCCTATCTATATCTGAGGTGTTCTACACTGTGCGGGGAGAGGAAAGTCGTAGGACAGTTATGCTTGATGACAAACCCAGTAGTGGTTCAGCTTTGGTCACTGGCAAGACAGCCAAGCCAAGACCCCTTTCTTCCTTTTCAAGGCCTCCCTGAGATAGTCATTAGTGCCCCTATTGCAAGAAGTTTGGGCATACTAAAGAGACTTGCTTTAAATTTCACGGGAAAGACAAAGTTCTTAGCCACACAGGAGGATTTCATAGCCTACCAATTAGTCAAGCCTCTATGGCTGCATCAAGTGATGCCCCCTCTCCTCAAGTGGATGATGAAGTTCCTGCCCTTAATAAGGATGAGTTTACACTCTTACGGTCTCTCATAAGCCCTATTAGTAAGCTTTCTGGCTCTTGCTCTCTAACCTTGTTTGGTCAGGTTCCTTGTTCTCAATCTTTTCATGCATCTGATACTGAATGTAAGGATTTATGGATCATTGACTTTGGTGTGACTGATCATATGACCTCTAAAACACCACATTTTTCTTCCTACCTTCCCATTTTTGAAGAATGCCATATCACTGTAGCTAATGGCTCCCAAACCTCAGTTGCAGGATCTGGTAGCATTTCTCTTCACCCTTCCTTACACTTAAATAATGTCCTTCGCGTTCCCCAACTTGCCAGTAACCTTATCTCTGTTCATAGGCTCACCAAAGATCTTAACTATTTTGTAACTTTTTTCCATTCACATTGTGTTGTTCAGGATCTTGTCATGGGGAGGATGACTGGAGTTGCTAAGGAATAAGGAGGGTTATATTATCTCCTTAATGCACTAGCTGAAGGTGATAGTAGACAAAAGATACTAGCTACATGTTATACTGCAAATTCAGAATCTCAGGCAGCACAAATTTGGTTACACCATAGGCTTCTAGGACATCCTCCTTTTCAATTAATAAAGTCTATGTATCCGTCTCTATTTTTAAAGAAGTCAATTGAGTCCTTTTCTTGTGAAGTTTGTCAATTTGCTAAACACCACCGAGTGTCATTTCCATCTAATTTTAATAAAAATGCTGAACCTTTTGCACTTATTCATTTTGACATCTGGGGTCTTACATCTATTCCTAATATCAGTGGCACAAAATGGTTTGTTTCTTTTATTGATGATTGCTCACGTGTCACTTGGCTTTTTCTTATGAAGGATAAATATGAAGTTTTTCAACTCTCTGTTCAGTTTTATTGTATGATTAAAAACACAGTTAGGAAAATTCATTAAATAATTACATTCAAATAATGGTAGGGAATATGCGAATCAATAGTTTTGTAATTTTACGAAAAAACATGGCATTATTTATGAACTTACATGTGTTGATACTCCCCAACAAAATGGTGTGGTAGAGCGGAAGAATAGGCATTTACTAGAGGTTACCTGCACTCTTCTTTTCCAAATGTCTGTCCCTAGCTCTTATTGGGGTGAAGCGGTTTTAACAGCTACCTACCTGATTAATAGGGTGCCTCTTGGGTCCTTGGTAATGTCTATCCCGTTCAATCTATGTTGTCTCACTTTCCCTTTGTTCCAATTATGCAAAGTTTACAGCCTCGGGTTTTTGGATGTCCAACCTTTGTCCATGTGCATCATCAACATCATACTAAACTTGATCCTAGGGCTATCAAATGTGTTTTCATAAATTATGCTCCTAACAAAAAAGGATACAAATGTTTTCACCCATCCAGTCACCGTTTCTTTGTCTCTTTGGATGTTACATTTTGTGAAACTAAGTCGTTTTTTTAGTCCTTCGCTTTAGGGGGAGAGTCTAGCAGTGTTATCAAATGGCGGCCATGGCGGCGCCATGGCGTGGCGGATTTTGGCCCCTCCGCCATGAGAAGATTTGTACATTATGGCGGCCATGGCGGCGCCATGGCGGTCTTATGGCGGGCATAAATGGCGGATTTTTGGTCTACCGCCATCAGCCGCCATCCGCCATTGATAACTTTGGAGTCTAGTAGAAGCTGAGACCTTTCTTCCTCAATCCTTCCTCCCTTTCCCATCATCACAAGAGTTAACTCCCTCTAGTTCCCAAGGGTTAGTGTCTTCCACTACACTACCTAAGGAAGCTCAGAAGAAACCACTTTTGGTGTATGAAAGGAGAAAGACACCCGATATGATCCAGCAGCAACTTCAAGAGTTTGAACTTATGGTAAGTACTGAAGAAACTAACTCTATCAATATTTGTGAATCCAACCTAGATGACTTACCAATTGCCTTGAGAAAAGGAAAAAAGACTTCCACTAAACATCCTATTTCTCTATCTCCTCTAAACACCTTTCCTTGCAGCATCAAAGTTTTATTGTAGCTATTGATTCCATACAAATCCCAAACTCAGTACAAGAGGTATTAAAAAATATGAACTGGGTTCAAGCCATGAATGAGGAAATGAGGGCGGTAGAGAAGAATGGAATGTGAGAGATTGTTGAGAGGCCAAAAGCTAAAAGGCTGGTCGGATGTAGGTGGATATACATTGTGAAGTATCAATCAAACGGTCGGTTAGATCTACATATATAAAGCAAGACTAGTTGCAAAAGGGTACACACAGACGTATGGAATTGACTATGAGGAGATGTTTACTCTTGTAGCAAAGATGAATACAGTCAGAGTCTTGCTTTCTCTTGCAGCTTACTTTGGATGAGATTTGCATCAATTCGATGTAAAGAATGCATTCTTACATGGAGACTTAGAGGAGGAAGTTTATATGGAAGTTTCTCTTGGATACGATGTTACCAATGGAAGAAACAGGGTATGCAGGCTAAAAAAGGCTTTGTATGGGTTGAAAAAGTCTCCTCGTGCATGGTTTGGGAGATTTGCAAAAACCATGATGTCGCTTGGATACAAGCAGAGTCAAAGGGACTATACTCTTTCCCTTAAACATACAATTGGAGGAAAACTTATGATTCTCCTGGTATATGTGGACGACATCATTGTATCAGGTAATGATCCAGTTGAGAAGAAGCTCTTGGATGACAAGTTAGCTGCTGAATTTGAAATGAAAAATCTAGGAAAATTAGGATACTTCCTTGGAATAGAGGTGGCACGCTCTCTCAAAGGAAATATATCCTAGATCTACTTAAAGAGACTGGGAAGCTTGGTAGCAAAACTGCTAGAGTTCCCATTGAACAAAACCATTGAATGGGAAGTGAAGAGGAGAATTCCAGTGTTGATAAGGCACAATCCAAAATTTGGTGGGAAAACTCATATACCTGGCCCATACTAGGCCCGACTTGGCTTATGTTGTGAGTGTGGTTAGCCAATTCATGCATGATCCTAAAGTGAGACACATGCAAGCAGTAGAAAGAATATTATGGTATCTTAAGGCCATGCCTGGTAGGGACTGCTGTTCAAAATGGTGACAAGCTTTCTATAGAAGTCTACACTGATATTGATTATGCATGTTTTATTAGTGACAGAAGTTCAACATCAATCAACATCAGGATATTGTATGTTTTTAGGAGGAAATTTGATGACTTGGAGAAGCAAAAAGCAAAATGTTGTTGCAAGATCAAGTGCAGAAGCAGAATTTCGTGCCATATCACAAGGAATTTGCAAGCTACTATGGTTGAAAATTATCTTGGATGACTTGAAGATAAAATATGAGGCTCCTATGAAGATGTTAGGTGAAAATAAATCGGCTATTAGCATCGCTTATCACCCTGTCCAACATGATAGGACGAAGCATATTGAAATTGACCGACACTTTATCAAGGAGAAATTGGATAGTGGACTTAGAGTCACAATACATGTTCTTTCCGAATTACAGCTAGTGGATGTGTTGACTAAGGGTCTATCCACAGAGCGGTTTCAGGAGCTTACACGCAAGTTGGCAATGATAGATATCCATTCACTAGCTTGAGGGGGAGTGTTGAAATATATCATATGTTGAATTATATCGTACATTTATGTTTTTTTTGTCTTTATCATTTATTATAATAGATATGGTTAGGCAAGCATTTATTATGATGTATATGGTTAAGTTAGTATCTTTCACATTTATTAGGTAGATCTTGCAATGTACCTATAAATTGTTTCTTTCTCTATACAAAAAAATATGAGATAGAATTACTTCACTTCTATAATTCCTAGTCTTTCTTCTAGTTTCTTTTTCAAGTCAAACCTTATATTGGGGTCACTACCAATACTAAGTCTTGTCTCACTAGGTCGAGTCAGCTATATTGAGATCACTGGTTTAATAAATAATTTCTGAGGACAAGCTTAGTAAAGCAAATTTGGAACTCAAAATGACATTAGAGGACTTCCCTTGACTATATGGACACTTTTGTTCTTTTGGAAGAGCAGGCACTTATATGCTTAGCAGTGGGAATGCTTAGTGTTTTGTTCAAATTTTGGGATTAAAAAAGTATTTTCTTTCCCAAAAAAGATAAGTACTTCTAAAATTTCTTTGGATGCTTGTTTGTGCTTATAAAAAAAAGCAGGAACAGAAAATAATAAGTTTCTGCTTTTTTCAAAAGCAGGTAGTGAGGCAGTGAGCTGCTTCTGATAAAAGCAGAATCAATAGAAGAGAGAAAATTTTATCCCATGATTTTATGAAATAATGCGGTTACAATCTTATCGCTAAAATTCCTCCAAAAATACCCAACACCATTCCCGTTACCATTTTGGTCCCAAGAGAGACAAGTTTGGTATCAGAAACAAACATGACAATGCGTTAGATTCAAAGCATAGGACTTTAACTACAACTAGGATCCACAGAGCGGGCTGTATATAGTTTTTTTTTTTTTAAAAAAAAAAACAGCTTAGCCAAGTTGCCTATAGGTTTCAAAAGCTGAGGAAATTATGGTGAAAAGCGACATTCAGTAGTCAATTAAGATATTATTCTACCTTCTAAGCATAGGTTAATATTGACAGTAATGTATTTGGTCATCAAGATTAGTTTTTTGTTTCAATTTTAAAATATAAAAACAATGTGAATTAGCATGTCTTGATTTATTCCTGTTGAAACTGAGGGTTTTAGATAGTGAAGGAAGAAAAGAGAGAATAAAGATTTATGGTAATCTGAAAATATATTGATATTATATGTTGTTATTGTAATACAATGAGATAATTCTATTTATAAGTTAAAGACAAAATCTAATCATAATGACATAATCAACCTAAATAAATATAAATCAATCTAAAATATGATATAAAACATTTTAAGATAAAATGGAGATATTGATAGATATTTCCTTATTTCTAACACTTCCCCTCAAGCTAAAGCTTACTAAGCTTTAAGCTTGTTACAATTAAACTCTTAAAATATAAAAATGATATCCATTGAAGACTAGTAAGGCAACTCAGGGATGTTGCATTTTGAAAAAGATAACACAACAAGGTAGCTGAAATGAACATCAGCTTGAACAACTTGTTGGATAATTGCATAACTAGGAAAAAAAGAGACAGACAACTATCAGCACTAGAAGAGACGCAATGAAGATACATACAATAATAGATTGCAAGAACAGCATATGGAAGCCTTGAACAGTTGAAAGATTGGAGATCCAAAGCCAAAAGAGCATATCACCGTTATGACTGAATGAAGACCAATATCCCCATTGGTATGGTTCACAATGGAAGGATGGTAGGAAGCACAATCAAATACTCATTACTCACGGCCACCGGTCACAAAAGGACAAGGGCAAAAGCGGTATTTTCCAAAACACGTCTGCAAAGTGCATGGTTGGTGAAATGGTGGGTAGATCTAGAAAGGGCAGGAGTCACTAGGACAGCGGTGGTGGAAGCAGCGGGAACGGTCCCCTGACACGCCTGCATGCGCGGCGAAAGCAGATGCCGGTGAACAGTGCCACCGAGAGTAGTGGAGGCACGTGGCAGCGCGTCGACGGTCAAATTGGGACCAAACCACCACGGTTTGGCCGCGTATGTAGAGGCGGTGCCAATGGTGGTCTCAGAGGCTGGAACTGTCACCGGAAAAACTTGTCGGCAATGAAGAAGAGTGGCGGAGAGCGACAAACAACGGCTTTTGACTGTTTTCATGCATGGCTTTCAGGCATAATCTGCGCAGGAGGAGGCAAGCATAGTGGTGGGCTCTCCGGCCAGGATCAAAGCTAGAAAAAGGTCTCCAGAGGCAGTGGCAGGGGGTGGACAATGGTTTTCTATTTCCTGGAAGTGACACACAGCAGAGGGAATTGACACACTGTCGAAGGGGTTTACACGGCAAGAAGGAGAATGGAAAGGTCACTGGAAAAGTGGTCAGAAGCAGAAACAGTAGTGGTTTTATGTTTGAAATTTTCTGAAAAGCAAGAACACTGTCAAACCTAAAAAAAAAATAATCGAAGGGCTTGACAGGCAGAGCAAGGGTGGGACAGAAAGAAAAGTAAAGAGTTAGGGACACAATACAAGTGAGTTCCAAATTACTGGAATATCTGCAGCGGAACAATGGACACAGGTCATGGTGGATGGTACAGCTCTGATACTATGTTGAAATTGAGGGTTTTAGATAGTGAAGGAAGAAAAGAGAGAATAGAGATTTATGGTAATCTGAAAATATATTGATATTATGTGTTGTTATTGTAATACAATGAGATAATCCTATTTGTAAGTTCAAGACAAAATCTAATCATAATGACATAATCAACCTAAATAGATATAAATCAATCTAAGATATAATATGGAATATTCTAAGATATAATGGAGATATTGATAGATATTTCCTTATTTCTACCAATTCCACATGGTTAGTTTGAATTGAATATTGGCATATTTTAATTCTATTTAAACTTTTATTTGTTATATGTAAGTAGATAGTTTTTAATTACAAAATAAAGAATATAAATGATTATAGAGTATTTTAAAAAACTTGTCATGTATCAAAATAAAATCATTTTCCACATTCCATAAGAAGTTGTTTATTGTGTCCTTAATTGTAAGGGTGTAAGACAAAATACTTTTATATTTGTTATATCCAAACAATTTAACAACTTTTGATTATGATGAATGTACTTTTACAATTACATCCAAACACAAAACAATTTTCTGCCTCTGCTTCTGCTTGTACTTCTAAAGAAGTACTTCTCCCATAACCTTAACCAAATGAATCCATTATAGAATTTCCGTGGAATGGACGCTTCTTTGTTTTGGACTGCTTAAATAAGTCTCTCTGAATTTTCTGTTGGATAAATATTCTTATATGAATTGTTTGTGAAGTCCTATATTTATTTGTTAATATTTCTGCGGATCGATTATTTTGTAGGTTGAAGTTGTTAAATCCTTTAATGACTCAGAAGGACCGCAATGGAAGCATTCACTTTTTGGGAATCCAAATGATCCAGAAACTTTTAGGTTTGTTTAATTGTTAGTTGTTAAGCTTACTTAGTAGCATTGGCCATACATTTCTCTTGATGTATTTTGAACATTTTGTTTTAAAAAAATTAACAAATTGTATATTGAACCTTTTACCCCGTTTAAGGGGACAGCAAACTCGTCCTTGGTGTATGAAAAAAGTATTTAGATTTAGGCTTTTAGAAGTTCTATTTTGGGCGTTAAGTATTTTTTCGTTGAGCTAAGGTATAAATTTTTTTTAAGTAATTTGATAATTTTGAGGTTAATTATCATTATATCCTCTTAACTACTGAGGTTAGCCAGAGAACGTCATTAGGATTCCTCTGCGGTCCTTGTTATATGCATTCAAATGTTTTAAAGTTGTGGCAGTTATTTCATGGTTTGTATACTGATAATTTATTGCAAATGCTAATGATGTTCCCTAAAATTTCAGAAGGCGGTGTAAAATTGCAGAGGTTCTTGTTGAGAAAAATTTTGATTTAGCATTCCAATTGATCTATGAATTCAATCTTCCTGGTAATTTTTAATTCTCTCTTACAATTACAATCTGATTAGGCTGTCTTGTTTTCTTGCTTTTCAAAGTGTTGTTAGCATATTTAGCCAGGTCTTTTTATTATGTCATGCAGCTGTTGATATATATGCTGGTGTTGCTGCATCTCTAGCTGAGAGAAAAAGAGGAAGCCAATTGACAGAATTCTTTAGAAACATTAAGGGCACGATAGATGATGATGACTGGGACCAGGTATTCTATTCACATGTTCGTTCTCTCTTCTTTGTGAGGAGAGCTTATGTTTATTTCAATGTTTTAATCTGCCTTCAGGTTAAACAACTAGAACTCTTTTAGAATGTATTTGATTGGCATGTTAGCTTTATTGAATGGCTGTGAAAACTTTTGTGGTTGTAAAATCCTTGTGCATGGGAATAAACTGCCAAGTGCTTAATCCCGGAGACGGGTATACATAAAGTTGAGAATGCACTTGAAAGTTCAGGGGAAAAAATTCCTAGTGCTGTCCCTAGTGTAGTTGACTGAGAAGCTACTTAGGCATGTTAGGAACACAGCAGTTGTGGATTATTACCACCAAGGCAGAAGTACCACTCACCCCAGTTTTATTTGCTCAATTTAATTATTGTTTTGGTAATGGTAAAACTTGACTCTATAAACTAGCATCAATAGGTTGCAGCATGCAGACATGGGCTTTATTTTGTCAAAACAATTTAGGAAATTTAGATATACATTTTCTAACATGAATTGTGGTGCACGATAAGTGACTCTTGATCCCGTTGCAAGAAAAAGATTGTCTTCATGCAATATAACAAGTGAACTTGTCTTTAAGAAATTTTGAATGGTGTAGGTATTGGGTGCTGCGATAAATGTATATGCCAACAGGCATAAAGAACGCCCAGACCGGCTAATAGACATGTTAACTAGCAGCCACAGGTGAAGACTTTATCTTCATGCATGTTCAGTTCTGTTATTTTGGGTATAGAAAATATTTTGATATTTTTTATACATTATTATAACTTCATTCCCTAACAATTCAAGGCACAAATATTTTGATATCTATTGTCATTTGTTTCTGTGTGTATTACTATATACTTACTTATTTAGTAATTAGTAGCCACAGTACCGTGTGTATTTTATTCTTGATTTGGGCGGTGCAGGAAGGTTCTTGCTTGTGTTGTTTGTGGCCGTTTAAAAAGCGCATTTCAAATTGCTTCACGGAGTGGAAGTGTGGCTGATGTTCAATATGTTGCTCATCAGGTTAGCTTCTTTCATTTTGGCCTTCACTATTCGATTCATTCTGTCATGATTTCCATATGGTGTTAGATATGCTGCATGTAATTAGCATGTGTGCCATTAGAATGTGTAGGTATCATGTTAATGTGTGTGGCATGGAAATGTGTTGCTGCCAAGTGATGAATATGGCATTGGAAACATTAGGCTATTAGGAAATAGTTAATTATCGAGTCTTGAAAATATGCTATGTATTTATTTCTTAATTGAGTATTTAACTATTCATAGTGCTCTTTGGTGTGAAATTTTTGCATGCTTGGGGAGCGCATTTAACGCATGCTCCACAAATTTTTTTGCATTCTTGTGGCTATTAAAATATTCAAGTTCTGATATCTTTATTATCAATCTTCTTGCAGGCACTGCATGCAAATGCACTCCCCGTGCTTGATATGTGTAAACAATGGTTGGCTCAGTACATGTAACTTACTGCTGGAAGAAAGCATAGATTATGTGGATTGTCCAATGCGCACCTTTTGGTCAATTGATGCACTAGATGTCTTGAAAGCTGGAGTTAGGCCATATCATTTCTCATTGGGGCGGTTAGAAGTTAGAACCAGAGCAATGGGAATCGAGATTGGAAAAATCAAGAGGTGTCTTATTTTGTCTCAATGATTTCACAGTTTCTGGATTTTTTGAAGCAGGTTACTGTGATCTGAGGTATACAAACGTCCAAGTTGTTCCAACGTACGTTACTTTTATCGTGGCCAATTTCATGTTAGGATCACACAATGCCATTGGAAAGGAGAAATCATCGACTGTAAGCATAATAGAGATGTTTCTTAATAGGATATTTTGTACATGAATTTTGAGCCTGTCAACGTATCAAGGCTTCAGTTTCCAATCCCGGGGATTGAAAAATCAGCGTTAGGTCTTAGGAGAGCTTTACCTTTGGATTGATTCGGTCTCGACTTAAAATAGTGGTTGTTTATGTCTAGGGAAAAGTAAGGTGTTCTAAAGATGTTTTTTCACTCTCATCATTTATATGATTTTAAGAGTTTCAATCAGTATTAAATCATTGGGAGTAATTTATATCTGTTGACGAAGAAGGTTCTCCAATCGATAGAGGTTAAAAAATCAATCTCTCTCGAAATTTGGATTTTTGCACAAATAAAATGTAAAAAAGAGATATTACACACTTTCTTGATTTCTTGGTTACGTATATGTCCTCTTTTTTTAATAAAAGTCTATTTGAATTGACTTTCTTATGCTGTAACTTTTTTTTCACAAAAATAACGTAGAAGTTTACTCAAATCGATTTCTATTGTGCATACATTCGAGGCTCAAGTCATGTTGGGTCCACCAAATAAATATCAAAGTTGATTTTAATCGACTTCATAGGCATGTTAGTTTTTGTCAGATTGTGTCAGGAAAACGGTTACAATCGATTTCTGTAATATACAAAAGTCGATTGCAATTGATTTTGTACTGTAATTGACACAATCTGATAATTAAATTTTAATAACATTTAATAATAAAATAATATAATATTTTAACTACCACTATATAATATTACAATATTCTTCTAAATCATATTACCCTAAATTATACTAAAATAAAATAAACACAAGCAAACTATACTATAACAAATTTAGATTAATTACATTTCACATACAAACTAAACCTAAAAAATGATGCTAAAGATATTTTTTTTCCATTCCAATAAAATTAACAAAACCTAAAATTAAACCATCCAAATTTGCCAATTAAAATTAAATTGAATGCCACTAGTTTTCTAAAACTTGAATAATTTCCAATAAATTATTATAGGAAATAAAATGTTTTAACACATTAAATAATCAAATTTAATACCATTTATTTATTCTTTACTTATAAAATAATATACAATACTAATAACAAATTTAAGCATAGTTTTATAAAAACTATTCATGTTCTACTATATATAAAATGAAATATAAGAAAATTAAACTATAAGATGCTACCTACGGAGTTCCAAACTAAAATAAATTTTAAAAAATTAAACTATAAGATGCTACCTACGAAATTCTAGACTAAAATAAATTTAATATACCAGAACAATAAAAAAGAAATAACACCATATATATTGAACAATTTAAAATTTAAGTACAATAAATTTTAAATAAAATAAAATATAATATTATTAAATAAAAAATTAAATCAAGTTACCTGCATCTAGTTTACCCGCAATATGAT
Organism: Dalbergia cultrata; assembly: GCA_031216105.1. NCBI lineage: Eukaryota > Viridiplantae > Streptophyta > Magnoliopsida > Fabales > Fabaceae > Dalbergia > Dalbergia cultrata. The sequence goes on along the minus strand of CM062349.1, from coordinate 33,358,343 downwards.
TAACATCATCAAGATGGTAGAGCTCGCTCTCCATAGCCATCATCATAATAGCGGGGTCAATTGTGACGGAGGGAGGAAGTAGTGAGGGAAAGAGGAAGGGGGGAGTGTTATATTGATGACCATGTAGAGTGAGCTCTACCGTCTTGATATTGTTGATAATATTTCGGGTAGACTGGCAGTGTAAGTATTAAATAATATTATATTTTATTTTATCTTATTTAAAATTTATTATTAAGTGTTATTAAAATTTAATTATTAGATTGTGTCAAGTACGGTACAAAATGATATGACTTGAACTATGCAGAACATAAGTCGATTTGAGTTGACTTCTATATTATTTTTGCAAAAAAGATTTGCAGTATAAGGAAATCGATTCAAATCAACTTCCATTAAAAAAAATAGAAGACATATGTAACTAACTGAAAAATGGGGGAAGTATGTAACCTCTTTCTTTTTTCATTTTATTTGTGTAAAAAATCCTTGAAATTCATATGTAATTATATTTGATATCTCTTCATTTCTAAAATAGTCACGAGAGATTTGTGAGCTTCATTAAAATTGTGATAGCCTTTTTTACCCTCACTAATTCGTTAATTTAAGTGGCAAAATTGATAATGTAGGATAAGTATATAATTATTGATGAAAGTTATACCCCATTGATTTTATATTGATGTATTCATTTTTCAATGTATCAAAATTGCACGGGTTCTCAAAAGTAACTATTAATATGGAAAGGATCGAGTAATATTTTGATAATATTTGATATGGCTCGACTAAAATACCTTTATTATAAGTTACAATAATATGTTTCATCCTTATATGATAAAAAAGTGTTTTAGTTAATTTGTATGTCAAATATTGTTAAAATGTTATTATTTTGTTATTAATAGTTATTTATAAGTGATTTTTTTTTTTTGACACTTAAATTAACGAATCAGTAATTGTAGGGGAGGATAAAGCAATTTTAGAGAACTTTAGGAATCTTTGGTAATAATTTTACCGCCAAAAAAATATATTGGATGTAAATGTACTTATTTTTGGGGTAAATTTAACTTACCCTTATAAAAACCTCTTCTTCTTTTTTTAATGATTTCAGTTTTTATACATTAATACTTAGAAAATAGAGTTTTAGGAAAGTGACAACTCACCCCATCGTAAATTTTGTTACCTAATGAAATTTTAGTAGTTATAATAATATTTTGGCTTTGTGTTAGGGCACTTCATTCACCTAAATGCTTGGAACAAGCTCTTCAAAACCGAATCGTTTAAAAATGAAATGCAAATTACCATGGAGGGATGAGACATGGGGCACTGCTCCTGGGAGTCGACAACACGCCCTGATAGTCTCTCTGTGCATTTTACAGAGGCAGTGCTCACCAACTAGCCTAAGCCTTGCATGAAAATGACATACAACTCTGCTTCTGAAATGAAAACCCGATCCATGGAACCATCTTTTCTTTTCAAAGAAAGAGCTTGTTGAACCCCGTCCTCAGACAGACGCCAGATGCCCAGGGGCAGCCCTTTAAAACATGAATGGTGGATTCAGGCTCCATTCCACATCTGTCACAAAGCAGGTCAACCTCCACCTTTCTTTTCCCATTTTACTCGTCTTGCATAAGAAAAAACTACCAAAGATTTGAGATTAGAGTTTCTAGGTAAGAGAGTTCAACTTGATAAATTAAGCCCAAAATTGTTGTCACACCCTATATTATTTTAGTGCTTGTATATATATATATATATATTGTTGAAAAAAATAGGTACACTTAATAATAGAGCTTAAGTATATGTTAAATTTTCCTAATAGCATTATGTGCTTTAAATACTTTATGCTCTGTAAACTAGCAACGATGTTTCATGTTTGCCGTAATCAAATCCGGAACTAATGTGGAAAAAAATACTGGTTGCACACTTAAATTAAAATAATGAAAACAAAATAAAGTAAATATTTTAAGCAAAGTGCAAAGAAAAATCAATGTTAAATAAATAACTAAATTTGATTTTGTATATCTGATTTAATTTATAAATTTTCAATTGTTTATTGTAAAAAAATCATTTTTTTTTGTTACATATGATGTTAATAAATACCATTAATTAGTTAAAAAAAATAATATAGTACCTTGCAAATAATTTATTTTTTAACCGTCAACACTAGAAATTTATTGAATTCTAACTAATCTAACTTGAGCCCATTCAACCTAGTACAGGAATGAAGTTCTTCCAAAACTAGTTGTTTTTCATTCATGAAACTTGAAGTTGGGAACTTAAGAAAAATAAATTGAACCACTTGAATCAACAAAATTATTGTATGCAATATACTCATTATTTTCCTATGAACAGCTTTTACGTGAGTCCTTAATTTCGAACACATTCTGTCCATAAATCACGTGATTCATGTCATGCAGGTTGTTGATTATATGTTTTCAAATTATAAAAAAGTTAAATAAAACAAAAAGAAATTAAAATAAACGGCTAGTGATGATTCATCAAAATTCGTAACAATTTTCGAGTCATGTATGATTTCAATTGGATAATGTAGGGTATGTTTGTGAGTTTGGATTTTGGAGGGAAAGGGAGGGGAGGGGTGGACTTTTAGTGTAAAATTATATTACAAGTTCTTCCCTTCCTTCCTTCCCATCTCCTCCAAAATCCAAACTCACTGTGGAGAATAAAAACCCGTTCATGTCCAAGGGTACGAGTTTTGTTATTCTCCATGTTGACAAACCCCTGGATCTCTCATCAGTACTCTCCATAACGTAAGTTATCTTTATGCTTAATTATGGCATTATTATATGCTATGCATGATTAAGAGTCTGTGAAAGCTCCCTATCACCACCCCCATATTATTCTAATACTTAGGGTGGCTCACACAAACAAGAATCTGATTAGTTTTGTTGTCATCTTAATCTTAATAATAAGTAGCTAAAGGCTAGCCGCTTGTGCATATATGTATTATAAATTTATTAACACAACAACGTTGATAACAAGAAGTGTTGATCTCTCTATCTCTCTTCGAGGAAGCCATTTTGCAAGACTTTGGCCCTAACAATGTCGTTGCAGTTTCTAGCTAGAAGACGTTCAAGTGGAGAAATCAGGAACTTGGCCTCAGTTTCCAGCAGCCTCTTACCAGCATTTGGGACCAGCTTTGACGAAGGTTACTTAAACCTCAGAAAACATGTCATCGCTCCCTATGACCGTAGATATCGGTAAATATATTAATCCCTTCACATAGGTATATTGTTTCCAGCTGCTAGGTGCTGGAAGTGTATCCGTAACCGTTTGATGACCTCAAAACATGTCTGACCCTAAATTGAGACGAACTTTTTCTTCGGCCTAAACTTCTTTTTGATAAAAATGAAAAAATTAATAATTCCTTCACATAATTAGTTGCAATTTGTGATGTAGGTTGTGGCAAACGTTCCTAGTGGCACTGGTGGTGTACTCTGCATGGGCATCTCCATTCGAGCTAGCCTTTAGAGAACTGTCAATTGGGTCGCTGTTGCCAATTGATCTGGTTGTCGATGCCTTCTTTGCCATCGACATAATCCTCACTTTCTTTGTGGCTTACTTGGATACATCAACTTATCTCCTTGTTGATGTCCATAAGAAGATTGCTGTCAGGTGGGATAATTTTATGACCGTATCAACTCTATGATTTTGGTCTGTTACATGAACTTAGTCTAAATGCACGAGTCGTTGCTAAACCAACCAAGAGCCCCAACACCCTATGAAAAATGTGCTCCCTTATACTTTTTTTTTATTATTATTCAAGATTTTTAACGTTTTCAATTCAACAGATACGTCAGAAAGTTACACTTCGCCATGGATCTAGCATCCACTCTGCCATTTCAGCAGATATCCCAAATTATGACGGGCAAACCACACAAAACCGAGGTCTTTGGTTTCTTAAATATGCTTAGACTCTGGAGATTGAGGCTGGTCAGTGAACTCTTCACAAGGTACATTCATAAGAATGATATTACAACAAAAGCAGGATCAATAAATCAAAATCAAAATGCATCCAAATATATATTCATGGTTGTTAAGGGTGTAAATTAGACCGATGCAATAGGAGCCTGAGTTAGTTACAGACTTGACATACGAAGTTACGACCATGCTAATACTTTGAAGAGTTCACTATGTGAATCTTAATTATCAAAATTGAAAGACCCAAACCCAATTTAGTCCCTCCAATTTGTTGTGGAGATAAAGTAATCACTTAGATTTAAAAAATCTCATCATAGTCTCTCAAATTTTACAAATGGAGGCAAATTAATTCCTTGGTCAAATTATTGTCTTATGTTCTATTAACTTACTTGTGTATACTGTTAATTTTTATAATAGATCCTAACTTGTCTCACTACTATAAATGAGATCATTTAAATCTTCATTTTTATCTTTTCTCTCATCATAGCTTTGTTTAGAAGAAAGATTTTGACTTTAAATCATCATCTGTTTTGCACAAAATAGAGGAATAAAACAAGTTATAATCAACTATAAAGATTAACGATATACATAAACAAATTAACAGAACACATGGATATTTCTATTACCAGTTCAAATAATAATTTGACGGAGAAACTAACTTGTCTCCTTTATTGAAATTTGAGGAACCATAATGAGACTTTTTAAATTTGATGGGCTAATTTACCCCCGATTATAAATCTTAGGTGATAAAATTGGGGTTTTAATCAAAATAAAAATATTATTTATGACAGAATATGAAATATTTAAAAATTTTAAAGTTATCTTTATGCTATTTCATACTCAAATAAATTATAAACAAATTCCTAAATATTCGCAAAAGTGAAAAAAAACCGCTTACCAAATACCTATTTCTAATTTCTTTTTTTTTCACATTTTAGAAAAATATAAGGTGAGCTTTTAGGATACTCGAGTACACAAAAAGGGTCTGACCAAAAGTGAAAAATATCAAAATTGATACACAAGGAGTGATGTTCTGCAATGAAAATTTTAGTACAGCCATATCCATAATGTTGTTATTCTACTAGAGCAGTTGCGTTTCATTGAATCGGATTGAGGTTGTCATGAATCATCTCTCCCAATAACTTAAAATGTTAGATAGAGGCACATAAATGACTTTATATTCTAATATGTCCCCTCACACAAGAACCTCTTTGGCCACTCTTTGGCCTTGTACAATGCACAGGCTCTCCTTTATATGGTGCTGAAATTTACATTTATTTAGAACAATGAAAGACAATAAAGATCAAACTCTAAACTATTTGATCATAGAGACTCTAAAATCAAGTCATAAGCCATTTGTCCCAAAAGTTTAAGTTATTGGGTAGAGGTGTGTAAATGGTTTTATACTTTACAAAAGTAACAACAAAACACAATAGCAAGAGGACTGAGTTAAGTTTGTCGTGTGTGTACGCAGAGAAAAAGTTCGGAAAACGAGGAAGCAAAATTCTTATGGGTGACGGCTCAGAAGTAGAAGAACTAAGCGCCTTAAGAGAGAATGATGAGTTATACATCCTCTAATGATCAAATCAAACAGATATTGTCATATTGACTAAGAGGCAGATATGGTCTTTGTGGTTTGTTGCTAGTTTTGAGTGAAAACCTTAACCAAACAAGATGTGGATGCACTGAAACTAAATTACAATGAGAAAGCATGCATGGATTCAATTGCAAGGAGATTAATTTTTCGCATAGGAAAGAAAATTCTAGAATGATATCTTAGGGTTAGAGCGTTTTATTCTCTGTTGAGCATGTCAAGAACAGCATAAGCAGCTTTCTGGAAGTGATCCTTCTCTTCATCCAAGGCTCTTTTCCTCATCAGAGCAGAACCTTTACATTTCTCAATCTCTTCCTCTATCGTAACAGAACTTTGATTGATTTCACTGCAACCAAAAACAAACAAAAAAACAAAAATTAAGGACAAATAGCTGTTAGAGGAATTAGCACAAAAGATAAATAGTAATTGTCATTAAAAATAATGAATATGAAAAAAAAAAAAGTGATAATAAACAAGTGATTAGGCATCTCACGTGATCATCTTAAGCATGTTCTCCATGATCCCTTGTGCTTCGTTTGATATCTCTTCATGGTTTTAGCACACAATAACCAGAATCCAAATCAGAGAGAGAAAAAAAAAAATCAACAATCGGAAAAGGAAAAATAGCTTAGAATCACTATTTAATTACACACGCGCAATTATTCCTTTGGAATTACAAGCAGAAGATCTCGTTGCGTGCCATCATAATGAACAAGAATCAGGTTTAATAATTTTAAGCGATTATTATTAGCCAAATTTAAAACTCGAATCGGCGAATGCAGATTATTTTCTCACCGTAGATGAGAGAGCAAAGGTGGTTTTCAGGTTCTGGATCTTGAACAGGAGGAGGAACTGGATCTGAATCCGCCATCGCCATCGATGTGAAGTGAGCCTCGCTCTGCTTCCACACACAGTCACTCACTCTTCGCTCCCGATGGAGATTCGAATGGCAACGAACGCGCGTTTTGCTTTCTATTTTTTTTTTTTCGAATTTGCGATATTTATAGAGGAAAACGTAAAACACTGAGAAATATATTTACTACGTTGCCCTTGATGGGTTTTGTTTTGCCAACGGCCCAGCTTGTGTAGTTCTACCTCTTGTTGTTCCTTTCATTTTCAGCATTTATTCGGCCCATTACTAGCATTCAATTTGAATGTTGTGTAGGTGTAAAATTCTCTCTCACACATTATGTTGGTTGGTCCAAACATTTTCCTTAGCAGAATGGTTAGCGCCTAATATCTACTCTCTCCATTTCACAATAATCATAAAAAATCAAATAATACATATATTAAGAAAAAAAAACTTCTTGGTAAATGTAAAAACTACATGAGTTGACAAAACCATCTTTGTATAGTTATTATTATTAATCTTGATAAATGTATTGATTACTTAACCCTATGGACAATTTCATGTATAATTTTACATATAAAACTCAATCATGAAAAATTTACCTCTATTTTTACCCTCTAACCAAGCATACTCTAAGGGTATAAATGAAAGAAAAAACTAATATTATCTAAATGAATAGACATTTTAAAACATTCAAAAGTCAAAAGTCAACAATTATTATGAATCGAAATGAGTACATACCTAGATTATCTATAGCTAATAGTGATATCATCTTACTTCATTTTTCAATAGCTCGTAAGCAACTACTAAGCTTAAGTAAATAGAGCCTTCCCACCACTTTCTTCCAAAACTTTTCGGATACACGCAAGTTTGTCTCTCACTCTTTTTTTTTATAAAAAGACATAAACAAGTTTAATAATTTATATTTTCATACACTCACAATGAAATTGGTGAAATCTACATACAAATCAGTATATCTTGAAAAAAAAGGAGTTATGTTTATTGAGAATGTACTTAAAATGAGTTACAAAAGTCCCACTAATAAAGTATTCTTGGAAAATGGCAAGAACCTTTAGGGTCCATTTATATTAATAATTACTCTTGAAAAATTATGTAATTTTAATATATTGAAAAGTGAATATAGATCTATCACGTGCATGTCTCTAAGTAATCACATTTTTAAAGGTGAAGTCAGGGCATCCATATCGAAAGTAGTGATTAATAGTCTCAAATCTCAAGGCATAGAGTAAATAGGGGTGGATTTTACCTTTAGCCACGAAATCTTTTCCATACATAGCGTCAAAATTGAACCCCTAATTAAGTGTTAATCCTAACACATATTTCAAAGATCAGTTGATAAGGATTTTGAGTTATATATTAATGAATTAAAAATTTTTAGTCGCTCAAATTATTAATAGACATTATATTATGTATAGACTTAAACCCCAAGTCAGTCCCTCATATTGTAGTGAAGGATAAATTTGTCTTTCGAATTTGAAAAATATCATATTACTTTTTCAAATTTTACAAATGGGGACAAATTAGTCTCGTTGTGAAATTGTCATCTGAGTTGTGTCATGCTACCTTACTTATATGTACTGTTAATTTTTATGATGGATCCTAACTTGTCTCACTCCTCTAAACAAAGTTGTTTAGACCTTCTTCTTCATTCGCTCTCTCATCATAGCTCTCTACTTAGAAGAAGGATTTTGACTTAAAGTTGTCATTTGTTTTGTATAGAATAAAGAAATGAGGCAAGTTAGGACCCACCATGTAAATTAACAGTACAAATACGCAAGTTAATAGAACACATGGACATTTCTGTTAACAGTTCATAAGACAATTTGATGGAGGGACTAATTTGTCCCCATTTATGAAATTTGAGGGACAAGTATGAGATTTTTTAAATCTGATGAACTAATTTATCCTTATTATAAATACGAAGAACTAAATTGGATATTTAGTCATATGTATATATGTGTGTTTTTTTAAGTTTTGATGATAAAATATTTATTTTTTGTTATATATTCTATTTTTATTTGAATTTTTAGGTTAAAAAAATTTTTAAAAAAAATATTATTTTTTATATAAAATTGGTCCCTCCTAACTAAATATTCTAGCTTCGCCCCTGGCTCGATCGTCAACTAATTTACAACCATTTGGTGGTGTAAACGTGTAATTTGTTGATTATAGTTATAAGCAATGTTTTCAACTAACAAATAAACAACAGTCAAATAAAATTTTCTATCACGAGCGCTACCTTTTTTTTTTTAATAATTATCTAAAACGGTCTATTAAGACATACAACTCTCTAAGACCGCCCCATATCCTTAATGAAGCTGACATAAAGAACTTAAAAGAAGTGTGCATGTGTAGTTTCTGCCGTTAACCATTTTGCTTAACGAATAAGTTGCATCCACCTTCTTCCACGCACAAGCCATTTAATTCCCATAAATCACTTAATTATTTTTTATTAGGAGATAAAAATGGATGGAAATTTGTATAGATAAATTACAAATACAAAATTATAAATAGAATTTATCCATTAGTATTTTCATCTCATTTTTATCCTGAATCAAACAGACTCGTGAGATTAAAAAAGTTACTCCATGTTCCACTTTCCTATCAATATTAAATTTGCGACATAAATCTGCCATTCGGAATAAAAATCTCATAAAATATTGTTAAATACCAAGATTATTCATGTTCACGTGTATTCATCACTAAACCGACGGCAGTGGTCACGAAAACGATACAAAATTGCATAAAATAATACTGCGTTTCATAATTCCCCTGCAAGAACTTTTCGGTACTTGGGACATCGGAAGCCACACATAGAGACGTTTAAAGGAGATGATAGCACCAAAAGAATAAATAAATTAGGTAAGACGATGACGACACAAAATCATTTTTCCATTTTTATTGATGAAGTGGTTGCTCATATGTTATTATTTATCTTTTGTCGTTTACCGCACGTGTCTGCCAAATGCCCAACAAGTTTATTTTGTTTAATTAAGATCGATATACACTATATATATTATACTTGTCAGTATAGAAACTGCGGCAGCTGGTAGTTTATTATTTAATTAAATTATAATGTTCCATTGCTCCGATTGTAGTTTGAAACCAATGAAAACCTTTAATGGAGAAAGAATGGCATATGAATAAAAAATGCTAATTGATTCCATTTGTAATAGGTAAATAAGAATTATTAAAGTACTTTTTTTTTTTGTTTGGGGGGATTAAAGTACGTATCTTACCAATACGAATAAAACAACTACAAGTAATGTGAACATATATATATATATATATATAATTGAGATAAGTGAAACTTTTGATGTTTTTATACTTGTTAATTTGAAAAAAAAATAAATTGAGAAAAACACTCACTTCAATGTGAAGTTAAGACATATTTCAGAGGTCATCAAGCATTTATTAAAGTAGTACAGGTCTTTAACCAACGAGAAAATAAATTTACTGCAACTTTCTATTAGGGATTTTTCTATAGCAAGGCATGGATTAAATATACTTAAAAGAGTAACTTTTAAAATTTAATTATGGGTCTTATACTTTAAAAATATGAAAACTTTTTGTCCTAATATGAAATTTTATTTTTTCAACACGATTTATTAGTGTTAAGACATTGGTTAGAAAAACTCTTTTATCAAAGCAAATTCGGCTAAAGTGTTGAACTAGAATTTGCACTAATTTGGTTAAGTTTGAGTAACTCAATGGATCCATCAACTTTTATCGATCAAACATCCAAACTCTCTAATTTTTTTTTATCTTTTAGCTTTTATCAAAGTAGTTCAGTACTGTTTTTTAATTTTTGGATTAATTTGTTTTATATGACAAAAAATATTGTTTTCTTATTTTATGTAATATGTTTTCCCTTTTTTTTCATGACATATAAGACTATTTTTTTAATATTTTATCGCTTTTACTCACATCAATTAAACTCAGATTTAGTTTTCTCTCAAATGTATCTATCCACTTGGACGTACCATGGATTTCAACATATTATTAAAAATATTTTACGCTCAATTAGAATATCTGGGTGTATGTAGTCTCTTTTATGATTGAACCTTATCTCTCATCTCTCTTTTTAGTGGGATGAGTGATTGAATAATTATAAAAAAGTATTTTAATAATATATGAAAATTAAACTCACACTTTTATACATGAAAAATTAGTTAAAAACATTATTTAAAACTTATATCTTTTAAACCTTAATTAGTATTCCCTCTCTTTTGCGCGTGTATTTCTATCCCTAAAATTTTTATTTCAATCTTTTTAAGGCCGAAGATAGATAATAACGTTTAATGAACATGCATGTATATATCTAGTAAAAATTAGAGGAAATTAGCAATCTCCTCGTCAACCTTCATTCTTGTGTGTTTCGCTCCTTGGTCAATAGTGGTTGCGGCTTATCCAGTAACACGTACGGAATTGTGAGGCTTATCGATGATCATAAATTTTTTAAAAATATTATTTATACTAATAAAATATGAGATATTAAGATGATTGATATTTAATCTACTATCAGTAACGAGTCCAGAAAATTTTAATACTAGGGATAAAGATCATATATTAATATAAAAAGGAGTGAAATTTATTGTATCTTATTATTTTATTTTATTTAAAATTAATATGATAGCAAATTTAACAAGGTAACATGGCAAAAACATAATAAAATCATATAATTATTATAAAATTTTGTGGGGACACCTGCCTCCCTTTCTCAATACATAAATTCATTTCTATCTATTATTAAATAATATATAAATTCTAATTAAATAAAATTTATATTTTATTAAATAATAAATAAAATATAAATTAATATGATATTGAGATACATGAATATAAATAACAGCTCTAAAATTTTAGCTGTCCTCTAAAAGTTATTGCAACTAGTACTCTATTCTCAATTCCTGCAATGATAATTTCTTGCAAAAGACGGAGGAGCAGACGCAGCAGAAACTATAGACCCTTTTTATGGGTAGCCTTGCTAGGCTTCTAGGTAGGTATTTCTCTGGTCGATTATTGACCGCGTGCATGTGCCATGTAGATGTTGAACCTTGCACTGTTCACACAGTTCTTGGATCAAGAACCCTTTTCCGCAAACACCTTTGCCAATTAAATTCCTGCCACATTCTAAAAAGACGTTGATAGAATGAAATAGGGGCATTTAAATAAAAAATAGGGGTTTATGGAGCCTCAACGTTCCGATTTCAGTGTTAGTATATACCGTAATTTATCCCTTTCAAAATAAATGATTTTCCACTCTTTTGATACATTTTACAAATAAATGTATTTGCATGTCAAAAAAATAAATCCATATATCTAAATACATATTTAAATAATCGATTTATGAATATTAAAAAGCTGAAAGAGTTGTTTATTTTAAAACGAAGAGAATATATTTGTTGAGATGGTTTTTTTTTTTAAACGATTGTATTAGTCGATTAATTTCAGCAATAAAATTAAGATGGATTTTATCATTTGAAGGATTGAAAAGCAAAATGAGAGGCACACTACCGTGTTCTAGAATGTTCTCAATCTTGGTTAAAACAGTCGGGCGTGCGTGTGAGCTAAAATAAGCATTTTTTTCATATTTACAGCAAACACCAATAGCATGCAGCATGCGAGATGTGAAATGTAACAATTAACCAAAATACCAAAGGATAAAAAGTTGTGGAAGAGTGTGATATTTGTAATTTCCTCTGAACTGGGAAAAAGATCGAGTGCAGAAGTAATTGACTAATTGAGAACCGAAAAGTGAAAAGTAATTAAAAGTGGAAAAAGAATTCACAAGACTCAACCAACACGCCACTCATCTTATAACACGTGCACAATGCACTGGATCCGGACTTCCAGAAAAAGGGGGCATAGAAAGATATATAAAAACTCAGTAAGAAAACAAAAATAAAAAGGTGGTGTCATTGTTAAAGAATCTTGCAATGAGGACCGTTAGATTACATGGAGATGGACGATGATGGCACACGTGTCATTTTCTCGATGCTCTGAGTACGAAAAATCATGAAAAGCTGAGACGCAGAAAACGACAACAAGTACTAGCACACATAAAAAATTACTATAACCCTGGTCACTCTCTCACTCACTCTTTTGGTAAGGCACTTCTGAGTTTGGACAGGGTAGGGTTAATTTTCTCTCACAACTGCTTTGCTTGCATCCGGGGAGTAAATTTATTAGGGTTTCTTAACCAGAGCTGCACAAGTGAAAAAAGAAAGGGTGAAATATTCAGGGGTGTTTGATTTGGCTATTTCCTGTTTTTATTTTCACTCAAAATTAAAAAAAAAAGTAAAAATATATTTGGCATGCTCTTTTTGAAAAAATTTTTAAAAAATATTTCTAGAAAAACATGAAAATTTGGAAATGATAGGGGTTGTTTGCTTTGTGAAAAAAAATTTTATTTTTATTTTTAATTTTCATTTTCTAAAAACAGTTCTCATTTTTAATTTTCAGTTTTTGAAAAATCTGTTTATTTTGATTCTATGTTTTCAGTTTTCAAAAAATGAAAACTTTGAAAACAAGTTTGTTTTATTTGTTTTCAATAAATTAAGAACTTTTGAAAATAATTTTATATGAAATTAAAATTAAATTTTAATTGAAATAATTTTATTTTTAATAGACTATCATTTGATTCTTACAAAAAAATTTAACATTAGTGATGTTGAAATATTTTTAATTTTGGCAGCAACTTAATCGTAATAAATTTTTCTCCAGATAAATTTAGTCATAATTCTTTTAATTTTGACTTCGATTCAATCCTATATTTTTTATTTTGATATCAATTTAGTTATTTAAATTTTACTTCATCAGAATAACTAAACCGATGCAGAAATAAATATCTTCTAGACTAAATTGATGTCAGATTGAAAAATTATGTATAGCACAAAAAAATCATTTACTCAAAAAATATTAGGCTAATAATATAACTAACACAACATAAATAATAACAAATGTTATATGTTAAATACAACTTAATAAAAATAGATCCAAATACAAGTGTTATATGTTAAATAGAGTCTTTTCATCTGAAACTCTTTGAAATACCACAAAAAGAAGTAAAATCATCAATCATATAATGCCTCTCATTGCCTTCACTAACTTTCCCACATTTGATTTGCAATAGTTTCTCAAACTTGTGCCATTTGATTTGCTTAAGCAGCATCAATATTAATGCCTTGTTGGTCAACCCCTAAGCCACATTCATCTCTAGCTAAGTCTTTTGTATACTAATGGACAAAAAGCTTGTATGTTCCATGTTGTAGTCTAATAAAATTATGTATAGCAGAACAAGCAGTTGGAATTAGTCTTTGTCTTCTAACATGATAATTTGACATCAACCTTAAAATTGGAAACCTTACCTTCAATACTCCAAAACATCTCTCAATGACATTTCTCAATGAAGAATGTCTATGATTGAACAATTCTTTTTTACCCTGTGCCCGTCCCCCTTCACGAAAATCACTCAAATGATATCTTTCTTTTCGATATGGAGAAAGATAACTAGATATATTAGGAATTACAGAGTCAACAAGATAAAATTGATCTATAAATTAATTAAAGCACTAATAAGTTAGTCATTAGTGATAAATATAAAGCAAATTGCTATGGGAAGAAAGCAGATTTCCATGGGGCTTTGGAAAGTTATTTGCAGGAGATAAAGCATCTAAAAATACCCTTGAATCGTTTGTTGTCCCTTCCCAACCAGAATAAATAAATGTAAACATCATTTCAAAATTACATACTGCCAATACATTTTGTGTTATCAAAACTTTTCTTGCACAAAAGGCATTTTGTTTGGATGCAGTAGCCCAAGTTGCTACATGTGTGCCATCAATAGCACCAATGCAATTCTACAATTGAAATATGAGTAATAATTTAGTACAAATTACATACAATTGATTATATATTAGAGAAACATGTGAAAAATGTACTTGAAAATATGGAAAGAATTGCCCATGATATATGGATGAGTAGTTGTTTGACTTCTTAGCTGAATAATCCTGCTACCCAACTTGCAAACTGCTTTTAAAACTATTTTAAACCACTTGCTAATAGATTGTAGGGAATGCTGAAAGCGCTCAACAACAAATCGATGTCGTGTAGTATGACACAATATTATTAAGAATATTGCAACCCCTTCCTCTACACTTACCTTTTTACCATCCCTCAAATTTCCAACTTCCCTTAAAGTGTCACAAAAACTCATAAATACATGGTTCTCCATTCTAAAACTCTCATAGCATCTAGCTTCATACCCAACCAAGAACTCAAGAGTATACATCTTCCCAGTCAACATAGAAGTCCTACATCGTATTTTACTAATAAAATTGTGCTCAAATTCCCCAATAAGTGAAACTATAATCAAATCTCCCAAATCATTATCCAAGTCACTTGAATCTATGCTATTGTCACTACTTGAACTATTTGTGGATTCATATAATGACATATTAACCTGTTCATATTATCAATAAAATCAATTAGTTTCAATAATAGAAAATATTGAAATGCCTCCAATACCAAATAGTTGAACAAGTCAATACATGACATAACCCACATTAATCCAATACTAAAAAGTTAAATAAGTCACTACAAACATTAAAAATAAAGTACAAACATTAAATGAAAACACTAATAAGTTAAATAAGTCACTACCAACATTAAAAATAAAGCACAAAGGCTATAATCAACTTAGTACTACTCAAGTGATGCTAGCCAATCCTTCCTTCTAAATGAAGGCATCTTAATAAACATGTGTCTCCAATCACTATCTTTAAACTTCACCAGTGCGTTGTTGTAGATTTTGCTCGAAATATCCTCCATGGAGTCTAACAATTCCATGCATGCGTCTATAGAATAAGGATCAAATATCAGGCTTGTAGCTTGGCTAACTTGTGCTTTGTATCGCTCTGCCTTAGCTTTTAGTGCTTTAGTTTTTGCTTTGGAGAATTCTATCCTTGCACTCATTGATTCACTTCATTGGCTCAAAGCTCCTTCAAGTCTTTCTGTTCTTGAATTCTTTGCCTTTTTGTGTCGACGTTCACTTGAAGATCCCATACGTTTCCTTTTATCACCAATTTCTTCTAGGTCATCATCACCAACATCAATGGGGCCAACATGATGCACACCTTTTGAAAGAAAGTCATCTTCCATTTGTCTCTCCTCATCAGAGGTTAATGGCTCTTGAGGGGAAGCATGGCTTAATTTGCCAATTGTTGTACTAGAATTAAATATTTCACCTAACATCTCATAGTCAAACTCAATTCCATTCTTGTTAAAGTATTTGTAGTACTTTGCTTTTTGCAAAATATAAATGAAATTTAATATAAATGAAATTTAATATTAGGTGAATGAATAAGTTACAACATCATTACATTGAAAATGATTGTATTTTAATTAATAAAGTTGAACATACTGAAATCAAGTCATCCCATACCTCTTGAGGGGAATTTACTTTATTGGATGTAGAGTCCTAAGTAACTCCGATGCGGGATAGCTTGAAAATTCCTAGTGTAGAGTGCGTAGGTGTTGATACTTTCCTTTCAATTTATTTACACCATAACTCATGCCAATTATGGTAGTCAACTCATTGTTTATATCTTCCCAAACTACTCCCTTAAATGATGAACTTTGTTGTTGATTCTTCTTCACTTTTTCATAAAGCACTTCAATGAAAGCTTTTGTGTTTGAGATTGACCATTCCATACTATCTCCAAGTTCAGATTTTCCTTCCATCTTATGCTAATAACTTTACATCAATCAACTATCATTCATTAAGAACAATAACAAGTATAATCTTACAAGTGTAAAAACTCAATTAGCACCTAAATTAGACCCAATCAACATAAGATAGAATAAATCAAATCCACCAGGTGCAAGATAGCATAAATTCCAATCAGTAGGCATAAATAAATCAATGCCATATTCAAGATAGTATCATATCATTCAATTTTTACTCTTGAATAGTTGAAGAAGCATACTTGATTTTTTTTTTCCAATCTGTAATGTCAGTTGTAATTTAACCTAGTTTATCTGAAAAGCAAAAGAAAGAAAATTGAATTACATGAGCATGCACCTAAAGCAAATTTGAAAATGATGCAAAGAATAAACACAATCAGGAAACAATAAAGTGTGTCTAAAAGAACCAGGTATATGTTTCAACCAGTCACCACAAACAAAAGCCTGGATTCCATTAAGTACATGTTCACCATGAAAATTCATATTTTCTTTGTATATCAACCCACCCACAATTATAATTTTTGGATAGCATCAGCCCACGGTGAACCAAGAAAAGCACGCCATAACACTAACCCTAGAACAATCGGTGAACCAATACTAATGTAAGATGAAATAAAGGAAACAATCAGTGAACCAAGAAAAGCACGCCATAACACTAACCATAGAACAATTAGTGAAACAATCAGAACTACCCCCAATAAAGGCCAGATCTAATCCTAATCAGTGACCAACACCCATAATTGTAACATTTATGCTATAACCATAACTGATCTTATGTTTCACTAAATAAAACTTCACTTCACGCATAGATCCCCAAACTCATTGAACCCAAAATCCATGGAACAACAGTGGCCTTGGCTCCTTCCCAGAAGTGGTCACAACCCCTTTCCTGGCAGCGATGGTCGAGCTCCCTTCCTAGCGGCAGTTGTCGTGGTTCTTTTCCTCGGGCGCTCTTGGGCTCCCTTCCTCGAGTGGTTGCGGGCGCCCTTCCTAACAGCGGTTGTGGCTCCCTTTTGGTGGCAGTCTCGGGCTCCTTTCTAGCGACAGTCGCGGGCTCCCTTCTGGCAACAGTCATGGCTTCCTTCTGGCAGCGGCTCCCTTCCTCGTCCTTGAGTGAAAGGCTGGATTTCTTGCAATGTGCAAGGTACTCTTACTGTCACAATATATAGGAATTTTCTCCTGTTTGTGCCCAAGTTCTTCCATTAACCTTTGCACCCAAATAGCTTCCTTGCATGCCTGAGTAGCTGCCATGTATTCAGCTTCTGTAGTAGACAATGCTACGATAGTCTGTAGCTTAGATAGCCAGCTAATAGCTCCACTTGCAAGTGTACACACATAGCCTATAGTGGACTTCCTCTTATCAAAGTCACCTGCAAAGTTTGAATCAACACATTATTTGACAGTAAACTCTGATCCTTCAAAGCATAACATAGCATTTGAGGTTCCTTTGATGTATCTAAAGATCCTTTTCATAGCATTTTAGTGCTCTTTAGCTGGATCTCCCATAAAGCGACTTACTACTCTAATTGCTTGAGCAATGTCTGCTCTTGTACAGATCATTGCATACATAAGGCTCTCCACTGCTGATGCATATGGTACCCTAGACATTTCCCTTTTCTCTGCTTCATTGGTGGGACACATACTTGAGGATAACTTACAATTCATAGGAAGTAGGGTAGAAATTGGATTACAATCTTGCATATAAGATATAAAATAAAATGGCATATTTATATTTTATCCATTTATTTAATTATTTAACTATTAACTTACTTTTGAAATAAATTTTATATATTCAATTTTCTATAAAATATATTTAAATAAATTATCATTTATTTTTTATAATAATCAATAAACTATTTTTTATTATCTTTTTGTGCATATCACAAATCAAATGCTTGTATTGAAAAATAATAGAAGTTGCTCATATTTTTGAAAATAGTAAAGCTATTTTTGTGATCAAAGAATGAAATGGACGAAGAACTTACTTACTTAATAGCAACCATTGCTTTTTTTTTTATGGAAGAGATAAATATGCTTGTTATCTCATGTTACGGATAGTTTACGTAAGAGAAGCTCACCTATAAATTGACCTTTCTCAATTCATTTCTCATCAAGTCATCCAGAAAGAAAAACATAAGAGTTTCTTTGAGAGGTGATCTCCTATATATAAGAGATAAGTGTGTTCTCCTTTAAAGAGAGAGTGTCATTGTTATCTCCTTGTAATAGAGAGAGAGAAGTTATAATTCTCAAAGAAAGTTATTCAATTCTTTTCATATATTGTGTAGAGTTTCCATTTTTTTACTTTTATATTTTAGCCGTATTATACGTCTGGTACCTAACAGTGGTATCAGAGCTCAGATTACTGATTGATTATTTTTCCACTGTAAGTTACCATATTTTTAAAAAAATGGCAGCAAAGTATGAAGTTGAGAAGTTTAGTGGGAGTAATTTCTCCTTCTGGAAATTGAAAATGAAGGCAATCTTAAGGAAAGACAATTGCTTACCAACAATTGAAGGCAGACCTATTGGAATAGCTGATGACAAATGGAAAGATATAGATGATAATGCTGTTGCAAATTTGTATTTGGCATTGGCTGATTCAGTCATGTCAAGTGTTGTAAAGAACAAGACAACAAAGGAAATTTGGTATGCACTTGTCAAACTGTATGAGATCAAGTCACTTCACAATAGAATATTTCTAAAAAGGAGGTTGTATTCTCTTCGAATGAGTGAATTCACATTGGTAACGAATCACATCAACAATCTGAATATGTTATTCTCCTAACTTACTGCCCTCAAATTATACAATAGTAAAGAATGAGCGTGCAAAACTTCTACTTCAAAGTCTAGCTGACTCATATGATCAACTTGTTATCAACATCACCAATAATAATATTGCCTACCGGTTAGCCTTTGATGATGTTGCCGGTGCTATTCTTGAAGAAGAATCCATGCTCAAGAATAAGGAAGATAGATCGGAGAGCTTAAGACAAGCTGAAGCATTGTCGATGACAAGAGGGAGATCAATGGAACGAGACCCTAGTAGGAGCCATGGCCAAAGTAGATCAAAGTCAAGAAGAAGGAAAAATTTCAAATGCCACCAATATGGCATAAGAGGGCACATGAAGAAAGATTGTTGGTATAACAAGCGGAATACCGAGAAGACTTCAAACACAACAACATCTCAAGGATGTATTGTGAGTACCTCTGATGAAGGAGAAATTCTATACAGCGAAGCAGCAATTGGTTCCAAAGGTGGTAAACAGTTCACTGATGTCTGGATAATGGACTAAGGAGCAACTTGGCATATGACTCCACGTCGTGACTGGTTTTGTACTTTTGAACCTGTTTCGGAAGGACATGTGTTTATGCAAAATGATCATGCTTTGGAAATTGCTGGTGTTGGTGCTATCAAAATAAAAATATTTGATGGTTCCATTCGCACAATTCAAGGGGTACGACATGTTAAAGACTTGAAGAAGAACCTGTTGTCTATTGGACAACTGGATAACCTCAAGTGCAAGACACATATTGAATGTGGGGTCTTGAAAGTTGTAAAAGGAGCTCTTATGGTGATAAAGGTAGAAAAGATCGGGGTAAATCTATACATACTTCTCGGAGACACGTTGCAAGAGGCAGATGCATTAGTTGCATTAAACAGCCTAGAAGAATCGACAATGATGTGGCATTGCAACTTAGGCCACATGTCGGAACATGGCTTGAAGGTTCTTATTGAACTTAATCTCATTCCTGGGCTCAAATTGGTTAATTTACCATTTTGTGAGCATTGTGTGATGAGTAAGCAGCATAGATTGAAGTTTAATAGATCAATGGCTCAGAGCAAGCATATGCTAGACTTGATTCATTCTGATGTGTAGGAGTCACCGGAAATGTCCCTAGGAGGAGCAAAATATGTTGTGTCATTCATTGATGATTACTCTAGGAGATTATGAGTGTACCCGATCAAGAAGAAGTCATATGTATTTCAAATATTCAAGGACTTCAAAGCAAGAGTAGAACTTGAATCCGGAAATAAGATCAAGTACTTAACGACTGACAATAAAGGAGAATACATAGATGGCGATTTTATCAAATTTTGCAAGCAGGAGGGTATTCAATGGCAATTTACAGTTGCACATACGCCTCAGCAAAATGGTGTAGCAGAGCGGATGAACAGGACTCCCCTAGAAAGAACAAGAGCTATGTTGAGAATTGCAGGCTTAGCCAAGTCCTTCTAAGCAGAAGCAATTAAGACTGCCTGCTATGTGACAAATCAATCATCATCAACTGCGATTGGTTTGCAAACACCAATGGAGAAGTAGAGTAGCAAGCCAACAGATTATTCTTCTCTCCATGTGTTTGGATGTCTTGTGTATGTCATGTACAACTCCCAGGAAAGAACAAAATTGGACCCAAAGTCTAGGAGATGTATATTTTTGGGATATGCTGATGGTGTTAAGGGGTATCGCCTATGGGATCCTACTACTCGCGAGGTTGTTTTCAGCAGAGATGTGATATTTGCAAAACATGAACTGCAAGGAGAACAAGGAAATGCCAGCAATAAAGAGACTGCTACAGTTCAGATCGACAAAGAATCTGGAGAAGATGATCTTTTTGAAGCAGAATCAGAGCATGAAGAACATGGACTGGAAAAGTCCAATGATACAGCAGTTCATCGATCAACCCATGAGACAAAACCTCCATCATGGCACTCACACTATATTGTGGCAAGCCTCGATGTGTACTGTTTATTAACAGAAGATGGAGAGCCAACAAGTTTTCAAGAAGCAATGAGCAATAAAGATGCTTCTTTGTGGAAGACTGCAATGCAGGAAGAAATTGAAGCATTACATAGGAATCAAACATGGAAGCTTGTTCCACTACCAAAAGGTCGTAAAGCTATCGGAAATAAGTGGGTCTACAAGATCAAACGAGACAACAATGACCAGGTAGAAAGATACCCGACAAGATTGGTGGTCAAAGGTTATGCCCAAAAGGAAGGTATAGATTTTAATGAGATATTTTCTCTAGTAGTTAGACTAACCACTATCCGGGTGGTTTTGGCAATGTGTGCTGCATTTGATTTGCATCTAGAGCAATTAGATGTGAAAACAACTTTCCTTCATGGAGAACTTGAAGAAGAGATCTATATGCTCTAACTGGAAGGTTTTGAAGAGCAAGGGAAAGAAAACTTAGTTTGCAAATTAAACAAGTCTTTGCATGGCTTGAAACAAGTGCCTAGGTGCTGGTATAAAAGGTTTGATTCCTTTATTACTAGCCTTGAATACAAAAGGCTGAGTTCAGATCACTGTGTCTATCACAAGTGGTTTGGTAATGATGAGTTCATCATTTTGCTGTTGTACGTGGATGACATGTTGGTGGTGGGCCCCAACAAAGATCAAGTCCAAACATTGAAAGTGCAATTGGCTAAGGAATTCGATGTGAAGGACTTAGGACCAGTAGACAAGATTCTTGGGATGCAAATACTCAGAGACATAAAAGATAGGAAGATTTGGCTTTTCCAAAGGAATTATTTGAGGAAAATCTTGCAGTGTTTATAATGTTTATAAGGTTGAAAAATCTCAATAGATGACTTATAACTAACAATAAATAGCTTATTTTATAAAAAATTTGCATATTTCGAAAGTTAAAATTATTGAATAAAAACATATAATAAGTGGATAATTTGACTATATCATAAGCTATTTATGGGAATAACAATGAGTATCTACAAGAAAATGGACATGTCTCACACATTCTATCATTGTTTAGAATTTTGCTTCTTATTCTCATTCCTCTTTCGGGTCCTCATTTCCCATTACTTCCCCGGAGGATTTTGAATCCTTACAATATAAGGGATTTATTAACAAACTCCAAAAAGAGAAAAACTTTAAAAATATTTTACAATTTAAAATATAAATAAAAATTGAAGAATTGCTAAATTCTAACGATAAGGTAATACATACTTAAATAATATATAAAACTCATTATATTAATAATGTATCATTAAGTTAATAAAAAAAATAATGTATCATAATTAAATATTTGTATCTATCTGTCCACATCAATGCTTTTTAGAGGCCCAATCTGTTTAGTTATAAACTCATATTTTCTGTCTTAAAATGCAATATCTAATTCCGCGCGGAACTGTAGAGTTGTTGTTGTTGTAGGCATCGTGATTTAAAGTTGATAATGATACCAAGTAGGTCTGCTGCGGAAAATCTTGGTTATGGCTCGTTGTACTAAAAAGTTACATGTTAAATGCCATGGCACTAGGCACAAAAGAGCCTAGGAAGTAACATTAATTAACTATTATTTTTTACGTGAATATTTATTATTATTATTACATAATTGCTTTGCATCCGATTGTTACTTCTCTCTCTTTTTTAAAGAATTTATTTAATCAGTATTATAAAAATACTGATTAAGGAGTCAAAAGAAAAAATATTTATATTAAAAAAATAAGACTTTATGTTTTCAAAATATTGGAATCATGACAAAATATTCAAGTTTAACCTTTTTTATAACCTTAACCAGTTTCCTATCCTTTTTTTAAACATATGATCTTTAATTTTATTGTTGTTGAAGAAATTCGATTGTTAATCTCAAATTGCATTGAGCCTTGAACTACTAGTATTATATATTTTTTAAATGTAAAAGACTGACGTGGGAACTAAAATCTTGAAATGATTGAAAATATTTAATCGGAATTAATGTTGAAAGTTGATTTAAAATTTGTTATTACTAGAAAAAAAAATTGCAGATTTCATTGTATTTTTTGGGTATAGAAGTGCAGAAATTTATTAAAACCACTCAAATTCCTTAACTCTACTTACTAATAAGAAGTAATGTATTTTCAGAAGACAATGCATTTTTTTAGAGGATTTTAAATGAATTGCCATGAAATATTTTATTTGAATATTGATATAAGAAAATTTTTAAATTTCAAGTATTTTTATATACTATTTTCAATATTTGAAAAAAATAAATTTTCAATTTTTTCTTTATTACATATTTGTCTCATAGCTCTCTATATTCTAAGCCTACTATCATTCATAAAGTTTATTTGCCTATCATTGGATATACTCCGATGCCAATTATCTACTTTTACTCCGTAGAAAAGGTGATATAATTTTATTATATTAAAAAATTATTTTATAAATGAAGTCATATACTTATATTATCCAAACAAAAAAATTTAAAATGATGCGAATTCAATTAAAATATTTGTAATTCCTTAAATTTTAAATTTTCTGAAATTTGAAAATACTTATCAACGCAACCTAACTTTCTCCCTAACTCTAGGCTTTATTAGATTTTCTTTTCCCTATACTACTCTTTAAATTTCACCTTACACCCTATAAATAAATTATGACGTGAATGGTATAAATTGAATTAAAATTTATTACAACATATTTTTTGTGCATGAGAATTTTAAAATGATGAAATTTAAATTTATAACCTCATATAAAATATGTAAATAGTTGATCACTAATTTAATCCTAGTGACTCAAAAGAAATGAAAAAAAAAGGAAATTATAACATATTCAAATACAATCACATTGAGTTGTATGTCAAAAGCTTTTTAATTTCAAATTATAATCTAAAGAAATTTTAAAGTCACTTTACTATCAAACTCATTCTTATTCAAAATTTCAGAAACAAAACGTTAAAAAAAATTAAAAAGAAAATTTTCTGAACTTAAAAAAAAGAGTAATATTATATTATTATTTTAATATCCAAAAAATAAGTGTCTAATTGAGATATATACTCCAATATTATTCTCTCTGTCTTCAAATAATTGTCCATTTTAGAAATTTGTTTAGTCTAAAACTAATTGTCCACTTTAGAAGTTTAAGTGGTATTAATTATTTCTTATAAAAAATATCCCTAGTAAATATTATTAACTCATTAGTAAAGGAGGAGAAAGGAAATTGAAGTATTAAAAAAAAAAGAAAAATTTAGTAAAATATTTCTAATTTTTACTAACATTGATATTCTACCAATTATTTTCTTAATTTTAGTGAACATTTATAGCTACACAATTATTTAAGGATAGATGAAATATTAAATATGATGAATAAGTGAGGTACGTAAAGTAGAAAATACTATTAATAATAAGGGTAAAATACATTTACCTCTATGTGCTACAAGAAATGACATTCCACCCTATTTCATTAAAGGTGTGTTTGATACACTCTCTTTTATGATTTGATGTTTTATAAATTATATATCAAATAAAAAAAATAATTATAAAATAAGTAAAAAATTTAATTTCTATAACTGATAGCATAAAATAAAACAATTGGTATATAAATTTTTACATAATTTGACACTTTTTTGAATTTTTATTGATTCATGACTAAGACTGTTTTATATTGTTAGTTCATAGAAACTAAATGCATAAATAATATAAAAAATTATATTAAAAGTTAATAATTGTTTTAATTGAAAATTAATGATACAAAATTAAATAAATAAGATATAAAAATAAATAAATATTTAGGATAATATTAAAATATATAAATAAGTACTAATTATTTTTAAAAAATAAATAATACGTGATAAATAAAATTATTAATAAATAATATTGATATAAAATAGTATTATAATAGTGAGATTCAAAATATTAAAAATACTTATTGTAAATGAATAATTTAATTATCATAGTTAATAGTTGGTTATCTAGCATGATTTGACACTACTTTGAATTTTTATTAATTTGCAGTGTAACACATAAAAAAATAGAAATTATCAAACTATGGTAGGTAGTTATCATAGTGGGTTGTTGCCTATCATGATTTGAATTTTTTAATTTCTATAGATTGATTTATTTTACAATTATTATTTTATGAATTTAATTTTTTTGTATTAACAGTGTAAATGAATTCTATAATGTATTAAAACATATACTGTCATGTATTTAAAATGATTTAATCCTCTCTCGACTACTTGAAAAGTCATTTAAATATAACAATTAATTGAATAACAATGTAACAAACCTTTATACTATCAATGTATCAAAATTTTATTATTTTTTATAATTTTATTTTTAAAAAATTTATTTTCTTATAATATCATATATTTTTGGTACTGAAAAAATATTCAATTTTTCATAAAAAAATACATATCATTTTATTTTTCTTAAAGTATTTCCTACTTCTACATTTTTGTATCATAATAATGTAATGAACATAGAAAGCATACTAGAGTAATATTATTTATGAATAATTTACAGATAAATTTTTAAAAAATTATAATAAAAATCTTAATTTGTGAAAAATGTTTATTTTTATTATACATAATTGTATTTTGTATGAAATTTGGTATTATTTACCATGTATTATAAATTTTTATATTAATTTTTATTAATTTGTGTAAATTAATCTTATTTTAAATATTTATTTTATCATCATTTATTACTATTAAATTTTTAATTAAGAGAATTATTTAATTCTAAATTTTAAATTTATCTATTATTTTAATATATAAAAAATAATTACAATAGATAAGCTTATTCAATACATTATAGGCATCAAATAATATAAAATTAATACATAGAAATTAAATTTATTATTTATTCTGTAATTATTTTTATTATTTAATACAAAATTTATGAAAATCAAACTATGAAATAAAATACAGAAAACACACTAACAATAAAACGAGATGAAGTGTATGTTTTTCAGGGAAATGAAAATGAACTGACATTTCTTATTACTTTAAGGATAATAATTACATTTTAACTTTTAAATATTATAATAATATTTTTAAAAAGAAAAACATGGACTCCAATGTGAAGAACCGAAGGTCTCTTGCCATTGTGGGGTAGCTTAATTAGTTAGATCTTTCGCTACTGCACATCAGAATTTAGATTCGATTTCAGACAATGTGTTAATAGGTGATTTGTAATTTTACTATAAATCTTAACTGAGACTAGTGATTTGACCTGATCGAATCAAGTTTTTCTCTAATCCAAACTTTCAATGATAAAAACAAAAAAGAACCGAAGGTCTCCTTCTCCTCCTCAATTTCCATTTGGTGCAGTACAGAATTTAAAATGGTGCACCGTACTGCAGTGGTGACTAGTAATTTGGGGGCATCTCCTTCTCTTTCTCTCTCTTCCATTCTGTGACCGAGTTGTGGGGCCACTTAACTCAGTCAACTGACCAGGACCATGGCCCATTGTCAGTTTTATTCAATCACCACTGCTCCCTTTTGTCGTTTTGTGATCACTCACTCTGAAAAAAGCCTCTCACACTGTTCATCCCATCTCACATTCTCTTTCTCTCTCCCCTCTTCTTTTCCCCTTTTCCCTTTGATGCTGACAAATGGACACCGATTACCTTGCCACGTAGATAGCCAGGGCTTAATCTCACACATATTACACGTTAATTGGGGGTAATAAAGGCTCTAGATTCTTAATCATTGTCATCACTTCCCCCCTTCTTTATCATAATCACCTAATTTCGTACTTGAGATTCTTTCTTCCTTTTTTTTTTTTTGTTTAAAGTATAGGGTCAAGTTAATAATTGAAAAATTACAGTATGCTTGTAAAGCTTGCCTTAAATATTTATAGATTGATTATTATCAGACATTGTTAGCTACAAAAATTGGATATTTAGATCATACATGTCAAGTATGATCGGATCTATCCCAATTGATAGTCTCAATCTTAGCTAGAGATTTTTTAATTCCATTTCATGATATGATATTAATTAAGTGATTATAATGGTATCGATTATGATAATGAACTTTTAATCTAACAAAATGTGCACAAATTTCGTGTTACTAAGATAAATAATTTGAAATTATCATACTAATTTCGTTTGAAGAAATAACAGTTATACATTATTATTATTATTATTTACCTAACCAGTATCTTTTGGGTAATAGTTAGAACATTGAAAAAGAAATTTTTCACCTGTAAAAATGAAATTTTTATATTCTCAAAGGGATTTATCATAAAATTTTGATACTTACTCATTTTAATATTTTTAACGAATATCTGGTTAGCAAAAACCGCCTTTTTTTTTCAAATCATTAGACATTTTTTTAGCAGTCCTTCACACGCAATCATGCACATTATAACTTATGCTTTATCTACGTTACATATTTTTGTTTACTCAATTACTTGTACTGCATTATTCTTAAGCTATATCTGTACACTTCTATAAACAATTTGCGAAGCAAAATTAATTAAGAAAATTTTGTAACTGTAACAACATCCTAAAACTGAGTTGTCAACATTAATTTGACGGGTATTAATTGTTAATTATCTATGTACATGTCAGTATCGAGGTGTAAGGGTGATCCAGACACTTAGACTAAATTCAGCAAAGAATTTTTTTCTTTTCTTTTCTTTTTTACTGTTCAGACAATGGATAAACAGTTGTCTTAAACGAAACTGCTTTGTTAATTTAATTAAGATCACAACCCTTCACCTCTTCCATGAATTAATATTTGCTAATTCAGTCCCATTTCCAAATACTGCTATGTAACCCCAAGAAAGAGAGTACCGTTTTGCAAATGAACTTTTGAGCAAAAATGGGGAAAGTACAAACACAAAAACCATTCTGTGGGCTGATACAATTCAGCATTGCATAGTACATTTATTTTAGAGAGAGAGAGAGAGAGAGAGAGAGAGGAGTATTTCAGAAGCTTACTGCTTCGCTGATTTTGAGGCATGTTAGAAAGAGAGAGAGAGAGAAGTGAGTAGTACTGCACAAGTTTCACACACACTTTGTCATTTTTCTATTTTTACTGCATTTGAGTTTCTTCTCTTCAGAGCATCATCTCTGTGAAGTTTCCATAGCACAGAGAGGAGAAGAAGAAGAAGAAAGAAAAACCCCCAGGTGGGTTTCTTTGTTTTTAATTTTTTTAATTTTATTTTTTCACTCTGATTATTCCATCTTCCATTGTCTTAATTGGGTTCATTCATCATGCATCTGGGTTTCATGCCTCAGTTCACTGATTATTTGCCTTGTTTGTCTATCTCCATTTTGGGTCTTGTTTGCTTGATGGGGTTTTTCTGTGCTGTCTTTCACTTGTCATCAATCATCTTTCCCTGTGATTTGGTCTATTGGCATAAAAAAAAATAAATAAAGCTCCTTTTTTATCCCATTTGCATTTGGGTTCGTCATTCATGTTTTTTTCCTTTTTGGGTCACCACAGAATCTAGCAGTTTTGGTTGGCACTCCCAAAAAAAAAACAGCCTTTGATTTTCAGCAGCGAGATAGGGATTCAAAGTTCCAATCTTTTCATTTTGTGTGTGTGTGTGTGTGGCGTTATTTATTAATTTTTAAATTGTTTGATTTTTTTTCCTTTTCAACCATCTCTGTGTTGTGCTGTTTTTGATTTATGTTGAGCATTGAGCAGGTTTTCTTTTTTTGAGATAATGCTGAGGAAGAGGAGCAGGTCACTGCAGAAGGATCAACACCACATGGTTCACATGGCAAACTCTGATTCTAATTCGGATCACCATTCTCAGTTCCTTGCTTTGGGGCGCAACACTCAAAGCCACTCAATTTTCAATGCCCCTTCTCTTTTTGTGGGGTTGGGTCCTAAATGCTTGTTGGATGCTGATTCAGTTAGGAGCCCCACTTCTCCACTAGATGCTAGAGTTCTTTCAAATCTAGGCAACCATGTTAGGACCCCAAGATCATCATCACAGTCTCATCATCCCCACGAGGGTCACCAAAGGAGCTGGGATTGCTGCAAAGTGGGCCTTGGCCTTATAGATTCCTTGGAAGACTGTTCTAAGTTCTCTGGGAAGATTCTAAGGTCTTCAGAGAGCAAGAACATTTGTCTCTGTCCCAAAATGATGATCAAGGCCCCAAATTGCCAAACCTGTTTTGATTCCTTTGAGTCATCTAAGTCTTTGCCAAAAGATTTCTGTAAGGCTCCTCCTTGTGCCCAAAATCGACCTGGTTTCCACAAGGGTGATTCCAGGGTTCCCTTTGAGATCGGAGATAGTGGCTTAGATCATGAGCTATTTGGGAAAACTAGGTCCTGTTCATTGGACTCTTGTAGTCCATTGAAAACCCTCTCTGGTTTAACCACTCCCAACACTGTTCCAAGCAGTGATGATTTTGCTTTGAAAGATAGCACCATCAAATTGAGCCTTCCTCCTCATTTTATTGGAGGAAGCCAGAACTCAAATATCTTCCCAACTGCTGAGATGAGTTCAAACACAGTTTCCATAGGCTCTTCCAGTGAATTCAAGTCTCTATCTGCTAGTGAGATTGAGCTCTCTGAAGACTACACATGTGTGATTTCCCATGGCCCCAATGCCAAAACAACTCATATTTTTGGTGATTGCATCTTGGAAACTCATTCTAATTCTAATGAATTTAAAAACCATCTTAAGAATGAAGAGAAGGATAAGGGTGTGTCCCTGGTAAGTAACAGGCTGCATGCTCCAATCCACTATCCCTCTAGTGAATTCTTAAGTTTCTGCCACCATTGCAACAAGAAGCTGGAAGAGGGAAAAGATATTTACATTTATAGGTGAGTTAGCATTTAGCACAGGCACTATTGCATGTCTTTTATTTTTGACTTAACTGTATCTTTTAAGGGTCGAATTTGATTCTAAGATTGGCTGGTTTTCCGTGTTACATTGCAGGGGTGAAAAAGCATTTTGCACTTTAACTTGCCGTGCCTTGGAGATCATGAATGATGAGGAACTAGAGGAATCCAACACTCCTTCTGAGAACTCACCAACAAAACATGAAGTTGGTGAGCAAATTTTTGAGACGGGCATCCTCACAACTACATAAAACGGCTTATTTGCGCCACTGGCACCACCGTCATGAAGGAAGGGGTGGACGCACCTTGATCATCTGTTTCACAATGAGCTGTTTTGTGTGCATCTGTTAGCAGCCATGGATGGTCATTTTGTACATCACTGCGTTTGCCTGCCATTGGTGCTTAAGCTTTCATCATGGTCTTGGTGGATTGTGGCTCTCATTAAGCTAGCTTGGTTTTTAACTATATATATGATATGATGAATAGAGATGTGTTATCAAACTGTTGGTAGCCTGCAGAAATTAAAGGGTTGAGGCCGATTTTTCTGGCTTCCCTTTTTTGAAATTTTCTTGCATTATCGAAATATTATTATGTCAATAATGATTAGTGTATACAACCCAACCAAGAGTTTTTGACTTGAATGACATATTGCTATTGTAGTTAATACAGCCTATTGCCTTATGAATTTTGGACAAAATATGCAAAACCAAACAGACTCAGAGAGTGTTGGTTCCTTTTTTGCAGGGATTCCTGTTTTGCTAGTAAATTTTTACTTGAGCCCTGGCCATTCTGAACTGGGTGGAACATGCTTCACGTTTATGTGGTTCCTTTAACTCCTATTATGGTGAAAAAGGTTATTCTATTCCGAAGTCCACACTTCCCCTTTTCCTCTCATATGTTGACGTTCCACACGTGCAATACTTCTATCCTAAAACAGAATGCCATTGTTCATAGCTCTAATGCTGGGCAATAGCACGTTTACGCAGTTTGAGCACCGACAAAATTACCCATCCCAATGGCCAAATATATTTTTCACGATTTTCTACTTGCATAAAAAGACTTAACTCCAATTTTCATAAAAATACCATCTCGTTAAAGAAAATTCACAATACAATGCAAATTGTTTATCAAACACCTGAGAGTGATGGTTTATCACATTCCGATGTTGATTTTTCCTTGTGATTATAACTAGGAAGTAGGTAACACAATCCGTGAGGTTTTTCCATCCATCTCATTTTTTCTTTTCCCCTAAAAAACGTGGACTAGTAACCAAAACAATAATGATCTAAGAGTGGACGAAAATCACATAACCAAGGGACAATAATGTTTATCACTGTGATTCTACAAGCACATCCTAAAACAAAGCTTATTTATAAGTCTACACTTTTCCACTACCTTCAACGAAAGACGTAAAAGAGGGTAAATTGAATCTGCAACAACCAACCAACATTACAAGTTAACATGAATTGCCCCGACAACACGAAATCAACGTGAAAAAGCGCTTTCCTCTTCCCTTGGATGTCGTTCAGCGTGCTTGCTGCCGAGACACTGGTCGGTCGCAATTACCTTTCACTAGAATCTAGTGAAATCTAAAGCAGGCCTTGGTGAAACCAAACAAATGAACATTGCCACTTCGCTCAGCCTCTTGTTTGTCGCGTGTTGTATGATTTGCAGTTCATGCACTTCTGAGCAACAAGATGGTACTTTACGTGAGAAGTTCTGCCACAATCATTGCAAAGAATCCAAACCTGTTCAAATCACCATCAACATAAGTCCCTTCACAAATGAACAAAGAGTGTGTTTGGATTTCTGTTAGGACGATGCAGAATTGATTTTGAGCCTTCACAATTAGTTCCGCCAAACTTTTATATTGTTTAGATTTTAGACATCAGAATCAATTCTGACCTCTAGAACTGATCCTGGGAGAAGTAAAACTTTGTTAGTTGTAAGAATCACCTTTACAAGAACTTCCAAAACATAAATCACTTCACTTTAAAATAAATTCTAAATAAACCAATTCTATGAGCGTAGAACCAACCACACTAGAAGTCCAAGAACTTACCATACAACTTTCAAATCTACCATGCCCTCATTTGCAATAGCCACAAGAAGGCATCAACAAAATGAAGGACTAAGTATTTGCTGTTTGCATGTTTAGCATGATGAGTGATGACATACAATATTCGAATTGAATGTAGTGAAAAAGGAATACTTACCATTTTACTTTGAAATGGTTCTGGCATTGGTGTAGCAGCAATCTCCAAGTCAAATTTCTCCCAAACCTTCGACATATCACAAATGGACTTCGAGCAGAGAGGGCAAGTATACCTGAATCAAATACAAAGATCAGTACAAATTGTGCAGTAGGTTCTTTGAGCAAACGAGGAAACAAGAAGAGCTCTGTGATACTCACTGGAAATGTTCCCTCATTTCCTTCAGGCAGCTCTTATGGATTGTATGTCCACAGGGCAAAACAGTGACATCATTCATGGATTCAAACAAATACTGCAATCATCAGTTTTGGTTTTTCTGGTGTCAATTCAACAAATTGGAAGGAGTCCCAAGTGCAAAATTGAGAAAGCTCCACAATCTATCTTACCTCAAAACAAACGGGGCAATCGTGATGCATTGCTCCTTCCACACAGGGGTGACTGTTTTTCAGCAGTGTTGTGTAGCAACAACCTATTCATGGAATGAAGCAAATCATGAAATGATGAAAGTATGATCAATGTAGTAAACGATTATAAAACAAAAG
This sequence comes from Dalbergia cultrata, assembly GCA_031216105.1. Lineage (NCBI taxonomy): Eukaryota > Viridiplantae > Streptophyta > Magnoliopsida > Fabales > Fabaceae > Dalbergia > Dalbergia cultrata. Next base: position 33,325,925 of record CM062349.1, on the reverse strand, counting down.
CATTGCCACTTAATGGCACTTACTAATAAAAATAGGAATGAAGGGGAAAAAATTGACTTACCACACTTGTAGCAGTGGAAGAAATTTTCGCATCCTCCAGTTCTGCATTAAAACATATCAGAATCAATCAGTCTGAGTTTTGCACAAGTTACAGTCAACCTACCAAAGCAAAGTACACTAAATGGAATGCAAAAAGCCAAAAACACTAGAACCAAATGTGATGCTTTACAAAATGGGATCAAATAAAGAACAGGCACAAGGAGGGTGTTCTCTTTAACCAAGTTATACAAATTATTAGCAATTCGTACCTGCAAATTCCACAGCCACTGCAATGATATTGCTGCTTAGATACCTGGAGCAGATAAAAGAAATAAGGTAATATCAACATCTTGCACATTCAATGTCTTAATCTTCTGAAGAGACCATCACCATTACAGAGCATGCTACATGATTGAAGCCTCAATGAATGGTTTAACATTTCTTATAATCCATCACTAAAGTAAAAAATAATTAAAAATATTCATGACATGAAAGGGAAAAATCCTCAGTTTCAGGATGATTAGGGGTCTGTTTGAATAACACAACTTAAGGCTTTTTGTAACTTTTTGGAAGTCAAAAGTCACATTTTAACTTCTTATTCTGTTTGGTTATATAGCTTATTACTTCTCAAAAATTCATTTTTAGTATTTTTTGATAAGTTAAAATATCTAACTTATTAAGAAACACTTCTTAAAACACTAAAAACAAGCATTTTTATTATTATGTATTTAAATACAAAATAACTTTTCAAAAGTTATTTTTACATAAGGCTTAAACTTTTATTTACCCCAATGGGCCCTAGATACTTACATCATCATCAAAGAGCTTGCATGTCTCACAGAAGTACTTGCCCATACAAACTCCACAATTGATACAGTTTTGCTGAACCTGTAAGCAGCAGAAATCAACATAAGAAAAAACTAAGTTAAAGGCAGGTCCTAAATTATGTGATCTCACCACTTCTTGATGGAATGATGGATGACTTATGACAAGTGTAATGAATGTTGTTTTAAGCAGCATACTGCCTAGTCAATATCTTGCAAGAGTGTCCCAAAATTAATAGCTCTCTTCACAAAACTTGCTGAAGAGCATTCAAGAAGTGTTAAGCTTCAAAGTTCCTTTAAACAAGACATCTTTTTGTTTATTCTATATACGAGAGCTTGTGCATACTCACATGCATAGGCCATTTCTCTCTTATTTAACAAATAATAAAAGATTGAACTTATCTTAGGGTAACATTTAAATCTTCCCGTATAATTAACATGACTCACCTCTTGTTCAGTCCCACAAAGTGAACATATCACCTGAAAAAAATTAAAAATATTCATTCGCATTGCTTCAACTGTGAAATAACGGAAGGGATAAGGAGCACAAAACTGGGGATACTCAAATTAGTGCCGTTACAAATAGATGAGCATACCTGTTTCACTTGATGGCGGGGAATGTCATGTCTATGTTTCTGATCAATGCTGATATCATTCTGCAGAATCACAGGATAACAAAAGTGAGTTCCTACCAACAAAAAAAAAAAAAAAAAGGAATGCTATGACATAAGAATTAAACATAGAGATTTCAGTAATCCAACTTGGCTTGCACAGAGCTTATGGAGGCCCAATTACAGGGAATTTAGTTATTGAGAATTTAAACAATAGGTTGAATCAACTGATATTCGCTTTTCCAGATTCTCTACCAATTTTGCCTCCCAACCAAACATACCCTTAGTAGTAAATACAAATCAAAATTCTTCATATAAGTCAGCCATCTTGAAATACAAGACTGGGAAATTAACTCACTTTAGCCTCATTGTGACAATGGCGGCAATCAAAAACCTCATTGCAGCAGGGGGCCCTAATGCGGCATCTTCTTCTGTAATGTTGGCATCTGCAAGGAGAGCATATGGTTTAACACAATAACAAGACATGAATTGCAATACACTAGCATATGAACACAAACTTTACCCGTGTTCCATGTATCCTCTCTCTCGCAAGTCATTGATCTTTGCATGTTCTGTTGATTGACTTGATTCTTCTCCACACATGTGCTCTGCATTTGATGGTACATTGTACACATCTTTCTCAGTCACATGCCTCATGTCATTACACTCAAACTGCAGAGGCTCAGAGTGCATTACTGCCACTTCTCCCATGGCGCTAGCTATTTTCAGATTATATTATAAACTGTATGACAGTAGGCAGTAAGCCTATGGACCTGCATGTAGGAACATATTCAGAAATAATCCTAAAGCTTTTAAAGGCATAGTTAGTCACCCCATCAAGCCAGGCAAACACTGAATGCACTGTTGATTTCTTTCTTCTACATTGCCGCAGACCAATTGAAAGCACCACCAAAATTGAATTAAGGTTGGCCATCTCCAATCCGAATCATAAAAAAACCAATAGCATGGAATGACACTTGATTCCTTGAAGAATTCTGGAACAAATCCAAAATACTGGAGCCAAACAACAGACTCTCCAACCTAATTCACTCACTCAAATGAATTCCAAATAATGAAAATCTTTGACAGGCGTGTGTTGATTTTATTGTGGATGAAGGACTAGACTACCTTACTGGGGAGTTCTGCACTGACTCCTTCAAGCACTGAAGTTAACCAATAGCAAAGACACTTATAAACTCAGCAAAATCTGCACCTTAACTGTTGATAGAAATTTTTAGTCAAATTAGAAAAACTTCCCTCTTTAGTTGGTTCAATTGACAAAGAAGCATGTGATTAATTTCATGGCACCATTTGCCAGAACGAACATTCACAACACTCCAGGCTCTCACGTTATCCATACTCAAGATTCAAGAAGAGTCCAAAGCAAAAATAGGTTTCCCTTCTACAGTTCTACTTGACCAAGCCTGGAATATAGATAGGTAAGGAAGAAAAGAGGATATAGTGCCTCAAGAATATCATGTCGGATAGGATTAATATGGTCCCTTATTAAATAATAATAATATTAAGTAATAAAAATACAGCCCACTAATGCCTATCTATAATCTATAATAAAAATTGAGATCAGAGATGATTGTAAATTTTACTATAAGCCCAATCCCAATAAACAATAAAAGTCCTAAACCTAATAATTTAATGAGAAACCACAATTAATTTCGAAGTATATTGTATAGATCTTATGATATATTTTAAATAGATCATAAAATATACTTCTATGATATTCTGTGGTATAGAAATACACCACAGATCTTCATATTACGGACACAAATCTATGTCCCGAGAAACTGCAAGAACCTCATTTCCGTGGTGAAGAACTGTGCTCCCTCTACTGCAGAGGCGTTTGTGTGGAGAAATACTTGGATGCTCTAGGAACAACCATATCCATTCAATCTTCATTTAAAGTACGCAAAACTTATGTCCTGGAGCACGTATCAAATGTGCTCTAGGAGTCGGCAAGTATTTCTCGTTTGTGTGGGTTTTCTGTTTTTGTTCTACGTAATTTAGGCAAATTAAATTCTGCACCACTGGTAATGGTGGCACAAGTCCACCAAAGGTAACAGATGAAAACGTGCATTTATCCATATGCGGAAAGTTATTGAAATAATCCGCCTGCTAATCCAAGATAGCTATTTTGTAGTGCTTCTAGAATCACCAACAAGCACGGTGGGTTCCAAGTCCAAAAAACACAACATGATAGCAACCAAACACGGCACAACGTAGAGAAGAGAACAAAAGCTGCATTACCAAATAGTATAGAAGAATCCAAAGAGAAACAAAGCAATCATTCAAACACAAACACAAGCAAGATGCAAGCAAACTAAGAAGGACAAAGAATGGCACACACAAAACTTTGTAACAGAGTTAGCAACGAACTTTTCAGCTTGTGCGGTGGTGGGAGGGCGGGAGAGAGGGGGCGATCCAACCCAAAGTCCAAACCAAAAGAAGAATAAAAACCAGGTTCGGGTGCTGGTTCGGAGCTCCAATTCGAATCCCCTGTGACCCGGTGCAGATATACGGAAGGGAGCATCACAAGGGAATCCGAATCGGAAACGCAGCCCAATTTATAACACTCATAATAATATCACGCTCCCTTCCCTCTTACACTACCACTGTGTTTCCAGAGGCTTCGAAGAAAAAGAAAAAAAAAAAAAATCTTTGCCTTACACGAAAACGAAAGCTGTCACTGTCATGGGTTGGTGACAGCTTTTCTGCTCTGTCACTCCTAAATTACCCTCTTCTCTCTCTCACTCTTTTTCGGCTTCACAAAACAGAAAAAATATCTGCAAGCTGTTTCGGAACGGGCACGTAGCATGTAACGTGGGTTACGTGTCAGTACGAGGTCCCTCGCTTGAGTCAGCTAATAAGGACAATAATGTCATTCTGTTGGGGTGCACCGTCCAAACCACATGGATACTACAATCCAATCCTACACACTTGGTCGGTTATGAACTGAATGTCATGCTGAGTATGACGTGTTCTTGCCCATGAAGATTTTCATTTTTCAAGTGCTACTGCTAATTACGATGTACAAGATGCAATGTACAATTGGATTTGTGTTTGAAAGGTTTAAAATGAGTTTGAAGGATGAAAATTGATTTTAGAGGATTTTTTGTTCGTTTGATTTTTTAGTTTGGGCTTTGTTCCAAAATGATTTTGAGGTCTAAAATTAATTTTGAATTGAAACAAAGCATGTGTCACAAACTCACAATTAATACTGTCAATTTTATACAAACCAATTTTCATATCAAATAATCATTTGTAAATTATTTTACCTCAAAATCACCTTTATCTAAAAATTAATCTGACAGACATAAAACCAAACACGAAATCTGTAAATTAATCTGCACGTGCCTTTGTTCTCTCTCTTTTTTTAATTTATAATTTTTTATAATACTTGGGAAGCAAATTCGAACAATTTTAGCAGGGAGAACAACTTATCTCTTTGACAAGCAATTAACAAAACAGAACGAAAATGCAATGAATTACCCCATGTGAGAGTTCATAGAATGTACGTGGCAACGAGACATATGAAGTTCGGCTGTTCCATAATTATCTGCTTTCGTGGTTATTAGATTAATGGAAGCATCGAAGATAAGCATGATTGGTGTTGGTGTTAATACAATCAACATTCTTGCTTTGCTTCGTTAATCTCCGAAGTTTAGCTTTATGATGAGGCGGGAAGCGAGGGGGGCTACGTGTCAGGTGGAGAGCATTCGTGTATCGGGTTCTCAATAATACCAATGCGTTTCGTGACAAAAATGGCTTTATAAAACGAAATAATATAATAGTTAATAAGTGTCAATCATTGTAAGAATCATTGAATATGTGATCGAATGGAACATCTGTAAACCTAGGTCAAATAGGAGAACCATACGCAGACGCATTCCTACAAAATTGTTCGGCCTGTTAACTGGATGAATAAGTCTAATGCTAATCGATTGCAAGATACAATAAAATGATCAATTATTGGCCATATAAGCAATGACTCAGCGTGCCCAATGTGAATACTTTAATTGATAAACACGATAGGATGTGGAAAAAGAAAAAACAAATTTAATATATACCAGCAGTATATGATATTTTATAAAGTTTAACTGAATAACTGTAATATATTATTTGAGTAAGAAGTAAAAATCTACCACTATCATTCAATCAATTTTTTCTATTTACATAAACTTTTATATAAAAAATAACCATATTTAATTATTGGTACAACAATACTAATTCAATGACAATATAAAATTTTATTACACTATCAAAATTGAATGTATAATAAAATTCAACCATTGAAAATGTTTTCATCCTAATCTTTTTTCTTTGTTCTTATCTCCTTTCCATGCCCTCGTTAGAGAACTACTTAGAGTTTTTTTTTTTTTGTTATAAAACAAAAGAATAACTTCTTAGAAATTTTATTTATCTTAGAAATTTTATTTAGAAACTTCTTAAAAAAGTGACTCCTTTCTTGTGCATCAAATGGCGCTTGTCGTAGTTGTTTCTTGGCTAAAACAAAACTGTCACGCAAATAATGGTATCTATATCTCATTATCATTGTGTTCATATATAAAAGTATAGGAGCTACCAGACAAGGGAAAACTATTGGCAAGCATGGTGCGCTTTGAGGTCATTTTCTTTAACAAAATGCCCACAAAAGAAGACATGCCATCTTGGAGAATCAATCAGATAACAGGCCTAGCCTTAATGAGCAGACCCCATTTGGTAAAATTAAAGGAGCATTGCACCCTTGACTTCAAACTTTCAACCTATCTTAGCTGTACAAGTGGTTGATTCCTCAATCATGGAAGTCTTATCCAGGAACAGCTCTTTCGATGATGCTCCACTTGGACTTAAAGGTGGATAAGCTCAGTGCCTATGAACATTGTCTTTGTCAACATTTTCTTTACCCCTTTTACGTCGCCCGTGGATCCCACATCAACACTGACATTAAAGGGATCCCTGAGAGCAACGTACAATTGAATGCCTCCCGACAATCACCACATAGCCACATACATGGCATTCTCAGCACAAAAGCTAAAGATTCTCCTAAATGATGGACAGGAAAACTAGGTAGCTTTTCAAGCAACTTCAAGGTTTCCATCCAAAAAAGCAACAAAATCTTGTAATTACCTGCTTTATGCAAAATAGGCTGATATAGAGAACAATGTATCAAATGAAAAATACTATTCTGCCAAAAAAAAGTTGCCTGATCACACACTGATCTATAGTTTCGGAATCACAACAAACCTTACACATGATAACATCTTAACAATTCAAAATATAATTTAAGTTAAAAATATATAGTTATTTAAAAAGCACCGATTGAAATCGTGTCACGTGTGTGATTCATCACAAACTTGAGTCTATATTAAAATTTTCCAATCACCACCGCTTCAACCTCTAATTTATTGGTTACAATTATAAATGCCTTGAACCATTTCCTCTATCATTCTACCTATTTCTCTCTCCAGAGGTTATTGGTTATAAGTCATTTGTTCCTTCCTCCGTAACCACAATCCTTCGAGCCATGTAGCAATTCCCATATCAAAATCCCAATCACTGCAGCCAGAAGATAAAGATGATTCAAGTTAGTTGAATTGGAACACTGGTAAGGAAAGATATACTAAATGATAGCAAGTATAGTGAATATAAAGCATAGCATTGACATGAATTTATCAGACTCAGATTAGATTCGAGAAATAATTGCTTACACTAAATGCGTGGTGGATTGATCTGCAAATGGCACCTTAAAGTCTTGATGCATTTCCTGTATCCCTACATGATCCTTCTGTTCCTTCCCTTGTCGTTTATTTTGGCACCCGGGAGCTCTTCCTCTTCAGTAAGTGGCAAAAGCATCTGGTTATATACTGCGTTTGCCAGTTAATAGCCTCAAATATGCCTTGGAGAAGCCACCTCAAACTTCCAATAGTCTCAAATATAATCACATGTCATCGCCAAATATTTTGTATTTGGAAGGTCAAGAACCTTTCAACTTACCAGAAAATAGCCAATGCATAAGAGGGGGGAAAAAAGACAGATTCTGAAATGAATTTAAATGACAACACAAATTAGTACCCCTCCCATCCAGCAATCCCTGCCCCCCACCATAAAACAAAATAAGGGAAAATAAAAGCAAGAAAATAAAAGTCAGTGACATAAAAATAAAGGTAAAGGTTGCACTTCAAGAAAGTTACTCCTGCAAGAGTGGTTGCATAAACTGAATAGTCGTGGAACCTTAAAAGCAGAATAATGTCCTTCTTAACACTTGCAAATGATTCCTTCAGGATCATGAAGTAGGCACAGCTGCAGAAGTATAAAAATGTGCTTTAACCCGAACAAAGTCATTCTTCTTTCATAACAGGCCAGTCAGTGCAGCCTATGAAAAAGGAGAGGATTTTCAGCCATTTGAAAACTTAAATCAGGGGCTAAAGGCTGGAGTAATCCGCTATTGGACAATTCTTCCAAGGCTTTAATGTCTTGTTGCAAATGAGCCACATGCAGAATGGTATGATCAAGAACTAAAGGATCATCTGGAGGATTATGGAGAAGGGTGAGCAAAGCTTGTTTATAAACTTGAGCAGACAATAATGGCCTTTCAACCTGCCGACTTCTACAGAAAGTTGCCACCTTGATGACGTGCTTACAAAGGTTCCCCAGCCTAGACCAAGAACAATCACAAAGTGAAAATTCAGAACCAGGATTCCAAACAGTATAAGCCAAGCTTCTGTCAGTCTGCGATAAAACTTTTGCATGATGGGGATTTTCCTCATCCATTATAACATCAACATCTGGAATATGAAGAGCATGACACCAAGCATTGGTGGAGAAAGATTTGTCGCATAGATTCTCAAAATACCCAGTCTCTAAACTGTATTGGTCTAGCCAGTACAAGGAGTGAAATTCAGTAGTTAAAGTGTGGATTAACCAGTCAACTCTTGGCCAGAAATTAGCATAATTCTCCTTCAAGAGCGTGGATTTTAATTTTACATGATAGGATTCTATAGCAGCATGTGGCTCAGGAGTTGTCATAGGGAGTGACTTTATGCCATTAATCCACATATCTGCATGAGAAAGCATAGTAATACTATTATTTCATGAAACACTATTAGTTCAGGGTGTTCAAATGATTGGATACTCCAGTAGTTATAATGAAGACAATTAGCCAATTGTAGAAATGCTTGTGTGAACGTTGCCCAGCAAAAATAAAGACACTCTTCAGCAGGTGGGACTAGGAATTAAATATACTGGAAATAAAATCGGGATTAAAGAAAGTTCAGATCAAGAATGATAATGTTATACGGCTACTACGGCAAGAGTAGATGTTTCTTCAACTAATACAAAATTTATCATCCATCACTTGAAAAATACCTATACTTGCTAACCACTGGCTCTTGAAATAGTCCATGAAGGTACACTGATCAACAAAAATTTGCATAAACTCTTCGACCACATCCATAGCATTTGGTCCACATCTCGCACAGTACAGAATCCATCCCAAGCGCCTAAACATCTCTCGTTGCACCTCAAAATTGCAGCATTTCTTAAAAAGCTTTTTAATCCAAGCACGCCGAACATGCCAAGCACATAACAGGATGCGACATTGGAAGGGCTCTCTGCAATGAGGAAGTTCTCATAAAATTTGCTACTGAGATGGATCCACCCCCAACATGGGCGGGCGCGCACGTGCACACAAAAGAAAAAAAGAGATAGAAGGGAAAGACTGAATGGAACTAAAGAACTAAAAAGAACTGCAATAATCTCTTTACCTTATGATAGCATAGTCCACAGATGGATCATCCAACAAAATAGCATTAGGCCTCCATCTGGGATCCTTGGTTCGTATTCTTTCAGATAGCAATCCAATCCATTTGTGGATATCTTTACTGACAAAGGATGAGGTGATGATCCAAGCAACTGGAATTGCATTTTGAGAGGAATCGAAAACAAGTAAAGAACATACAGGATACTGTTGGAGACAAGAAAGAAAAATATAAGACATTCTAAAATCCTGCAATCTTGCTGAAAGGATTAATTTCACAGCTTCTAAATGTACAACATATGTTTCTAATAAACATGATTTTTTTCTCCATTAATCATTATAAATAAGCTAAATATTATAACCTTTGGCTAGTCCTGACTTCAGGCATAACTAACTCAACAATAAAATGTAAACAAATAGTTTCCCTTTTTCAAAAGGTAAATACAAAAACATTGTCCAGTACCTTAAGTTTCTTTAAGCCAAACATCGAATGAAGAGAAATAAAACTATTATTTCCATAACGGATCATTTGTTGCAGCTGCCAATCTGTCTGTATACCCAAAACAAATGATTCTGAACCTGAGTTAACTTGGTAATAGAAAACATGCTTCTGATGGCGCTGGACCCATATCTTTACACTGCATTCGTCATTTTCCTGCAGCTCATGCGAAGAATTACGAATACTCCTTTCCATGTTACGCACATCATTTCGAGTGAGAAAATCATCACGGTTTTGGGGTCCGCCTTGCTTCTGCATCACCTCTTCATGGTGCTGTATTATATTGTCCAGAGATATTCCAACATAAAGCATAGACATCACTTTCTGGCGAAACTCATCTGAAATTCGTGGAGCATACATAGCTCTCGTCCCTATTGCATCCCTGTCAAGTATTCCATGACATGGTGCTCCTGTTTTATCTACATGCCTTCTTTGGTTATATATAATTAAGGCAAGGAGTGGTCGAGTATATAATCTTTTAACAGTGAAATGGCAAAGGCAGCCTCTCATCATGTGACGCCTCCCTGGCCTGCTTCCCTTCCCTGAAGCAGGTTTGGTGCTTGTGCCATCCCCTATGCTTGAGTCACCCTCTCGGTAGTCTTCAGGACCATAAGAACACCAGTACCTAAATCAATGCGTAGTTTTAGATTGTCAATTAAGTGAATCTTTTTCAGATTTAAAGATAACTTTTTGGAAGATATACAGGATGAAAATAGCAATTTAGATCACTGCAATATTAATTTTTTCTCCCTGAATGTTCCCCCATCAGTCATCACAATTTTAGACTCCTGAGGTTCAAATTACATAAATTTTTTACATTAAAAAGAACCATTAACATAAAGATTACAACACTGCAAAGACCAACTATATTTTCTAACATAAGTTGGCAAACAAGTAGAATGCCATCCAACAATTTTAATCAAGAGATAACATACAGTGTGTATTCAAGATAGCCATCAACCCTTGGTTTAGTGATGCTCCCTTCGGGTCTCTTCCTTCTCGATTCCACTCGGAAGCTAGCAGGGCATTCAGGATTGGAAGACTCCCCCTTGACAAAATCATCAACTCTGGCAAAAGGAATAAGGGCAATATCATCACCCCCTTGGCGACCGCCTTCTAATTTCACCCAATTTATATGAGCAGCAGAGAATTCAGGACAAGGGGGGTCCTGAACTGGAAGGTTTAGAATGTCCTCCATTCTCGGCATCTACAATTCGAAACAAAACAGCCTTTTAATAAAAACAAAAGAGATACATTTCACGAACTTCTGAGAGATTGTCACTTGCCACCTCTCAAACAAGGCATATGCAAGCGTCTGCTAGATCAGTGTCGATGTAGCAGTAATACTTACCCCCTTCAAAGTCTAAAGCTCCAACCCAAAACAAGACCTAGTACCTACCATTCTAGTCTCATATTTTCACCATATAGATTCTTCTAAATAACATTATGCAGGAAAAATCTCCTATATTCCAACCATGTAAAACAGTGATTAGGGGGAAAAAGTTTTTTGTTTTCTTTTGGCTTCCGAAATTCCTCCACATCCTTTGATACTATTACACTATTCTACTAACCTGAGCTCCGGATATTTAAGTTAGAGCAATCCCAAATTCTTGCATAGTAATATTAAGCAGTGAGTGTGAAAATTAAGTATAAAGTGCATTCGAGCAGCGAGTATTGACTACCACCCACCTACTAAACTGAACCGTTCCCAACTCAACGCAAGACAAGTGTGTGATATTATTAAAAAGGGAAAGTTGTAAGCTAAACTCATGCAATAGTGGGAAACTCCACATTGGTAAGTTGTACCTTTGTTGCATTCGCCTTCAGCCAAGGAGAAAAAGAAGAAGGAAGAATTCGTCGCAACGAATGAATGAGAGAGAGAGAGAGAGAGATTGGATGGATGTCTTGGTCTTCGTGGATGACAACGAAAGGCCGAACAGAAAAATCACCGTCTCATGCTCCCTTGCTCAGTGTCTGTTCGCACCATTTGGCTTGGGCTGAAGCCCATTTACATGGCCCACGATGAAGTTGGGCTTCCATTTGTGGATTTTGTGACCTCGTCATTTTGCTTTTCTTATTCAGTTATCTATAGTTTGACCCAAGACAAATTCCAATATCTGTAGTTGAGTGCGATCTAACTATGAGGCCTAACGTGACTAGAAAAAAAACAAAAGTAAAAATAAAAAATGAGGCATTAGTTGGTAGCTATTTGGATTCTTTGAGGGTATGTTTGTGAGTTTAGATTTTGAAAAAGAAAAAAAGGCTCATAGAGAATTATTTTAAAATTTTATATTACAAGCCAAAAAAATAAGAGTGAATGCTCATTTTAGTCCCCAACTTTTCACTAATGAGTCATTTTAGTCTCTGACTTTTAAAATGAGTCAAATCAGTCCCTAACATTACAAAATGTGAGTCAAATTAGTCCCTTGTTCTACTTTTATTTAACATTTTATCAATTAGATGATGATATGTAACATTAAGTTACATATTATTATACCATGTGTCATCTAAAGTATAATAGAGTTTAAAATAGTTTATTTTGGTATCTAAAATTGTACAAAATGAGTCAATTTATAATGTATAATGAATATTTAAATAATTTATTTTATATAATTTTAAATATCAAAATAAGTCATTTTAAAATATATTCTACTTTAGATGACATATAGTATGTCAAGGTATCACCTAATGTTATCAATCATAATTTAATTGATAGAAAATTAACTACAATTGAGTTAAGGGACTAAAATGACTCACATTTTGTAATGTTAGGGACTAATTTGACCCATTTTAAAAGTCAGGGACTAAAATAACTCAACAATGAAAAGTGAGGGACTAAAATGAACATTAACTCAAAAAATAATTATACTACAAGATCTTCTTTTTCCTTTATGATCAAAGGCAATACCCACGTTCATAAACTTTTTGTCTATCACTTTTTCCAATTGACATCCTAGATTCATTAAAAAAAATTATGTTTTTCACCGGTCCTCCACTCATGTATTATCATTACTTGGTTTGATTTTCAAATTTATACTTTTATAAATGTTCATTGATCCGCAGTCATTTCTCAAATTTATTTTTGAGTGAGCATTGCTCTCTCAGCTTAACTTCTTTTACTAAACAAAGTAATTTCAATTTAATAAGTTTTTTTTTTTTTTTGGATACATTGGCAATAGTGGGATTTGAGCTTATAATCTCGTACAAATTATCCAAACCCCTCACCAGTAACTCATCCCTAGTGGCTTATTTAGTGACTAATTTATAATGATGTAAAAGCTTCATTTCACAAATCATTAATTAAAAGGAAAGTGACACAATAAAAGTTATAATATTATTTCACAATTCATTATTGAATTTATCTTCTCCCTAAATTCAGTAGAATTATAATTTATATGATTAGCTGGTATTGAGTTATGTATTCTGAAGTTTTATTTGGCTTTAAAAAAAAAAAAAAGCAATCGTGGTATATAAATTTGTTATATTATTCTTTGGCTATTCTCTCCATAGGGTATAATAGTAGAGTTTAATTTCTATATACCAATATAGTGTCATCCAATTTGCATGGTTTTTCATGTAATATATGTGAGTCTTGATTTAATCACTTTTATTATTGTGATAATACATAATTAGATGAGAATATTAAAAAAAATTGATACTATTGATATATAAAAATTAAACTCATAATTTATATAGTTAGAATAGGAAAAGGCACTAGCGACAATATAATTGACAAATAGTTATGACATGATACTGTTTAATGACTCTTGGCTTGGGTGAAACTGAGAACTTTGACAATCTTTAATGAGGATTCAAAGGAAGATTAGTGACTGCTGACGAAGCTACAGCTTTGGCTAATCTCAGCTCCGTAAAAGAGAAAAACGTGATTCTTCCTCTCTAGATTGATATGAAAACCTAGTATCAAGTCTCTTCAAGTTTCTCTAATTTAATTCTAATTATGTGCAGGGATGAAATTAAACTTCCAGAAGTAATACAAGGGTTAAAGATATAATTCAGGAAAATAAAAAAAAACACGACTAAATACTAGGATTCTAAAAATTTTAGAGTTATTAGTTTTCACTTTTTTTTTTTAGCTTTTCAATTTTTAAAATTTTATCAATGAAATACTGAAACTAAAAACTGAATTTTATAATTTTCAAAATTTTTAATATTCTTTTTTATAAAATTTGAAAAATTAAAAATTGAAAATGAAACGAAACAAGCTCTTAGGGTGGTGGATTAGTCATCTGTTAAGGTTAAACGTAGTCCACCGGATCACCGGTTTATATAACAAGAATGTAATTCACTTTCGTGTATAAATATCAAGGAACCTTGAAAACGGTATGGCATTATGATAGATGCTACATGTGACACATCATGAAATGAAAGGTGATTGGAAGATTGAAATGATTCTTCATACATCACGGTAATGTTTGTGCTGATTGTCTCTTTCGCTCCCAAAAAAAAAAAAAAAAAAGAAGAAGAAGAAGAAGAAAGAAATACATAAAGACATCACTACTAACGTATACATGTAACATTGACAAGGAAGTGAAAAACAAAGTATGGAATACAGGAGATTGTTCAAATGGAGAATAGATTCAACATAAGAAAGCAAATTAAATTTAGGGACGCATAACTCACAAACCCCACCACAAATAAGAGAATCTCTCAATGTCTGAAGTGACGAGATAGATAGGGATTTATGCTAGCCTGAGTGGTTAAGTGGCGTGAAATGATTGATTTTGTGAGTTTTTATTGTCTCTTATTTTTTCATATTTATAATATAATATTTTATGTAAATTAATAAATGAATTAGAATTTATCTTCCTTTTTTTTCTGGTGAGCCTAAGGATATCCATTAGCCAGAAGTTGAAGATTATCTATCCGAGGTGAAGAGATCATCGAAGTAAACATAATCTCTCCTAACAAAGCTTTTTTTATACACACGATAGAAGTTGAACCTCTAGCTATCTGTCAATTGTGCCCGACTTTATTGGTATTAGAATTTGTCTTCAGAAATATATTGGAACTTCTCTGGTGTCAATATGTTAAAACCGCTTAATACCTTATTTAAATCTGAATCTTACTACAATTAGGAAAGCTATGACACCAAGTACGGAAATGTAACGTCGCCTTGACCTGACGCGGCGAAAATCACCGTTTAGCTTTCTGCCCCTACACTAATAATGCAACCTAAAAAATGTCCTTTATAATGCAACCTAAAAAATGTCCTTTGCGTTAATATTGCGAAGATTTACTTTGTTCAATTAAAATGTCCTTTATAATGCAACCTAAAAAATGTCCATTACATTGTAACCAAAAAAAGAAAATGTCCACACTAAAATGAAAATTGGCCTAAAAAATGTCCATTATATTTGTCATATTATTTATAGAAATGACACTTACATAATTATTAATTTCTTAAATAATAATTTAATATAAAATTATTATAACAATATATGAAAACAAAATTATAAAATTTAAGTGATATACATTAAAATTAGTTTTATTAATCAATATTTTTTAGTATAAAAACCCAAAACATTTATTCATTCTGGAACTAAAATTTTACTCATGTATATTTTATTTATAAGGTGTCTGAATTTTTTTAACTTTATTTATTAATATTAATTATACAAAAATAGCGGATACTTCTATATATTTGCGTTTTAAAAAATGAATCATTTCTTTTCCTTTTATTGTATTTTAATTGATCAAAAAATATGTAACCAATAATTAATAATTCAACATAGTGTAAAATAAGTTTTTTCAGAAATGACGCCACACACATTTCACTTGTTTTTTCAGAAATGATGCCACACACGTTTTAGTCTTTAATTTTATATTTATGAGTTATTTTAATCTATGACTTTTAAAATGAGTTAAATTAGTCTATGACATTATAAAATTTGAGTTCAATTAGTCCCCCTTCCACTTTTATTTAACAATTTGTTAATATATAATGTTAAATGATATCTTGACATATCATGTGTCATCTAAAGTATAATAAAATTTAAAATGATTTATTTTAGAGTCTAAAATTATATAAAATGAATAATTATATTACTTGAAATGGAAATTTAAATATGAAAAGGTGACTTATAAGTATAAAGTCAAAAAATAAAATCATGAACTAAAAAGATGACTCACAATTATAAAGTTAAAAAATAAAATCAACATTAAATATTTTTCTTTTTTCTACCTTATACTTTCTTTCATTTTAATTTATTTTCGTGTTTCAAAATCGACTAGGGTGTGCTTTACTTTTGTTATATGCACGCACTAACAATTTTAAAGTGTACTTTTAAATAAAAAAAATTATCCAGTTAAATGTTTAATCATATCCTTAGATTCAAAATTGCTTATAATTTTAACACATAATTGCTGCGACGAAAATTAAAATACAATCCTTCTAATACGAGATTCAATTGGACCGACGGAACTTCTTATCCATCATAACCAAACTTTTAGTACAAAGGCATTTTTCATGCATTTGACTTCGGATATCTTCCACCTTAGTATGTTGCTGTTCCGTATCTTACATACTGTAAATATTTTCAGTTTTCACTGTCTTTTTAGCTAATTTTAAACTCTTTATACATACGTTAATACTTTTATGAAAAAGTTACCGAATGTGAATTTTCATCCAAATTTAGTTATTAGAATGATGTACTTTACTTGTCAATCATTAAGTGGGTAAATAAGCTAATCACTTTTTCCAATAACTATCTTTTTTTTACACGCGTGCAATAACTATCTTTATTTCTATTGATTAAATGAAAAAATAGATTTTTTTTACATTCTTTTTTTCAATTTGATCCCTTGTATTTTACTCTCTTTTTTTCAATTTGGTCCATTATGTTTTAAATATTTTTTCAGTATAATCCCAAGTCATGACTCTATCACATAATTGACCAATTATATTGACGTAACACAAACATTGTTAACATGGCACAAACATGGATCAAGTGTAAATTATGTCACATCAGTATTTCTAGTCAATGTTGTGGCGGATTAATAACTTGAGACCAAGATGAAAACTATTTGAAGGGTGTGCTTAGTTTATGAAAATATTTTTTATTTTTATTTTTTGAAAATATTTTTATTTTCAGATTTTTAAAATTAGAAAATGTGTTTGGTTTGTAAAAGTTGATCCTATTTTCAGAAAGTGAAAATAATAAAAATATGTTTGATTTGTTTGATTTCAAAAAATATGTTTGATTTGTTTGATTTCAAAATATATTTTCAAAATTAAATTTAAGATAATAATATTATTATATTTATTCTTAAATAATAAAAGATATATATATATATATATATATATATATATATATATATATATATATATATATTTGATTTGCGTTGGTCCATTTACTAAACAAATTTATAAAAATACCTCTATAAAATATTAAGACTAAGAATAAAATAAATTGTGCACTTTTAAGTTATTTTTATTATAGTTATAAACTATTATGTTGTGATATGTACATGCATAAATATTTAAACGCTATAGTATTATTTTATTGCTTGTTTAAAAATTTGCTAGAAATTTTTGCTTTAAAGTGATAAATCATAAATCATAAATATTATATGTGTGATATACAATATTAATTAAATACTATAAAGGAAACTTTCACTACAAAAATTACCTATAATGACAAAAATCTATGTAGAATATATTTAATATTTGAGTAAATCATTGTCTTTGTTAGACTTCGTGTATCAATCCATAAAAAAGATATAAAAATAAAGAGAAACATATTACATAGCCGATGTAAAAAAAAAATTGTCTTCAATCGTCCGCGATAATTATCCCATAACCCATCGGCTATTGTCTCTCTAACTTGTGCCATTTGAGTTGCATTACTAGCATTAACTTTAATACCCTCTCGGATTCACTCTTAAACTTTCCGCATCTTCAATCATACCTCTAAAATAATTTCTAAATAATCCATTTGTACAATATTGCAATCTAATAAAATTGTGTATGGTGCAACAAGCAGTGAGAATTTGCCTTTATCTTCGAACGAGTAATTCGATATCAATCTTAAAATTGGGAATCTAGCTTTTAAAACACCAAAACACCTCTCAATAACATTCCTTAATAAAAAGTGTTTATAATTGAACAATTCATGCATACCTCATGATTGTCCTTTATCACAAAAAGTCACGCAAATGATATCTTTCACTACGGAACAGAGCAAGACTTAAGTTTCATACTTTTGCTAATAGATTTATTTAACAGATCTAACAGATTTATCTAATCCATCCATTTTAACATATTTATTTAAATACAAGACTTAAGTTTTTTTTATTTTTGTTACCAATTCTTAATTGTTTCATACAAATTTTGGGATGAAAACAGGTAAAACTTCATATCTGAAAATATTTCTCTCAACCCAATTGTTTCCATTGCTACATATGATAAAGCTTCATTTTATGCTTGTTTTAATTTGTCCATCACAAAATATTGGTTCAATGTAGCTTCATTTATCCCTGCACTGTTCTCCAACGATGTGTAGATTTAGAGATTTTCATATAAAATGAAAAAGAGTAAATTAACCAATGTTTTGGTTCAAATTGTAAAAAGGAATAAATGTTAGGGTTTAAAAAAATATTTGACCATTGATTTGTGATATGTGAATAATTAAACAGGTCATAATTTGAGTGGTCCAATAGATAGAAATGAGTTTTTGTACCCTTCCAATTCTGAGGGTACTGGAGCAGCCACCTTCAATTTGACATATCTTTTTCCATTATATCTATTGAAAATAAATTTTTTCAAGAAAAAATTCTTATCAAAAAGAAAAAAAAAAATCCAAATTAGTCCATAACAATTTATTTTATGAACAAATTAATCTTTAACAATTGTAAATACTCAAATTGGTCCCTCACAATTGTTAAAAGAGGACATTATAGGTCCCTGATCGGCTTGTCAATGCTCGACCAAGAGTCAAAAATAAAAAAAGAGCTTAGCTGGGAGAAAGTGGAGCTCATCTAAGAGGAAATAGAGCTTGAACAGGACTAGGCAGGGCTCGACATGACTAGGCAGAGTTCAACATGACTAGACAGAGCTCAACCACTTGTCATCCGAGCTCCTCCTCCTCAGCCAACCTCCGCCTTCTTTTGGCTGAGCTCTATTTCCTCTCAGACAAGCTCCAGCTTCTTCTAACCAAGTTCCTTTTCATTTCTGCCTCCTAACCTAGTGTTAGCAAGCTACTCAGGGACCTATAGTATCATATTTTTATTATTGTGAGGGACCAATTTAGGTGTTTACTCAAAAAAAAATCCTCCTCAATAATTTTACTAGAACCTCATACTTCATAGGAAAAAAAATGTTTAAAATTCTCCATCAACTTAGATACCAATTATTCTTAAATCCACTCCACTGAATATTCTTATCACATATTATGTATTCTTCTCTTTTTATGGTCCCAATGTTAATTTGTATTTTTTTCATTAAAAAAGTTTATATTAAGTGGAAAGCTGGCTCAAATCTAGGGTTAGGTATATTTTTGGGTTCATTGATGAGCGCAAAATAATACTTACAAATCACTCACCAATAAAAAAATTGTTGGATTATGTATTCCAATATGATGACAAAATACTATGTGTAAGTATATTACTTTTTAGATTAATTTTTCCTTGCTAAACCTTCTTATTATTGTTATTAAGTGTTTCGCCTTTGTTTTTGAATTGACTGACTTGTGTTGATGAATCTGGTTTTGAGAAAACCAATACTTTAAGCTGGCATTATCAGTATATTGGTGCTAAAGGCAGAACACAGGAACCAAGGGCTAAAGAGTTTTTGCCAAAAATGGAGAAGGTTGAAGTTCACATTGCATTGATTGTTGAAGTACACAAACAAAATGTGCTGCTATCTTATTAAAATTCAAAAGCAACAAGTCAAAGGAAGTCTTTCTCATACAATCAACATTCATTTCCCTTCTAGTAATAAGTTTGGAGTGCACAAAAACTAAGGCAAAAAGGAAGAATAGCTTTCCTCATCATAAAGGAAGGACTAAATCAGAAGACATGTGATACAACTCTGCAAGTTTCATCAATGGCCAAGAAACTCTCACCCTCCTATAAAAGGTGAACTTGGAAGGCATTCAAAAACAAGAGGGAAGAAAGAGAAACCAAACACTTACTCCTACAAAATTCGAAATTCTAAGTTGAAGCCATTTTCCTCTTCTCTCAGCTTGCTGTATTTGTTGTCATATTGAACAAAGAGTATCTTTAGAAAGCTGTTGTATTGAGAGTTATATTTCTTTGTGAGTAAAATAGCAAATCACATTCAGAAACCATTGCTGTAAAGCTTTATCTTGTGAGATATAAGCTGGTTGATTGAGGTTGAAGAGGCTCATTGAAAAACTACTTGGGTTGAACTTGGAGAGACTTGGCAAAAGAACACTCATTGATTTTACTAGTTGTGCAAATTATTAGTGGATACATTTACCTAGAGGGTGAGGACTGGATGTAGGATCTAAGTTGGAGATCCGAACTAGTATAAAATACTTGTGTTCATCTTTTTATTCCTATTTCTTTCACACTACATGATTTACTGAATTTGAACCTAAAATTTTAAACAAGAAAGTTCTCATAAGATTATTTGTTCAAGGAACTGACTTTGTATTTGATTTTCTAAAACTCCATATAAGTTTCATTAAGATCCTTTGAGAACCAGTGTTGTTTTACTATTGATAAAAATATTTTCTGATTTGTGCTCTAAATCAAGCTTTCACTGTTAGTTCAAATTCTAAGTCATTACTGGTGTATTCATGACAAAATCTCCTGTAATAACAGAAGATATTTGGCTGAACATTCTGATTTGTGTGTTAAGAATATAAGAAAATTTTTAAGGAACATTTAATTCAACTCCACTTCTTAAGTATTCTAATACCATAAAAAATTTTAAGAATCAAACCTTAATCATGACGCATGTGAACCTAATAAACTTTTCATTTAGCTTTTCTATGTTTATTAAAAAATTTAATTTGTTATTGGTCAGTGACAAACATTCATTTAAAAATGGAATCAAAAGAGGCATGAAATGTGCACGGTATCGTGAATTACCAAAAGTGGTAATTATGATTTCGACTCTTGCGTATCTATGGTGGTTCTGGGCATGGTGGTAGTGGTGTGCTTGAGATAAATGGAGCAAATGGGATAATGAAGGAGATGATAATATATTCAATTTAATCTTGGATGTAATTAGGCATGATTCAGACAACACTAGATCGCTGGTGACCGTGGAAATAAGGTGCTTAATTTGATGGGACATTGGTGGTGCTGTGTGTATAAAATCGATGGTGACACACATGTAATGCTGATGATGGATGTTAGACTATGGTTAGTGGTAGGGTTTGTTGGTGACATTAAGTTTGATTAGGGAACTAACTAGTAACGCTTTTGTTCCTTTATAAATACTTCATTTGTGTGTATATCGCTTGTGTGAATTGAAAGGGTTAACTGTGGATAAACATTGAATGCATTTATTTGTGTATTTTTTTTAATAGTGTGTGCTTGAATTACAGGTAATGAATGAAAGAATGGGAGAAGAATAATGTGAAGAAAAGAAATGTTCTTTATTTGGGAGTTTGATAATAAATAGATAGAGAAAGAAACTAATAGAGAATTTTTTTTTTGTCTTTTCTCCTCAAAATTTTTTTTCTGTCAATATTCAGATAAAATGAGAGGAACCAAAAACTTATAATAACTATATTTAATTTGTTTTGTTGTGTTGCTTTTATTTTGTAGTTGACAAATATTTTGTTGGGAGTGGAATGCGGCTAATACCTTGATCCTAGTTGACAACTATTTTGTTGTTGTTGTTGTATACTTTTCTTTATATTTTATCTTTATTATAGTTTTAAATAATAAAAGAACATTATTACGTATAATTTTCTTAAACACCCTTGCGTTAAAACTGAAGTTTAATTTTCAGAGAATAATATAAATTTATAAAATTAATTAATTTTTTTATATCACTGGATATTCTCTCAAGTTCGGCTAATTCAAATTGTTAATAAGATCTTCTTGTTCGACTAGAATTATAAGGATTATATAGTTTCTTTACAAAGATTGTTCTCATAAGATTTGAATTCAAATCTTTATATCAGAAAAATAAAGTTTGATTTGTTTACTACTTTAACTAATTTTTAGTCTTTCTTGGTTTCTTAAGATATGTTTGTGTGTTTGGAATTTGGAGGGGAGAACTTGTAGTGTAAAATTTTAAAATTCTATATTATAAACTTTTTCCTTCCCTTCCTACCACTCCAAACTGTCAAACACAGTGATTAATAATATCTTTATGTACTATATACTCATTTAAAAAAATAGACATTGGCTACATGTTTTAAAGCTGGATCATTGAAATAGCAAGCATCAATTAGTCTTGTATAAGTATATATTTTATTTTAAAAAAATTTACCCAATTTTAAAAGTTATCAACTTATCCCTAAAAATACTGACTTTATCATGTACAATATTAAGTTGTAAGGTACTACTTCAATATTAATTTTTACCCAATATAGTGGTGTTTATTACATTGTCTAATAACGGGAGTGGTTATTGCCACTCCAATATGTCTATTGTCACTCCCATTTTACTATCATTTATTGTATTTTTTCTAAAATACCCTTCCTTTCATTTTTTTTATCAACATAGTAATATAACATTGAATAATTATTATCAATTATATTATTCAAATTTATAATTATTATTTTAATTAATTAGAAAATAATTTTTTTATATTTGATATTATCAAATTTTATATTCATATACAGTTAATTTATTTAAAACATAATTTGAATTTAAATATCAAAGTTTTATGACTTTCCTTAATATCATAACTATCTAAATCATAAATCAAAGTATTTTTTTTCTAAAAAATTAAATCAATATAAACAAAAAAATATTGTTCGAAAAAATAAAAAAATTAGTATAATATAAACTATCTATCATATATCAAATATTTCGTTTTAAATTAACATTTTTAATACTAAAAATGTTGATATTTTGATTTTATTGTTTTTATCTTATGATCTATTCTTTTTTTCAAAAATAATCCTTCCCTTAATCTATATATCATAACAAACACTAAATTTATTTATTTTTATAAAAAAAGCAACCTGTTTTGATTTCAGTTGCAATTACGAATTTTATCAATTTTTTTATAAAAAAAATTTAGCATATTTTATGAAAAAAAAAGTAAGATAAATGTTTTTACTAATTTATAAAATAGATTACGAAGGAAAAAATAATGAAACACTAAAAGAATTTTCTCAGTATCAATAAAATTAAATTCAAATAAAACATTGGATATATGATGATAAATTACATCATACTAATTTGTTTATATTGTTCATTCATTTAGTATTTTCTTGAATACCCATTGTTTTAATGTTTATATAATTACTATATTAAGAAAAAAATTTATTTATGATTTAGATAGTTACGGTATTAAGGAAAACTATAAAACCTTGATATTTAAATTCAAATTATGTTAATAAAAAAACTGTATATGAATATAAAATTTGATAATATCAAATATGAAAAAACAAATTAATTTATAATTACAATAAAAATTATAAATTTAAATAATATAATTGATAATAATTATTTAATGTTATATTACTATGTTGATAAAAAAAAAATGAAAGGAAGGATATTTTAGGAAAAATACAATGAATAATAGTAAAGTGGGAGTGACAATATGCATATTGGAGTAGCAATAACCACTCCCTCTAATAACACTACCGGTAATCCATATTACCACTGATCATAAAGTTACTACCACATTTTAAATTACTGGTAATGTTACATTGCAGTGTTTGACATGCTATATGCACATATCTAACTGCCAATCTTCATTAACTTATTTGATGTATCAAAAGAACTGTCAGTAATACATGTCTTTTACTCAAATGCCCTTCAAACAATAATAGTAATAAAATTGTAATAATAGTAATTATAATAATAATCACTATAAATAAAATATGAGATTAATCACTATAATAATAATAATTATGATTATAACTATATAACGAAAATAAAGGCAAAGAAAGACACTAGTTTGAAGTTGAAGTTTCAACTCTAGGGACTGGGAGCAGAAGTTGTTTGTCGTATTAAAATAATTCTAACGGTAGTTCTTTTTTGGGTCAAGCGACAGGGACTTTGATAATGATGCTTAGCAAGTAAAATTCTGCTAATGAAGATCTAGCAGTGGCAGCAGCAATTCTTTTGATGGAAAGCTGGATGATTTCACAGAGACACGGAGAGAGATGTGAATTGCTTGGATGAGGTTTGGGCTTAGCTGAGAGTTAGATTACATTAGGGCATTTTTGTGAATAAAACAATTATAATATTATCAGTTGGTGGCAATCCAGATAGACACCCTCCTTGGAGGTAATGTAGAATACCAGTAGGAAGGTAATGTACATTGGCAATGTGGATTATCAGTAATAATATTGTTATACCAAACAGGATAATGTCACGGAGCTAGATAATTTTAAGTAATATTACCTGTAATCTAAATGGATTGCCCCATACTTAATGCCCTGATTTATCTAAATATTGAGTCAATTTGATCTTGATGCAATAATTAGTCAAGCTAAGAGCTCAAACCGAATCTAAGAAAATTAGCCCAATTAATATCGAATTCAAGTATATCAGGATTAATTAGTTAATATCAGACTAGTGTGACCATTAACAACCCCCAAATGCCACATGAAATAAATAATGTGTGCCTGTGCTTAAGTGGGTTTCAGTCGCGATCCGATTTAGGCATGTGACTGGCACGTAAGAAATCTCATTCTTATGTAAGCCTTGTGACTTTCAATACACTATATGCATTACGATTCATTTAAAATAAAATTTCATTTTCTACATACAAATCACCTGTTTCTCAAATCCAAAATAATCAAAGTGATCAAAATAATCAAATCTAAAGTTTTATAATATGTCTCTAAAGTCTGAAGTCATAGTATAATGTATAAATATAAGCTGCTCTGTTTTAAAAATTTCCATGTACTTAATACAATTAAGTCACCAAATACAAACATGAATATATTGTCATAGTATGCAAAATATAATGCAAAACATGATCTAAGGTCCGGGATCTTGCCTGCATTGCAGTGGAGCACTCTAAGCAAAATGAGAATGCTTCACTCAAGTGAAGCTTACTAGCTAAACTCTACTACTGCTGGAACAGTGATAGTTGGGAAGGGCCTGCAGCCGCTTCTATATCTGTAAATGAGAAGAAGAAGAGAATGGGTGAGTTTTTATGCAAAAACTCTGTGAGGTCTCACCTGAAACCCTCTTTCATGAGACATTAACAAACAACTCACAAAGTCAAAACAATCGCAATAAAACTCACAGGTTATGCATAGTCACACATGCATACATATGTATATTCAATCATCACTTTATGAAATTATAAAGAAAATATTTCCCTTAAGTTACTCTCTTATATATGCTAAAAATCATATAAATATTATAGTGTTATAGCTCTTAAAAGAAATCGTGTCTCTGCTCTGATATGTGGTTATGTCAATTAACCATGTTAATATCATATATCTGTTCTGATCTGTGGTTATGTTTATTAATCATGATATGATTGTATCTCTGCTCTAATCTATGAGATTGCCTTTAGGCAACTTGGTTCCAAGGTAACGATTGCTGTAAATATGAGTCTTTAACATCTTTTTAATTATCTGTGAGCTATGAATCTATCTGATTCCAACAGCTGACCTTAGCATAACTGTGACTATGAAATCATGCCGACCCTTTGTAGGCATTTATGATTTTATAAACTTACAGAATATGTAGCTGTCAACTGTCCTGAATTTCATGAAGATTCAAGCTCTAAAACCTTTTCACTAGTAATCTAAAACGTAATTTAAACCATCAACCTTTTCATAACTGGTAAACTCAATATCAAGTTTTCAAAATAACAAAGTTTGCAATCACAATTTGATTCTCTTCTCTAAATAGCATTTTCAAGTATATAACTATATACTATACATAAGCCATATCTAGAATTCAATTTAACATTCATAAGAGTTTTCCATAATCACAATTATCATCAAATGATTGAAATCAGTTCAACAAACATAGTCCCATGAGTTTTATCAAAAACATATTTCATGCTCTAAAATCAACAGTTCTAAAATATATAATCTAACAGTAACTTCAAATCTTTATACAGTATTTCTCTAAAATCAAGCAGTTAATTATATTTTCATGAAAATAACTCCAATGTAGAACATAGAGATCACAAGTGTGAACCCATTCACTAAGAGGGGTGAACAGTGAAAGAATAGCATCAACAGAATTCTAGAAAGCAGAAATAGCACTAGTATATGATATGGAAGCAATAGAGTTCTAGATTAACTTCTAGAATCTCAAAATAACTTAAGTCTCTTCCTAGTAATAATAGGAGTGCATCACCTCTTACTATCATTGAAAGAACACAAAACTTCCCCAAAGACATGAAATATTAGAAGGAAAAGAAGATAAAGTCATTAAACTTGACATACCTTAAGTTTAGAAGGAAGAAAATGGAGTTTTATGAGTTAAATGGGGTTAAGAGGTGAAGTTTTCATGTTTGGAGGGAGTGGGAGATGTGTTTTGGGTGGAAGGAATGTTTTGGACCCGAAACAGGGGGTTTTATAAAAATTTAGGCCACTGCAATGCTCACCAGAGAATATAAAAATTGTCCTTTGCACTGCCTTGCTGTTCCATGAGCGTTGCAACGCTCACCAGAATGGTTTTTCTCAAATCTTTGAACACTAATTCAAGTTTCGGTGTGTATTAGACTAGATTATCTCAGTACTCACTTATTTACATAAGTTAATGTCCTTATTTATCTTAATCTCCATTAACTTTAAAACATTAATGTAAATAAGGAAATATCCCCCATTTGGATTTAAATAAAATATCAAAAAAATTAAAATTCCAACAAATCAGAATCCAAATTTTGGGTTTTAGTTCAAACTCAGGAATTCTCACAGTTTTATAAACTTATGGGTTAAAAACAGAGTGTTTAAAGGTTTCATAAAATTAATTAAAAATCACTCTTTAACTTATTTTTCTCTAGGAATAATTATCGGGACTTTTGGTCCCAAAAATGTGGTTTTCTTCTATAGTCCTCCAAGAACATGTAGGGTCCAGACTTAGTAAAACTCAAGGCCTAGAACAACAAGTAAGGGTAATTGACACGCTTTTTAGTTCGAAAATTTTTTCTAGTCCTTTATATTTAAAACTAGGGAATTACAGTTTCAAAGCATTACGATGGATAAAAGAAGCTAGTGGAATAACAAAAGGAAAAAAAAGTTTTACTTCGAATACTAAAATTTAAAAATATATTTTAATTTAAAATGATTATGAAACAAGTAAAATAAATAAATAAAAATTAAGTGCATAATAACATATATAACTTCAATTTGATTTTACATTTTCTTGTTACTGAGTAATCGTATCTTATAAATATCTTAGTATATAATCGATAAGTTTAAAAGCATGTATGTTTTGATGTCAGGTTGGGGTCGATCTTACTCTCAGCCTAAACTTTTCACTACAACTTAATAAAAGTGGATAAGCACCCAAATCAACATGTGATAATTTTACTTCAAATAAGCATGGATTTTAATTATGTAAATGTCAAACACAATAATAAATAATTAAAAATTAATCTACACTAGTAAAGGTAATACATTGATTCAATAGTTAGATAACCAAAATTTATTTTGTTAATTAAAACTTGCGGTGTTTATCACCAGACATGGCCCACCAACCTAGCCTTGCCCGAAACTTATTGGGATGGTTCTGGTTTTAAAATTTGACCCTATATACTTTTCGGATCAGATTCGGGTCAAACTTTGGGTTGAACCAATCCCATCTGTAGTCAAATAATTCTTTTAGGAATATATATATATTTATAATAATTAGCAACAAAGTACAAGATTTATAGTTTAATTAACATATTTTACATAACTCGATGTTATTTTTGTATTGATATTATTTGTTTTGAAACATATATGACAAGATATCTTTTAAATTTTATTTCTTACTTGTAAAATTTCATAATTTTATTATGTATAGTGTTCAAATTTTTATATGTTGTTTGAAGATTTGGTTGATCTGGTTTAACCTACTCACTAGTTTGGTCATTATTAGGTCGAGTTTGGGTTTTAAAAATTGACTCAATCTAAAAATGGGTCTAATTTTGGATTTGATCCAACCTGATCCCTGTACACTCCCAATTAGAACATCTTATTGAGACACTAGAGTTACCATAGATTCTCATGTGAGTACATATTATATTATCTTATTTTGATACATACTTGCTTGTACTCACATATACTATATTGAGAAATTTTTATATACTCTGAGAGTAATGAAAAATGTGTATGTTATATATTATTTATTAATGAATATATTAATTTTGTAGATCATCGTCGTCTCCTATTTTTTAATATCTTTAATGCGATAATTAATATATTAATTAATAAATAAAATAAATCAAATAATGATCTATTATTTAGGATTCTCACAGTCAAGCATTTAAGAATTTCTCTACTATATTTTATACTTTATTACGAGTGTGTTCATATTATTCCGCCAAAAAAACCAATTTATTTCAACTAAAAAAAATCACTTTTTATAAAAGGTATTCATCTCAATTTATACTCAAAAACTAAAAATAAATTATTTAAAGTTGTTTTAGCTTTTAAGTAGGAACTTACACGAATAATTTCTCTAAAACTAAATAAATAACTTTTCCGTTCAACTAATATAAAACAAACTCACCCTATACATACACATATTAAAAACATTTTCATGCACAAATATTGGAAGCATTAAGAAATTGCAGATACTTTAGATAGACATATAAAAAAATTAATTTTAAAACAGTGACCATGTAAAAAGATTTATTTTACACTGTCATCCAATCAAATATTATTTTATATAATTTTTTAAATAATGTGGTGAAAATTATCTGTTAATATGATATTATATGATTAAATAATTACATAAAATTATTTTATACTGTGAGTATACTTCAATTAAATCCTTAAAAATAAAAATAAATGAAAAATTCTCCCAATATTGATGGACATGAGAATGAGAATCTGTATAAAGTAAAGATTCTAGTTTTCCCATTGAGACATTCTAGCTACTTCTACTCCTTCCAAGTACCCTTCTATCACTCCGACATTCTCTCTTCAGTTCGTTAACACATTCATATATCCCCACATTCATTCATTCACATCATCCATCCATCTCCCAAACCTCATCAAAACCTCACACCATCCATCCATGGCAGCCCCCATCCCTCCTCCCTTGAGTCCCATCCCATCCACGACAGACCTCGAAGCAGCCGCCACCGCCGCCACTACCCCAACCACCCCAGCCACCGCCTTCTCCACCATGCAGAGGGTCAAAACCAACCTCCTCCTCCGCTCCAAATGGGCCGAGCTCAACGGCGCCATGGGCGACCTCGGCACCTACATCCCCATCGTCCTCGCTCTCACCTTGTCCAAGAATCTCAACCTTGGCACCACCTTGATATTCACCGGCATCTACAACATCGTCACCGGCGCAATCTACGGCGTCCCTATGCCTGTCCAGCCCATGAAGTCCATCGCCGCCGTCGCCCTCTCTGACGCCACCTTCTCAGTCCCGGAGATCATGGCCTCCGGCATCCTAACAGGCGCCGTCCTCCTCGTCTTGGGCCTAACGGGCCTCATGCAGCTTGTTTACAATCTCATACCCCTTTCTGTCGTAAGGGGTATTCAATTGGCTCAGGGCCTGTCTTTTGCCCTGAGTGCTGTAAAGTACGTGAGAAAAGTGCAAGATTTGCCGAAATCTAAGTCCTTGGAAGATAGGCACTGGCTTGGTTTTGATGGGTTGGTTCTGGCCATTGTGTGCTTGTGCTTTATTGTGATAGTGAATGGTGCTGGTGAAAAGAGTAGTGGTGGTTGTGGTGGTGATGGTAGTGAAGGTGGTGATGAAAGTGTCAATGATATGGTTGAAGGTGGTGGAGTTAGCAATGGAAGGAATAATAATATTGGTAGAGTGAGGAGGGTTGTGTTTTCTCTTCCTTCTGCTTTCATTGTGTTTGTTTTGGGTGTGGTTTTTGCAATTGTGAGAAGGCCTAGGGTGGTGCATGAGATCAAGTTTGGACCTTCTTCAATTGAAGTTGTGAAGATCACTAAGCATTCATGGAAGGAAGGTTTTGTTAAAGGTACTATTCCTCAGCTTCCATTGTCAATCTTGAACTCTGTGATAGCTGTTTGCAAGCTTTCATCAGATTTGTTCCCTGGAAGGGACTTTTCAGCCACCTCACTTTCGGTTACTGTGGGGCTGATGAACCTTGTGGGAGGGTGGTTTGGTGCCATGCCAAGTTGCCATGGTGCTGGTGGCCTTGCAGGGCAGTACAAGTTTGGTGGGAGGAGTGGAGGGTGTGTGGCACTTCTTGGTGCTGCCAAATTGGTGTTGGGTTTTGTTTTGGGGAGTTCTTTGGCTCACATTTTGAACCAGTTCCCTGTGGGGATCTTGGGGGTGTTGCTTTTGTTTGCTGGTGTTGAGCTTGCAATGGCTTCAAGGGACATGAATACCAAAGAAGATTCCTTTGTGATGCTCATTTGCACTGCGGTGTCACTTGTGGGGTCTAGTGCTGCTCTTGGCTTTCTTTGTGGGATGGTTATATTTGTGCTTGTTAGGCTCAGGAATTGGACAAAGGGTAAGCCGCTTTCTACTATTTGGAGGACGCATGATGGCCTTGAGAGAATCTGAAGTGATTTTATCGTAATATGCGACAAAAATCACAAGAAATATTGGATGAAATGGAGATATATGAGACTCATTTAATCATGCAAAAGTTAATATCTTGTCGTATAATTTCGGTAATTTAATTCTGACAAAAAGTTATAGTCTTTAGTTTTTTGTCTCTAGTTTTTTTCCCCCTTCAAAGAAAGGATAATATCTACACGATATTATTGTTTGTAATTACTTATCTAGTGTGTTTCGTTTTATTTGTGTGTGTGTGTGGTAATTTGTAACGTGTTTGTCATTAGTGTGATTTGTGAAGTTCAGTTGCTGGTGGCTTGTTTCCTATGTCCTGCGTACAAACTACAAGGTAATGGGTACGTAGTGGTTGTTACTACTAATAAGAACTACAAAAAAGATTTGCTTTTACAGAATCTCTTAGAATATAGGATGCTTTGGCTGTAGTATTGAGTTAAGGACAATGATACTTTAACACCTAAAAAGTGGGTGTCTATTTAAATATTTACTTTATAATTATTAGATATAATAAATATCCCCACTTATTTTTAATATCCATCATATCCAATAGTTATAAAGTGGGTACTTTTTGGGTGTTAACATATCATTGTGCTTGAGTTAATTGCGTCTATAGTGTATTTGTTCTTTTATATTCATGATGTCTATTAGTAGATTATGACACAAAAGTAACAACACAAAAAGAATTATGCCCTTCCATTATGAGCAACTCAATGAGATAGATCAATTTTTTCAATTTTGGAATAAAATTTGACGATTTGATGCTTGAATGATGATGGCTTTACGAGGGCTTCTCCGCAATGAGAATATAGAAAGGATGATATTGTTTATACATGGTTATGGAGATATCTATTTATCTGTAACTTTCCAATATTAAATCCACCAATACAAAATAAAATAAAATAAAATAAAAAGTCCACCAACTTTAATACTCATTCACACATATACTCATATACTCTACATATTACGTCAAATGATAGTGTAGTCAAATAATGTTACAGTTCCTTATTTATTCTGGTGAAAACATATTCTTATATCAAATAATGTTACAGTAACTGAGCATCCTATTCTTATAAGAATGGTATCAAAGTTTCTAGTGTATCTTTTTTAAGTCTCTCTCTCTCTATCTCTCTCTAATTTGGAAGAAAAATAGTCATTGTGCGATAAAATTGGACAACAAATACACACTACACACCTTATAATGGTGATAAAATGTATGGTATAGATTTATTATATAATTTTATTATTCATCTATCGTTACTCTATTTGATACTAAGCGAATTAAGGCTTTTATGTTGCATAATTAGTGTACATAATAAATTAATAATTTCTCGGAAAACTTCTGCTGCTGGCTTTTGTACCCTGGGTCTAATGCATTTACGGTGATGGTTAATAAGTAGTGCCTGCTACATTGATACAATTTCTTTATATATTGGTAAATAGTCTTTTTTTTTTGTTTTTATCGAAACCACTCAATGTTACGTTCAGTCCATTTGCTGACTAATTTGGATTTAGGTACTACAGAAATTCATAGAGATCCTTTCTTTTATTCTCGCTACATGGGCAAATAATCCCTTACTCTATTTTAAGATTTTAATTTTAATATACTTGCATTCTAAAAACTTTATACTCTTATTCAATTGTCGCATAGATAAGTATAGTTCGCTCTCATGATCACCACTTAAATAATCACGAAAATGAAAGAATTCGACTAAATAATGGAATAAAGAACTTTTACTTCTTGTATGCATCAAAATTAATCTATGTTTTAATAATATTTCTATTTTATGAAAAATATTTTTTTTACCAATAAAGTATTGGTCTAAGCAAAATGAGTTATATTTACTTGAGCATAAGGTTTTGATTACAAGATTCATCATGTGTGGATCGAAAATACCCGATCGAGTTTGGAAATATTTTAGAAAACAAAAAGAGGAAAAATTGTACATGTACCCAAAAATTAGTGTACACTCCTTTATTTTCACTTTCAATTGGCCTTCTACCTTTTTTTTTTGGTTTTTTTTTTTTCTCCTCTCTCTCTGAAATGTCTAGGTGTGGAAGGTTGAAATATCACATTCACAGCCCTTCAATTTACTAAAGGAAAATTATTGAGTGAGCACAACACAAATATCTCATTTTTATAGATACTCACAATAAAATTGATATAATAGATCTCATGATCAAATAATAGTATCCTAAATAATATTAGTGGAATTAATCTTTATTATGAGTGCGTATAGAGATGAAAATTTTCTGTTCTCAAATCATGTTCCCTATTTCCTGTCTTTCCAATCATGTATTACTACATCAAAGATAACATTATATATTTAATAATTATTTTAAAATTTTAAATCTCTTTTAAGTTTTAGTTTTTGCATGACAATACACAATTAACTGGACATGAGAGGGAACATAATCTAAAGGCAAGAATTTCACCATTATATATAGATGTAAAGTGTTAAATAAACTTGCGTATGCTCATCTAAAAATTTCTCTTAATCAAAGTTCTAACTACTGTTTTTCTCTGTTGCACTAAATGTTTTGGCTGTGTTGACGTAATCGCGTCAATGTTCATTTATGTGCATGACCTTTTTTTCGTTTACAATTTATGTGCGTGACTGATGTCTGATGGTAAATTATTGAATGGCAGATAAAAAAACATAAAATACTTTTCCATTTTGAGCTAATGAAGTCATTTATATGTTAAAATAATTTATTTATATATTAAAATTAGTATTAAAACAAATATTACATATATAGAGATACAAACCTTTCCTTCCACTTGTTACCATTAAGGGTACGTTTGATATGAAAGTAAAAAACTAGAGGTGAAATTTTATATAGATGATCCATATATATAAAATTGCATGTAAAATTTATTTATATAATTTTTCTTCCATATTTAGCCAAATTAAACGCACCCTAAATATAATTCACCAAAGGGAAAAACACACCTTAAATATATTTTGTGTTTCTCTATACGACATTTACTATTGATATTGTACAATAGCATTACATTCGAGGATAAGAATTTTTTATTCTCTTGTTATGAATTTGATAATGTACAATAGCATTAAATTTGAGGATATGATTTTTTTAATTTATTCTTTTATGAAAGGATATGATGCTTAAATATGATTATGGTTTGACAAGGGCTTGTCCCTAATCTGGCCACATAAGTTTTTATCCAATAATTGATGGCATGCATCACCCATTCCAAGATTCGGACTTCGCCCAACAAAATGGAAACTACCATTACTAGCAGTGATGCTAAATGCTAATTCCTTTCCCCTTTTCAATTATTATGCCTCGGATACTTGGCAAATACAATTAGAAACAATTTAGGCATTATTGGATGTGAATGGCCAACAATAACCCATTTTGCTTTCACCAACTCTATCACCAATTAATTTTCCTCTAGGCTCTACCAAGGTGAACTGGTGATGGTGAAGAATAAGAATAAGGAGGAAAACCTTATGACTTGCTTTGGTATATATGGTCTAAGTGCAAAGATTAACTAACCACTTAACATGCTCATACCCATTTTAAAAAATTCAGATAGCTTATCTCCCACTCAGCTACATTACCCCTAGAGTTCTGTTCATCCACTTTATGTTCTAAAGTTGCAAAGATAGAAATAAATATTAACAAGATAGAATACAATATAAAAAAGGAAGGAATGATTAAAGAAGCAAACAATGCCTACAAGGGTAGTGCAATCGATCAACAAGAAGCAAAATACTCAATTCAATTGATTTAGAAACATATGTCTTTGAGGATGACCCACCTACACTTAGCACTGAAGTAAAACATGGATCGTTCTTCATGCTAGATTCATTTCTCTGGCCAAAGCAAAATGGGTTTTTAATTCAAGAGCATTCCCTCTTTGTTTCACCCAAGAGGCAATAAGTTGAAAAGAGTTAATATCCTTGAAGCACTTGCTAAGGATTGAGTGGTAGCCATCTTCAAACAAGGCATATTCTCTTAACCACAATCAACTAATTAAACTACCTAGGTAACTTTAGTTTTTAAGTCACCACTTCCTTAGACTCCACTACACTGACCTGAACTTGGGATTCTCCTGACCCAGGTAATATTGGAGAATGACTCATTTCTGACAAGATCCTCTCCCCTTGGATATGGATGGTCATGATAGCATGTAAACAAATTGGTCACTCCCTTCATTATATATGCTTTGTTGAGGTCAAATGTTATACAGCCAGCATAAATTACAAAAATAATGGGTAAAGTAGTGGCCAGATGAAATAAAAAGCTACTCTACTTAGTTATTAAAAGTCAATTAGTATGCCACTTTAGTCTGTCAATTGAATTCTACTATATTCTAGTAAAACATATTGTAAGAAGAAAGTAAAAGTTACCAATGGCTTCAATCCTACACCAATTGCTAAGAAGAAGATACCAGAAAATTAAACTTCCACCAATCAATGAATCGTTACTTGCATCTATTTTGCATTTACTAGCCAATTGCACATGGTTAGTAAAAAGTAAACGTTAATGATAAGCCGTCAAAAAAGTTTAGGAAATGGAGTTGTATACTTGCTTTGTTTTTGGTAAGCTGTATACTTATTTTTTATTGTGGGAAGTAGAGTGTCCTTTTTTTAAAGTCTTGAGCTTATTAATTATCCCAAAAAAATATACATAATTCTAAATTTGGGAGGATAAATCGCACATATTTTTATTAATAGTACGTAGACCAAAATTAACTTTTAAATTTTTTTAAGGATTTACTATGAGACCTAACATAATTAGTGACTAGCTAAGCTAATTAAATATTTAGTTAGTGATTTGATTACTGAAAATCTGTATGAAGAGAGTTTTGTGGTTAGAGCCAATCTCACATCTATGAGCTCTATATTTGAAAGAGATTAGGGATTAGTCACACTTATCGATGATAGATACTTTGAGTTCAAAAATAAAAAGTTTTAAGGATCATATTGCATTTTCTTGATTTCACGATTAAAGTGCACACAATTTGCATGGCTGAGAGGATAAATGAGATCTTTTCCAACAATAACTACATGTTTTAGCATATTGAAATCAATAACTTGAATACTGTTATATGCTTTTGATTTTGCATAAAAATTGTATAATGCTTTAACTCTATAGTATAACAGCATGCACAAAATCCTTTAAGGCGGCTATATTTCCAAATCAAATATGCATTTATTTAATTATTTATTTTTAACGATTACTGCAAACGAGGTCGGTTTCTTATCGGTTTCAGCTGGTTATTTCTAAGCAGACAGAACATATGAATCACAGAGTTCCTTGTCATGTAAAAAAAAGCGTGTACCAATATACAAAGTTTCAAACAAATATACAGTAAATTTCCACGTAGTCTATCAAAAGGTGGGAAATCATTTCATTCAACAATCTCTTGATTTTGTCTTTTATGTATGTTTCTCTGCATGTACTAGATAAGATGTGATGTTCCCAGCAGGCTTTTGCAGTACTTGTCATGAGACTAATCCAATACCCATCTTTAGTTCATATTTGCCCTGGAGCAGGATATGATAGGTGATCATTCTCCCAACATTTCAATTCAAGGGTCAACAAGACACAGATGAATATGACAGTGAGCCAAATCAATTTAGTCATCTCCAAATGGGTTTCCTCCCTTCGTAGGAAAAGAATTTGGAGTGCTGGGTGTCATGTATTCTCCACCTGAAGGCTGCATGGTCCCCAGGGATCCAAAAACACTTCTGTCATTATTGAAGCTGGCAACTCGTTCAGGCCTACAAAATATCAGAATTTTACTGCCAGAATCTTTGCCAAAATCATAGTTTTCAAAACCGGATCGGTGAGGTACTGGGTCATTGGTCGAACCGGATTTTATTAAATCAATGTATAAAATGCACCTAAGTGTAATATATATATAATGGAATATGTTATATCAAAAGCAAAAGCAGCTAGCGCAAGTGGTTGAGGCGCTCCTTTGCTCCCAACATGTGTTGAGTTCGACACCCCCAGGCGGATTTTTGGCATGGGCGTGCAGTTTGGGTGGTGGCCCAGGCAGGTAGAATCGGTGCGGTTCAGTGGCGGCCCGGCCGGTTCACATGGGTTTGATTTGGTCAACTACTTAACCGGTCTAACAAGAGAATCAAACCAGCCAATGGCCGGTTCATTGGTTTTTTGGTTGAACTGGCCGGTCTAGTCCAGTTTTTAATACATTGGCCAAAATAATGTTGCATTGTTTTTATCTATTAAATTAAATAGAAAAGTTATTTCTACTAAATTTTTTGGTGAAATTAGGGTATTTACTGACGGAACTAGTGACTTATCATCTTGAGGCATAGAGCTCACAGCTATGGATCTTGCCTTTGGCCACGAGACTTTTCCATACACACCGTTAGGAATCAATATGTCTACTCATTTGACTGATATATCCATTAACCCTCTTGAATCTAGCCAAATTCTGGCAAGTAATCTAACAAATAATTTTGGTTATGTAGCATAACACAAATTTTAAGATGCCTGTTTCATCTCATTAGTGGCTGTATCACATTATCCATATTTCCACATCCCGAGCAACTCTTCGATTACATAAGAACACTAGTTCATTACTTTATGAATAAAAAGAAAACAAATTTGGTGGCATGCCTCATAGTTTTATTACCGGGTGACTATGCTAGAAATAATTCAAAACAAGAATCAAGATGAGTGGGATTTACCTTGGAGGTTGCATGTTATTATTAACTTGCCCAAAGTATGCACCTGAGAAGAATGAGTTAGAGATAACTGTGACTAAAACTGTTCAAGACAAAAAAGACATTTCAGAAGAAATGGAAGATAAAATGGGAGATACCATACCATTGGGAAATCCGGGACTGAAGGTAGATTGTGGATGAACAGGAGATCCATAACTTGGGGACTGAGGCATCATTCCTAAAGATCCAAAACTTGCAGCATGCATTAATCCTGTTCCGGGTGATACAGAAGGTAGTGCACCGTGCAAAGATGCCAGAGTTGGAAACTACGGACAAATACCACCAAGCATCAAGGGTTACAACAATATTTAGTTTAAAGATTTAAGTTCTAAAAACACAAAACGGGAGAATATGAAGAAAACTTATAAGCAAAGATTAGTTTATAAAATGTAAGATCCTCATGAAAGTAGAATTTCATCATACTACTTCTGAATGAGATGTTAAAATGAGACAAGGATTGAATCCATGCTAGGGTTAGTATGCAGTTAAATTGATAAATCTGCTCAATAGCTCTGAATTCTACAAAAAGAATTCCCATGTGCTAACTCTCACATGTCTAATTGAAGAAAAAAGGTACAATAAGCAAATTTATCTTAGAGAGTTATTGTTAAAGTTTGCAAAAGAGTTACAGAAAGGTTTTCATCAAAGGTCATTGTACAGTTTGTACTACATCAGTTCAGTTTTAGTGCTGTACTTACTGATGAGGCGTGGGCTAAAGTTCTCGCTTCAGTTTCTTCAAATGGATTTCTGAGCATGGCTGCGATGGGAAATGCTGAGGTAGGCTGTCAATGAAACATCATATCAATAAGTATACACACAAAAAACCAAGAGAAAAGGCATATAAACTCAACAATGAATTGCACATAGAATATACCACTGAATCAGGATAATACTGCAAGCCATATCCCATGCCATGAGGTTGAACATTATGCCAACCTGCAACTGGTGCAGGGCTAGGTAAGTAGCTTGTGGTGAAAAGGTCCTGCAAAGAATTCATTCATGACATAAGGTTCTCTTAGTTTTGAGGGATCTAAATTGATATAAAACACAAGGCAGTATGCTTACCGCTGGAAGCTCCTTTCTTCCACTAGACTTGGTTTCCACTGCACTAAGTTGGGAGCCAACATAAGGTTTGGTGTCTTGAGCAGGTTTTGAGGTGGTCTGAGGAGACAGTTCAGCAAAAGCACTGGGCGAGTCCTGTGAATTACGAACATCTGATAACTGTGAAAATCAAATTGAGAAACATGAGTAATTTTGCAAGCACATAAGAAGGCCTAAAGTTATGCTCTCAAATAGCTAGACACAGTTGGCATTTACTTTAATATACAAAATTAAGTCTCTCACCATATCATTTGATGCTGCAGGTGTGACGGGTGTTGTACTTGGTTGTTGTGTTGTAGAGCTACTACCTATTGATACAGGAGGAGGAAATTGCATGCTTGATAATTTCTGCCCATCTGAAACTTCATTGGAGTCTTCTCTATCAAAAAGTTCGGCATGTGAAGGCACTTCATGAGAAGGTTGTTCCATCTCATTGGCAGGGGTTGGTGTAATTGACAAGGCATGGCTATTCTTGGGTGATGCAGCTGTCTGCCTTATTGGGGTCGATGGCAACTGCTGCAAATTCCCACTAGTACTTGCGTTTTTTACGGTTGCAGTTGTTGGATTATTGTTACCAATTGAGACCTGAGACTCAGACATGCCACCTGTTGTTGCAGTCAATGGGCCTGACAATTCAGAAAGTAAAAGATCTAAAGAATTTGCATGTGTTGTTGCTTGAGGTGTTTTCTCTGTTACAGAAGATATCAAGGTATTTGAGTTTGAGGTTTCTGCAGCATTGCCCAGTGTATAATAGTCATCAAATGTGGCCCAATTGTCTTCACTTGGTTGTGATATAGGCTGTGTTTTGGGTTCAGCAGCAGCATTGGAGGCCTGTGATGTAGTACCCGAATCAATGAAACTTTATCGAGGATTAATTTTTTTTGCTCAAATGGATTTTTCTCGACAAAAAACTTGCCACTGTAATGCATGGCCTTCCTCAATTAAATTCATCCAAGATTTAGTTCAAATGAGAATTTATAATGACGACCATACAGAAACAGAAGTAACAAGAAAACATTAAGCCGCAGAAAATCTCCAGGGTTCTTTCCAAAATAGTTTATTATTTCTACACAAGAAAACTTACATTAATGGTGTGTTTGGCTGGAAGGAAAAAATGGGGGGAAAATTTCTATATATAGAATTTTTACGCTCACTTTTACTCCCCTACCAAACATACTAAGAAATCAAAATCAGATGATCAGAATAAATGGTTAGTATCAAGAACAGATACACAGCACAAAAATTGATTCACTGTTAATTGTTTCATTCCTTTGATGCAGAAGAGACACACATTTCAAACAAAACTGCATTAGTAGGAGCTAAAAAGGCTTCACATTGCCATGAGGCTCCATAGTTGCACCAATCCTCTATATTTCTTTGGAGACCATGCACTTAAATGGGTGATCATTGACATTGATAAAGCAAAATGCAACAGATTAGTACTTCCAGGCCTTAGAAGGAAATAATATGAGAAAAACAACTTGGCAAATGATACAACTTGATGAGAAAACAAATATCCAGAAAGGTATGACAGTGATACCTTATTTTGTGGAACATCATGAGGTTCCTTATTGTGTGCTTGAGAAGTTTCACCTACTTTTGAAGATGGAGCTTCTAATACTTGTGCCGAAGAGCGCACAACAGGTGATTGTGATTCGTCTACATTCTTCTGGCTGCCAGGTTTAAGCTGTCTTAGCTTTGATTCCAAATTTGAAAGCCTGCGTTTTCTTAACTCATCATCTTTGATCCTGTCATCAACAACCTCAAATTTTACAGGCTTTCTGACAAGGCTGGCAGCATGCCTTGTGTAGTTTTGAGCATAACTTGGGCGGCTTCCTTCATCATAGTAAAATCTAATATTCCTGTCTTCACTTCTTAAACTAGGACTGTCTTTTTCACTGGAATGTCTTTGAAGTCTATCTTCATTATCTGAACTTTTGGGCTCAATACGAAATGAATTAATCTTCCTACTTTGGTAGGGCTCCTCCTTCTCAGTCTGTACAAACAAAATGATTTCTTTTACAAACAGGACTTACCAAGAAAAGAAACACTAAAGGAACTCATTTTCAGTCATACATTAGTGTTAACTGTTATAATAAATATAAGAGCAATACTATACAGGTAGAAAAGTTTGTCAAAATTTTTTACATAAAACTAGAATAGTCATTGGATGAAATAAAGTAGTATGATCTGCCTAGTGACCAAGGATCAATAAGTCTACCACATCATTCTAGTAAACAAATTCTGACAAAAATTCTAGATATCTCACATTTTTCTTTAATCTAAAAGGTAGTAAAACATTTACCAATCCAAGCTTGGGAAGATCCACGGACCTCATTTCACCGGTGAATCTTTTGTCCACATATACATGCCTGATGAAATCCCGCAATTTGTGTATATTGCTGGATGCATAGACGTGAATTAGAAGAGGTGCTGCATGTGCTACTGAGAATGAAAGAAAAACAACATGAGATGAGATGCAAGGTTACTTGGTATCAGGGTAAGAATTCCGCAGAGGGTCCCATTCTTTGAAATAAATCTGCTTGGCTCTCTGTTCATGGATTGATGTTAGTCTAGTTTGTTAGCAAATGAATAATAGATTGGTATTGTGAGGATGAAAACTAGCATGACCAATTCATGCATACCTCATTGCCACCTGATTGAAGAGCTTCGACTTCATCTGAAGTAAATTTAGCCATGGATACCGATTTTACTCTATGAGTAAACTCTCGACTGTCAGTTCATAGATAGAGCACATGATAAGCAAAGACAAACATGTTATATATCTCTCTACTCTATTGGAATGTAAATACAAAACTTGGATCGTCTCATTTTTTCTTATGAGCACACAACAATACAATTTCAGTGCAGTAGTTGTTGGTTAGGAAAAGGGCATGATCCAAATGCATAAAACTTGCCTACAATTTGAAGGGTAAAAGAAGCTAAAGAAAAATTAGAGCAGAAAATAAATATATTAATCCGTACAAGGCTTCAATCTGTAAGAGAAACAGAAACAAATATCTTTGTAATGCTTACTGTATTCCACTGCAATTTGTGCAGACAAACGTGGAGAAAGTAGTGCACACGTATTGTGGTCCCTGATGAAATCATAGAAAACATGCATGTCAAAAAGCAAGTATTTTTTTTTTGGCAAGCCTTAAGGTTTCACCATTCATTCATTCATTAATGAATAATTTTTATAGCATACTACCAAGAGATTGCAGTTGATGCATCTCCTGTTTCCAGAAAGTTTCAAAAGACCACGGATAATTTTTTCAATTCTGGCATCTTCTTTCTTCACACTTGCCATTATATATCGCTTCAAATCTTCAATACCTTAATAACCACAACAACAAAACATGGATGAATGAAAGTGAAGGAGGAAACTTTTTCAATAAATAAAATTCACCTCCTAAAAATGTTTCTTTTAGTCATTTATTTATGTGAACACTATGAATGGTTATTAAATATTTGAAGAGCATCATATATATTCAAGTTTATAAACAATGCTATGGTATATATATATATATATATATATATGTGAAGTACCTAACAAAACGAAAGAGACAAAAGGGTACCCGCTCTATCAAGAGAAAAAGATGGTGGTGATGATGATGGTGAAGAATGGCAACAAAGGGAGAACGGAGGAGGAACAGCACAGCAAAAATTGGGTTTGATAAAGCTAAGGAAAGATAACATGCCGGAAATAACGGTTGCCAAACGCGGGAGGCCTCTGGCCTTTTTCTCTTTTTAATTTATTATTATTATTATTATGTTATTTTTTATATTTTTGTTTTATTTGGGCTAAATTTGGAGGAGCACAGCGTTCTCAGTTGGCTATTTAATTGTAAGGAATGCAAGTTTATACATTAACATCAATAAGAAAATACAAAACAGAAAAGACAGTACTACCGCTGCTTTTTTGTCATCAAAGTTGCATCAGAATTAGATACGTGCCTTTGAAAAATTTGATCTTACAAAATTGGATATTTAAAACCTCATGGTACATTCATTTTTATAGCTAAATCAAATCCTACGTGCTAACAAGGTGTGTGTTGTTGGTATGATATAGCTCTAGTTTCTTATTCACCTGAGCTTGATCCCAAAATCTATGTATATAAAAATAAGAGAAAATTACTGATAGGATAAGTTCCTGATTAAATGTCTATCTTTGACAACCAACAATACACAAACCAACTTAGACAAATTTTGTTTTTTTTTTTTTTTTGGCTGGAAATTATTTTTCTTTCTAAAATATATGTACGGGTGTTAACAATGTTATCAGCAACGTTTACCAGCCATTCATCAAGCATCACATTTATTTGCAGTAGTATATATGATCGATTAGATTATTAAGTGGCAGCATGATACTTGTTTCAACCAAATTAGTGATTCTGAATACGCTGATTGGAGTAAAATCGCAGTCATACACTCTTCTCTTATTTGTTTTCCCTTCAATTGTTTTTGAAGTTTAGCTAAATTTTGCAGCATTGTATGAGAATTGTACTGATATTAATTTCAAATCATGAACTTTGCCCTCTATTGAGATATTGTTATTGAGATTGCACACACAAGCACAAGTTTGCAACCTCTACTCAATTAATTAATTCACTAGCTTAGTTTAATTAGTGGACTTCAGTTTATTGTATGATTACAAATAAGCCTGTCAAATAGGCTAGCCTGTTCAGACCTTGTTTTGTTGGGCTGGACGAGCCCAGTTAGAGAAAACTGTGGTACTAAATTTACGTTGGCCTGGCAAGGAGAAGTTAGATGGTCAAACAAGCCAGGCCGAAATACATGTGAATAGCTTGCTGGCCCATTTTAAATAATTTTGGTTTGTTGGTCTGCCCTACTTTAACCATGGGATGGAGTTTTTTTCCGGGCCCCACATAAATTAACTGTCTGGGCCCAAATTGAGAGTTCTAGTTACAAGACATGGTTTGGATCCTTTTCTTTTTAATCGTGAAAAACATTTGTCATGCCCCAATATGTTAAGGTTGTTTTGGGATGGGTAGAATTAGATATGGAATTTTAAAGAGCTGTTTGCTTTCAGTTTCCAATTTCTAGTTTCCAGTTTTCATTTTTCATTTTCAGTTTTCTAGAATTTATGAAGGAAAAACTGAGATAAGTGAAAACTGAAATTTGTAATTTTTAGAATTTTCAATTTTTCCTTTACAAATCCTGGAAAACTGGAAACTGAAAGTAAACAGCCCCTAAATTTACAAGAAGCAGGTGGATGGGGAGAGTCAACCATTGCTGCAACAACAGCAGCAACAATAGCAACAGATGGTTTCATTGCAAGGCTGTTACACGCAAAGCAGAGCCGAAGCTCTTCAGAATGTTGAATCCACTATTCATGAGCTTAGCAATATCCTTAATCAACTAGCAACTCTGGTTTCCCAGCAAGCAAAGATTGCCATCAGATTATTATATGTCTCACTTGTGTTCCATATAGGAGTATAGATACATTTTTATTGCTCTTTATTTCTGTGTTCCAATATAATATAGGATGTATGTTACTGTTAGATCCAAGCTTTATTGATTTCTCAGTCATTCTGTTATCAAATGAGCCTGTGCCAATACTGTTGACAGTGGAATGAGTTCGTTCCTTGACATCAACAAGCTTGTATTGTGTGTAGCTATCACTTGGGCTTGTGGTTGTCTGTGAGAGATGATTGAGTTGTTTACTACACATTGACTTTAAGGTTGCAGTCTTTGCGAATTCCCATGCAATTTGAATTGGATGTTTTGCTACGTACTGAGCAGAAAAATGATTCTTAGAAGAATTTAGCTCCTATAGTATAAAGTAATAGGAGAACTTTAGAGAGTATGATGTATTGGATAGGGTTCCTTATCAGTTGGGGATGATTAGGTTGTTTACTGCCTATTGACTATTTGGTTCTGGATGCTATGCTATGCTATACTTTGTAGTTTAAATTGCTTGTTTTGTTGCTTACTAAGTGGAGAAATGACGTGCTTAAGAATCTAAACTCCTCTAAGTTGCAAGTGTAAGTGGAAAACTACTGATAAAAAGGCAAACAAATTGTGTTATGGTAACTTCAAGTTTACATTGAGTTTGCCCCTCCATTATTTTATTTGAAAGTTGCTAGCTTGACGAGCGATATCAGAAACTCACTAAAAATAACACACTTAATATTTTTCTCTCACAAACATAACATACAACATATAATAAGTGGAAGAAGAAATTTTTAAACTGAGACTTGAAGAATTGATAATACAGCCACAGACCTAATTGCCTTTTATAGGCTTCATAAACTACAAAAATACACAAACCCAATGTTGAAGTAATTCACATGCATGAAGTGAAAAGCATTATAAGCTATGGTAAGCTGTAGTCTTTAGCCACGTTGTCCACTAACAAAACAAGCATATGTGCCTAATGATTGACAATATGTAAATAGAGCAAAA
The DNA here is from genome assembly GCA_031216105.1 of Dalbergia cultrata. Taxonomy (NCBI): domain Eukaryota; kingdom Viridiplantae; phylum Streptophyta; class Magnoliopsida; order Fabales; family Fabaceae; genus Dalbergia; species Dalbergia cultrata. The sequence continues at coordinate 33,281,112 of CM062349.1, read as the reverse complement.
TTGACAATCTCTTCATCAGACAAGTCATTATCATTTCCACAACATAGTCTTTTAATCTGGCTGGTGCCTAATGATTCCTCTGAGGTCAGCTGAATGATTCTAGTAGAGCTGATGTTTCTGGTTGTTCATCTTATTCTACATAACAATTAGGAGAGGTCATAGGCTCCATCTGAGATTTGGCCAACCAGTCCCATGCTCCTTTCTTATCAAACGTCACATTTCTGCTGATTATAATCTTCTTTGTCTCTAGATTATACAACTTGTATGCCTTTGAGTTCATACTATAGCTAATAAAAATGCATTTCTCACCTCTGTTGTCTAGCTTCTTCCTCAGCTGATATGGTACATGGGCATAGGCAACACACCCAAAAATTTTGAGATGACGTATTGATGACTTTCTTCCACTCCAAGCCTCTTCTGGTGTTTTATCATGAACATTCCTTGTAGGGCACTTGTTCAAAAGATAAATTGTAGCAACTACTTTTGTCCAAAATTTTTTAGGGAATATTTGAATCTCATCATGCACCTGACCATATCCATGATTGTCCTGTTCTTCCTTTCTGCTACTCCATTCTGTCGTGGAGTGTATCTGGTTGTCAACTGATGTTGAATTCCATATTGTTCAAATAAATCTGCACAGACAAGATACTCCTGTCCTCTGTCTGTTCTGAGAATTTTGATTCTGCAGCCACTTTGTTTTTCCACAAATGCCTTAAATGACTAAAAGGCATCACAAGCTTCTAATTTATGTTTCAAAAAATACACCCATGTTTTCTTGCTAAAATCGTCAATAAAAGTGATGAATACCTGTTGCCACCATGAGTTGGTACTTTAACAGTATACAGATCTGAGTGCATGATCTCTAATAACTTCTTTGCTCTCCAGGATTTTCCAATAGGAAATGAATCTCTGTGTTTCTTTCCCAATTAACAAGTGTCACAGACACAATTAGGAATTTGAACAACTGGCAAACCAAAAACAAGTTCATTTCTTAATAGATAATTCAATCTAGAAAAGTTAAAGTGCCCAAAACGCATATGTCATAGCCAATTATCATTAGGTATCATAGAACTCAGGCAGGAAAGTTTTTCATGTTATATTTTCAGTGGAAACAGTCTATTTGAAGTCATTTTTACCTTTATAATAAATCTCCCATGCTCATCAAATATCATGCAGTAACCTTGATAAATCCGTATATCATAGCTTTTCTTTGACAACTGTCCAATATTCAACAGATTGTGATAAATCCAGGAGCATAAAACACATTAGAAATGAAATTGTGAGAGCCATATTTTAATTTGATTTCTATTTGACCTTTTCCCAAAATAGGAATATTTGTATTGTTGTCAAATGCAATAGAAGATTTAACTTACTCATCAAGTGAAGAGAATAATTCTTTTTTGCCACACATATGATTGCTACAGCCAGTATCCAAATACTATGTATTTTCATCTTCTGAAAAAGTGTTGCTTCTTAGAAAAGACTTCATGGATTAGAAATCTCATCAATTTCCTGACATTGGCTTTCAGCAACATTGGCTTGATTGTTAAAGTTATTCTGACTCATCAGCTTGAATATATAATCTGTAGCTTTGTGACCAAATTTCCCACAATGGAAGCAGTTGAAATTTGTTCTCTCCTAGTAGTAGTTACCTTTTCCTCTTCCTCAGTTGGCAGGCCCGAAATTGTTTCCACCTCTTCCTTGGTTAGGTGGTCTAAAATTGTTGCCTCTTCCTTTATTATAGTTATTGCCACGACCTCTTCGTCTAAAACCTCCTCTGCCTCTACCTCTATTATTGTAACCTCGACCTCTTGCTTCTTCATCATAGCTTGATTCAGCATCATGGTTTAGGTTCACTCGACTGTTTAGGGCTTCTTTTGTTGCTTTTTCTGTCTTCTCTAAAATTCTACTGACATGACTTTCTATGTTTCCTTGTAATTCTGTAATTGTCATTTTGTTTGTATCATGATACTCCAATATTGTAGTCACCATATGATCAAACTTCATTAGCATGGTGCGTAAAATTTTCTCTACCATCGTACTATCTGAAACCTTCTCTCCATAGGCTCTTATCTTATTAACAAGGACAATAACATGAGAAAAATATTGTTTAACAGTTTTTGAGCTAGACATCTCATATTCTCTGCGCAAGGATTGCAATTTTGATTTTTGTGCCTTCTCTACACCTTTGTAAGACAACTTCAAAATATCCCAAGCTTCTTTGGCAGTTTTGGCATTAGCAATTTTGCCAAATACCGAATAATCTACTCCTTGATGAATGTGTGACAGCGCCAATTGATCTCTCCTCTGGACAGTTTCATCAGCTTCTTCTTGTAAGCCTGGATCAACAGGGCTTCAAATATTGTGAGCCCTTAAGTGAGTTACTATCAAGGTCTCCTAGTAACTATAACCCAATTTCCCATCTAATTTGGAACTTGACCAAACAATATTGTAATTGTTTGCCATAATGATACTAATTGTTTGAGAACACTCTTGTTTCTCACACACTCTCTAAATAAATTGGCACTGAATTTAACCAACTCTGATACCAATTTGATATTAGAAACTCACTAAAATGACACATTTAATATTTTTTTCTCACAAACATAACATACAAAATATAATAAGTGGAAGAAGAAATTTTTAAACTGAGACTTGAAGAACTAATAATACAACCACGGACCTAACTGCCTTTTATAAGCTTCATAAACTACTAAAATACACAAACCCAATGTTGAAGTAATTCACATGGATGAAGTGAAAAGCACTGTAAGTTATGGTAGGCTGTAGTCTTCAGCCATGTTGTCCACTAACAAGACAAGTATATGTGCTGTAATAACTTATTACAAGACACATAATGGCACCTGCAATTTTGCTCTTTATCAAGGCAACACGTGGAAGTTGATGATGGGCCGGGCATGCTTGGTTTAATTCTGACAACGACCTTGCAAACATTTAAAAATATTGTGATTTGGCGGGAAACAATTGCATGTGCAGACTTAGATTGCTGACCAGATGAATTAGCTATGTGCTTGGTTTTTGTTTTCGAATTCAGCAATGAAGACATTGGTAGGGTTGACAGAACTACTCTCTTTTCCTCCTCTTTTTTTTTTTTTTTGTCGGTTTAATGATAGAGGTACATAATTTGCAGAATTGATGAAAACATGGACGACACACTAGCAAACGTAGAGGGGGCACAAGGGGCTCTGTTGAAGTATCTGAACAACATATCCTCTAATAGGTGGCTGATGATCAAGATTTTCTTTGTATTAATATTTTTCCTTATGGTTTTCTTATTTTTTGTGGCATAATCATTCCAGTGGCAGAGAAATGAAAACGAGGACACAAGTAACGGCCTTATTACTGGTGATTTGCCTTTTGTATTTCATATTAATATTTCTTCAAATATATATATATATTCATTCCTGCAGTGTTTATCTCAGCATCAAGTTTGTCAAATGTTACATACTTGTATTTATTGTTACATTAAAAAAGGTTGAGAACTATGTGCATTTTTTTTTTTGATTAACTGAGAACTATGTGCATTGCATGCTATATAGATTTATCTTCCTGTGATTTGTGATGATTATTAGGCTGTCTGTAATTTCATTATTCATATCGATATTGAGAACTAAGAAAAACAACGGCTAGATAATAGTATGTTCCTAAGCTAATCACAGGAATCAAATTATGTTTATTATGAGTTTAATGTTGATATATTGAAAGTGATTTTGCATTGCTGTTCAGTTAAGATGAAGAAAGGAAGAATACAAACATATGGAATAAGAGATTCTTATTGCAAGAACAAAAGCTAAAACGAGAAAACCTTTGAAGGCAAAGTTTTTCAAGTCTCGTAGCATATCTGAGAGAAATCTCTCTTAAAAATGTCACGAGTTTTAAATTAAATAGGAGTCATTTGGCAAGATTTTTGTTCGGATTTCTGTTATTAAAAAAAAAAAAATGCAAATCACGTCTCAACCAAATTACCAAATAGTGGCATAAATTGCATACTGTTATGCATGAATTGCATTCGGTTACAAGGTTTTTTTTTTTTTTTTTTTTCTTTCCCTTCTAAAAATTAGCAAAACTTACCAACACGACGTAATTCAGGGTTTTAGGACATGTTAACACTCATCCAAAATAAATCAAACAAACTATTTCATAAACATGCAACCACAAAAGAGAATGTAAAACATACATGAAATAGAGTAAGTTAATATAACCTATTTATTCATAATAGATCACTTTATTTCATTTTCGGTACAATAGATCACTTTATTTTATGAGGTTAATTTCAACAAATTGTTAATAGTATATAATAATTTTATAGTATTGTTATTTATGAATTGTTTCGTTTGTCAGTAAAAGCGATTTTAATATTCATCAATTTAAAAGTTTCAATATTATAATAAATAATAATTACATAATAGTAAAAAAATTCAGTCAAAACATCAAATTAAATTTGGATAATATATATATATATATATATATCATTTCATGTAAACGGGTGTGTGATGGACTGTATTATTAAGTAAAACAAGTTAGGTATACAATGAAATTGCACTATAAAAATACATCACATATCTTATTAATATTGAATGTGATAAATGAATGGAGATAAAAAATCATATCTAATCTATACTATATATTAAGGGAATAGTCCCTTTAGTGTTCAAAATTCTTATTACTTAAAATACTCTTAAGAGTTAGAGAAAGTTACAAAAAAATATAAAAAAAATTAAAAAAAATTAAAAAAATAAAAAAAAGTAAATTGATAGGCACATAAGTGCCCATCAATTCACTAATAATAATAAAATAAGTTATGTATATTTATTGTTTAATCTTATTTAACACAAAATAATATTATTCACCTAGAGTTAAAACACGAGCACAGGGTCGTCGGTGCGAAGGAAAAGGAAAAAAAAAAAACAAAGGCTCAACAGAGCAACACGCTCCTTGCTGCAACTGCAATCCGATTTTTCTCCATTTCCAAATTCGTTACAACATATTTTGCTTAGCATACAACACAGCGCTTTCTTCTTCGCTTCCATGTCTTAGTAACGAATAACCAACATTTCGTTTCAATTCAATTACTATTGTATCCCTTTGCTCCATCGCCCAATTCGAAACCAGATCTAGGGTTTCTCCTTTTCCGGCCGGATCTGGCATTTGTCGGAACAGCCAAGAGAACCGGGGAACAACCAAGATGCACGGGGCCCACTCATCCATTCGTGACCGCACCCACGAATTCCACACCATCTCCGAGAGATTGAAGAAATCTTCTACATCGGCCCCAAACGGGCCCACCAGCACCGCTATCGCTTCTTCTTCTTCTTCTTCCAGATCGGAGCAGCAGCGTTCCAACGTTGCACTTCAGTCAGAATTCAATCGCAGGGCTTCCAAGATCGGCTATGGCATCCACCAAACCTCCCAGAAGCTCGCCAAGCTCGCCAAGCGTAATAATCAAATTCCCATTCAATTCAGATTAGGTTTCTTGATTGATTTATTGATTGATTGTTCATGATAGCATCTATGATTTTGCAGTGGCGAAGAGGACTTCGGTTTTCGACGACCCTACCATGGAAATCCAAGAGCTTACGGGCGTCATAAAGCAGGACATTACTGCTCTTAACTCTGCCGTTGTTGATCTTCAGTTGCTCTCCAACTCCAGAAACCACAGCGGCAACGTTTCTGCCGACACTACCAGCCATTCTACTACGGTTGTGGATGACCTCAAGACTCGCCTGATGAGCACCACCAAAGAGTTCAAAGACGTTCTCACGATGAGAACTGAGGTATTCTACTCTATTCTATTCTATTGTGTTGTAATTGTATTAGTGTAGTTGTTGTTCATAGAATGCGTATTTTATGTTGTTATTGTTTAGGCTGGTGTTTATGTTACTGCTTTGTTTATTTATTTTTTGGTGAAGAACTTGAAAGTGCATGAGAGTAGAAGGCAATTGTTTTCGTCCACTGCTTCTAAGGATTCTCCTAATCCTTTCGTTCGTCAACGGCCCTTGGCTACAAGGGCGGCTGCTGGTGCTACTTCTAATGCCCCTGCGCCCCCATGGGCTAGTGCATCGCCGTCTTCGTCTCAGTTGTTTCCTAGGTAAGCTGCACTTTTCTTTCTTCCTTGTCGATTATGGATTGTAGTCATGCAGGTGTTTGTTGTTTTCTCCCTAATTTTCCCGTAATGAATGTAAGTAATTTGTGAGATAATTAAGATTATTTTGTTTTCTATCACCTTTTTTTTTTTTGGTAGTGATTATGCATGATTAGATTATTAAATGCATATATTTATTTCAAAAAAGTTAGCAATTCAAATTATGTTTGATTTATCAAGGAGAATACAGTCAAAGTGTGGTGATACTTTTTATTTGTTTTCTTTGGAATTGTAATTGAAGTAGACCACAACTGTGCACAGCTTTGTACCACAAGCATTGTACTAACATTAATTTCAATTTCAAATCATAAACATTGCCTTTGTCTCTCCGCTGTGATAGTATTTTGAGATTGCATTACCAATATCAATCGATTCACTCTCTTGATTTAATCTGTCAACTTCAGTTACTTGTATGGTTACAAGTAGACCTGTTAAAAAGGACAGCTTGTTCAGATCCTTTTTTTTTCTTTTTGGCCTGGCCTATTCTAGCCTGACAAATTTGTGGGACTAATGAAACTTGGCCTGACCAGGATAAATTGGTGGGTCAAATAGACTGGCCAAAAATACATGTGGGCTGGGCCATTCAAACAATTCTCTTTTGGCCTGTCCCAACAGAAGGAATGGGAGTTGAAATATGGGAAGGGCTACCAGAATTTCTGGTTCAAGCCCTAATTGAGAGCTCTATTTACAAGGCTTGATTTGAATGATTTTCTACTTAATAGCGAAAACTTCTATGATACTTGACTATTATAGGTTGTTAGGTTGGGTTGAGTTATGCCTGGAATTCTGACCTTATATACTTCTATTTTATTTTTTCATGGCCTCTAAACCCACAGCAAGCAGACAGATGGGGAGAGTCAACCATTGCTGCAACAACAACAACAGCAGCAGCAGCAGATGGTTCCGTTGCAAGACAGTTACATGCAAAGCAGAGCTGAAGCTCTTCAGAATGTTGAGTCCACTATTCATGAGCTTAGCAGCATCTTTAATCAACTAGCAACGCTGGTTTCCCAACAAGGAGAAATTGCCATCAGGTTTCTCTATGTCTCACTTATATGCTGTACTGATACATGCATGCTACTATTTGATCCAAGCTTTCTTGATTCACCAGTAATTCCGTTATCAAATGAGCCCGTGCCAATTATATTCACTATGAAATAACTATGGGCTTTCACTTCCATCAGCTTGTTTATGTGTACTAAACTATCACTTTGGCTTTTGATTGTGTATGGGAAATGATTGGGTTGTTTGCCAAATATCAACTTTACGGTTCTGATCCTTGCGGATGCCATGCTGTTTGAGTTGCTCATTTTGATGTTTACTGAACCGAGAAATGGCTTGCATGAGAATTTAGCTCCTATAAAATGCTAGGTGAACAATGGAGAGTAAAGGGCATGTGGCCATGTGGGTAAGGTTGCTTGTCTGTGGGAAATGATTAGTTTGGTGCATGTTGACTGTAAGGTTGTGGATACCATGCCGTTTAAATTGTTTGTTTTGCTGCTTACTGATGGGAGAAATGGCTTGCATATGAATTAAACCTCCTCTAAAGTACATGGTGAAGGTGAACGTTGGAGAGTAATGTGTAGGCGGATAACAGTTGATCAAAAGGTGAACGGATTGTCTCATGGCAGCTGTACAAGTACTTTGGTGCTTGTACTTGAAAGCTTCTGAACCTTCGGTATCTTCTAATGAGTGGTTGTTCATATGCACTTTGCTCTATAAAATGCATTCTACACTTCAAGGAGTCAAATCACATGGATGAAGCCCATGCTTCGGCCCTCCTTGCATATCTTTAATTGCTTATTTAATCCTAGTTGTTCCTTGGAAAATTTAATGTTCTCGATGCCATAGAAACATTTCCCCCTGGTCCTATTATTTCATGAGAGTTTAACTTCCTCTCTCATCTTTGCATGGGGTACGAAGTTTGATAATACCATTGAAAATTTAGGTGCTCATTTTATAGTTTATCTCCTTTCCCTTCCTTGTTTATGACTTGTGAGTTTTTTTTTTTTTCCTTTAAAAAAATTAATATCTTTTTTTTTTTTGGGTTTCTTATGTTTGGAAGTATTTGTTGAGTATGTAGTAAACCTTTGTTATGGATATCAATATATAAGTGCGAGCTTCCTGGTTGAGTTTGACCGTCAATTGCACTTGTGTACTTCGATTGCTGATGAAAATGAATTGACTTTTGCTTGATTGTTTTTTTCTAGCTAAATGTGCAATTGAGACATTAGTGGTTGATAGAGGTGCTTGTTTTGCAGGATTGATGAAAACATGGATGATACATTGGCAAACGTAGAGGGAGCCCAAGGGGCTTTGTTGAAGTACCTGAACAGCATATCTTCCAATAGGTGGTTGATGATCAAGATTTTCTTTGTATTAATATTTTTCCTTATGGTTTTCTTATTTTTTGTGGCGTAGCCATTCCAATGACAGAAATGAAAACGAGGACACAAATGACGGCCTGCTTACTGGTGATGAGCCTTTTGTATTTTCATTAATATTCCTTTCTTCAAATATATATTCATTCCAGCAAGTTTAGCTTATTGCCAAGTTTGACAAATTTTATACTTGTATGTATTGAGGATACATGTAATAACGAGGGTAAGAACTATGTGCATTGCATATTCGCCGTTTATCATTTTGTGATTTGTTGATTATTATACAGTAGGGGCTTTCTATTCCTCTGGACAGTGGGAACAAAGAAAATCACTGGCTATATGAAGTGTTCATGATCTAATAGCTGGAAAAACGTTAGCTTAAAATCAGAATGTGTTTCACAATATCAATCCTTGCACATTTTCTTCATTTTTATTCGGTTCAATGCAAAGCTTACTATCTATAATTCCTAGTGCTCAGAAAAACCTTTTCTTTTTATTTGGCATTAGAAAAGTGTAATTTTTTTAATCAATAGCTTCTTGTATATATGCAAAAAGGAGCACGTCAAGCGTGATAAGAGGAGTAATTTTTAATCACTAAATAATATTTAAACGGTCAAAAAGATATATTGTCATATGCGTTTTATGTTAATGTAAATTTGAAGTAATCTTGATCTTCTATTGGTTAAAAATTAAAATACGTTGCTTTTACTACAACCAGATATTAATATTTCTTGTCTCCAATTTACTCTCTGTTTGCTACACGGAGAAAAACCTATATTTTAAAAAGAAATTGTATCCTATGTAATAAATATTGCTTAATTTGTCTAATAAAAACTGAACAAAACTCTGTCAATAAAATTTCCCTAAAATATAGGGTTCAATTCTTTTTAAGAAATATTCAATGTACTTTTTTTTTTCCCAATTACTTTACGTTTTTAATGTACAGAGATCTGTAAAGATAAAATACGTATGGGATTTATATACTCCTATATACTAAAAGTATAAAGTTATTATAAAAAAATGTTATATATAAAATATTTCTCATTCCTTTTTCCTTGCTAGAGCTCCACCAATGTACCACTAATGACAGGTTTACATTTTTTCATTAAGTGTACATTTGGATGGAGTTTTTTCAAAATACAAAAAAATTTAAAATGTTAGTAAATTAAAATGCTCCAATTAAATTTTCTTCAATTTTTAAATTTTTTATTTGGATAGATAATTACATTTCTTTCATTTGTAAAATACTTTGTTTGTGTGAGGTGATTACATTACCTTGATTTTAACAAATTTTATTTGAAAAATATAATTTTTTTAAAAATAAGTTTTTATGAATAATCAAAATTCAACCAATCTAAAATCAATTATAATGAATTCATATTTTATAAATTATTTTAAATTTTACTCACACAATATTTTAAATTTGAATTATAAAATGTAATTGTTATATAAATAAAATGAAATGATACATAAATAAGAAATCATGTAATATAAATGAATATTAAAAAATTTAAAATGCAACAAAATGAACTAAAAATAACATGAAACAAAAATCTCATAAATATAAAGAAATTGGAATTGAATATAATAAAAGTGAGACTTACCAAAATGAGAAAAATATATACTTGTGCATACATGAATTTTCAAAATTTTCTCTCTATAAGTAAAAATTAAAATTCTCTATTTTAAATAGATAAAATTCCTTTTTAAAATCTCTTAAATTCTATAATTTCTTCTAAATAAATATTTAAATAAAATATTTTATCATAATAAACCTTAAATATTTTTAAAAATTATATTCCCTCCTATAATTACTCCATCTAACCTCACATTAAAGCAAGCAGCGAAATATTCCTCTTTGTTTCTTTCCATTTCCAGAACAACGCAAGCTTAGCAACGAGGTAAGGGGTAAGAGTGAGATGCAATCGAATCCTTTAATCACGAGGTCATAAAGGCCAAAAAAAAAAAAAAAGCAAACTAACTAAAAACATCAACGCAACTACGCAAGCTCTCGGAACCCAAAAAAAAAAAATGAAAAAAAAACAAAATAAAAAATGAAAATAATTGAACCTCTCAAATCAAAACTCACGCAAGCAGAGTCGCACAAGCACAAGCAAAGTAGAGGAGGAACTCCTCCACCAGTCACCGCCACCACCAAAAGCCTCAGTCACTCTTTATCCCTTTCACTTCCTTCACTATTTCTTCTTACGCGCGCTCACAAAAAATAAAAAATAAACATTGATTTTTATTCATTTATCGCATGCACCAAACAAAGCAACGTTAATCGTTGTCCACTTCTTCTCAATCTCACATGTTTCGAATGCCCCGCCACTACTACTGAATCTGTTTTAGGGACTGAGAAGAGAAGCTTCTTGGTCCCTCGCTTTAGGATTTTCTTACATGAGAGTACATAATTGATAATGAGTGTGAGAAATCACACCCCATTTTTCGGTACTGAGCTTCGTTCTTCTCCTCCTCCTGAAGGCAACATCAGCTTCAGAAGCAGCATCACCAAGAGGAACCTTTTTCATTTCAACATCAGCAGAAGAAGGAATATCCCGAAAAGGGGTCTTCTTCGTAAGAGCGCTGTATCTGCAAAACACGGTGACCCGGTAAGCCAATCTCTTAGGCTCCCTCAATTTTGTGGCCAAAATGTGAACTTTTTGAGGAGGAGCCTCGTTTCCACTAGTGGGTCGAGGTTGAATTGCACTAGGGAACCCTTTTATAGGAACAAGGCTTTGGTTAGTTATTTGAGCCCTTTGTGGAATGAAGGGATTCTTCTGATAAGGGCTTCTGTTTACACTGCTGTTATCTCCGGTTTATGCCTTTTGGCTTGGTATGGTAGGAATAAGGCTAAGGCTTTTGTGGAGGGGAATTTGTTGCCTTCTGTTTGTTCTGTAATTAGTGAGTACATTGAGCGTGATCTTCAGTTTGGAAAGGTTCGGAGGATCTCGCCGTTGAGCATAACGTTGGAGTCGTGCTCGTTTGGGCCTCACAAGGAGGAGTTTACTTGCGGTGAGGCACCCACGGTTAAGCTGCGGCTTCACCCTTTCGCGAGCTTGAGGAGGGGGAAGTTGGTGGTCGATGCGGTTTTGTCGCAGCCGAGTCTGTTGGTGGTACAAAAGAGGGACTATACTTGGTTGGGAATACCGTCGCCCTCTGAAGGTGGCTTGCAGAGGCACTTGTCAACTGAAGAGGGGATTGATCAACGTACTAGAGCTAGGAGGATTGCACGAGAGGAAGCAGTTGCTCGGTGGGCGCAGGAAAGGGATGGTGCAGCTAGGGAAGCTGCAGAGACAGGTTTCTTTGTTTCTGAGCCGAATTGTGATGATTTGAAGGAGATTGCAGATCATTCAGTACAAGCAACAGACTTCAGGTCCTTTTCCTGTACAAATGAGGGGAAGCATGATCATCATTGCATGGACACAGGTGTTGATTATGATACGAAACATGCAGATTTGGAAAAATCATTTGGGCGGGAATTTCCTGGTTCCGGTCTTGGATTTTGGTCCAGAATAATAAAAGGGCATAGGAAACACAAATATAAGAGGAAGGCTAATGGGAGGGATGTCTGTGCATCGGGTGTTGCTATCAAAAGAAGAATTCTTGAGCGCAGTGCATTAGCAGCACGTATTTACTTTCATGATCAATCACATGGAAAGTTTGGGGAGCCTCCACCACCTTCTGAATGTTTTGATTTTATGAACCATGATATGCATTCGATGGAAACGGAGGTTGAAAAAAATGCAGAATCTGTTGTCAGTAGTGATGATAACCAGAATGGAACACAGTTCAGAGATCTGGGAAGTTGGTCACCTTCGGAAAATGGAAAAGTAAATGGTGATTCAGAATATTTAAAATTTGTCCGTGATCTAACTTCACAGACAAGAGAGAATAAACATGAAAGTTTGCAGTCTAGTGAAGATGTTGCAGAACCTGCTAATGCTAATAGTAGTACAGAGAAAACTGAGGAGTTTGGACTTCATGTTGTAGACGGTCAAATCACTGATAATGCTACTGGGGTCCAAAGAGATTTGGTTCCTGAAAATGTGGATTCTGTGAAGCCTAGGCCTCATTTACCAACACTTTTTCAAGTTCCATTTCAGAAATTCGGCTTAACCTTCCCTTTTAGAGATATTGAGGAGTTGGTATCTCGTTTTCTTTCTGGTCCCATTGAAAAATTGAAGTCTGATGTAGGTCTAAAAGTTGAAGATATTGTTGCTGAAGATGTTGATGGGGATGATGTTTTGCAATCTGAAGGCCTCGCTAACATGCTTCCTGTTACATTAGATTCTGTTCATTTTAGAGGCGCATCTGTTATGCTACTTGCATATGGAGACACGGAAGCAAGGTGAGAGCTATTCTTATTTATTAGTTAGCACTTAATCCACTAAGTGGATAAAATGAGTTAATAAGAAAAAAATCTTAAAAAATATATTCTTAAAACATTTATATGTTTCATACTTTTATATCATATGTGCTACTATATCAAAAAACTTTTATTATTTATTATGTATACTATGTATAGAGATTACTGAATTTTTTAGAGGGATTATAATATAAAATATATATATATAATTATACAACAAATGTGCAGAACTTTGGGGGGACCCCCCCCCCCCGGCGGTCCCCCCCTCCCTTCGCCTCTGGCTCCTATGTTCCTCTTTCAAGAGTTTATTAACTTCATATGCCTTTTCCCTACTCCTGGTGTTCTCCTTTTATACATTTTTTGTTCTTCGGTTATGCTTGTACTTACTCTTGAGATGCAGATAAATACGATGCAATTCATCTTTTTCTTATCTGATTTTAAAATACTCAAGTTGTCACTGAACATCAATACACTAGTCAAACCTTAATATTTATCATTTATCAAGTAATGAGGGTTCAATCTTGTTCTGAACACAACTTTGGGGGGTGGATTTTATCTCATTCTGCTTCTTCTGCTTTGGTATAATTATAACAGGGGAAGCATTTTATGGACTACTGAAACTTGTCAACTTTGATTTTAGTATCGTAAGTGCTATTGAATAATTTAACTCTCATTTTTAATCTTGAAATGGGGAGTATAGCTGAGGTTTGTGTTTGTTTAACTGCAAATTATCGTACTTGGATTGGATGCAGCTTTTGCAACTGTTTGAATATTAAACATTGGCTTTTGTGTTATGATATATAGTCAACTATGATTATGTTGATTAGCTAGTGATTAAGCTACAAATAGCTACTCATTATTAAGCGGTAAGTTATCTTCTAACTAAGTCCTAATTTCCCCCTGAATCACTCCATTATTGATTGTAATCTAGTTATAAATAAGATATCAACAATGCAGGCCAGACAGACAAATTTCTCTCAATATTCTCTTTTTCAACAGCAACATTAGAAAGATTCAGAACTATGGACTGTCATTTTACCATACCAGATTCTCTGACTGTTTTTTTTATCATGTTACTTGTATCTTGAATTTGATTCTGTGAATTTATGCATAATTTTAAAATTTTTTATGAATAGCAGTTAATCTTCTTACTGCAAGAACTAAGGAGGAAGATACAAATTTTATTTGTGTGGAGTTTTTTTATTTATTGAATATTAACTTGACTCGAGGCTGGTTGATGAGGTCATGGTCATTGTAGATGATAAAAAGATGCTTTTTATATTGGAAACTGAAGTCTTATTTCGAAAAATGAAGGTTTGCGTGAATTTAAGTGTTCTCTGTTTTACTTTCAGGGAGATGGAGAATGTCTATGGTCATGTGAAGTTTCATAACCACTATAGCCGTGTAAATGTACAATTGAGTGGAAACTGTAAGACTTGGAGGTCTGATGTCATATCTGAAGATGGTGGCTGGTTGTCTGCCAATGTTTTCGTTGACATTATTGAGCAGAAATGGCATGCTAATTTGAAAATTGACAGTCTTTTTGTCCCGGTAAGGTATATTGAGACTTGAAGTTCTCATCATCCTACTTTACCATTTACGTTTTATGGGATGCTTATTTAACTTCTCTCTGTTTTGAGTTCTATGCAGCTGTTTGAAAGGATTCTAGAAATTCCAATTACATGGTCTAAAGGCAGGGCCAGTGGTGAGGTGCTTCTCTAACTTAAATTCAGTAACTTTTAAATTTTGTTTGGAAGTGTTGCAACATTGTTTTTAGTTTGAGTTGTGGGAAAGAGCATTAATGGAGTGTGATGAAAATTGTATTTCTGGCATTATAATCTTAAATTAACAAATGATGCATGTACTGATTTTCATTGGTGCTGTAAACCTAAAATAAGCCTCTTGTACTGGAACATTAGTTTGGGTTAAAGAGCTGAAATGACTTGAACATTGTCACAGACTGGCTGCTAGTTTTTCGTCATCAATAAATTACTTTGTTTTATATCAAAGCATAAATCAAGTAAAACTTGCTGGTTTTAATGTTGTATTTTGGTATAATTTGCCATTTTCAATTGTAGAAGATATGTTCCTTCACTTTAGATTGGAATTTTGATTTGGCAGGGAAGAATCCAACTGGAGTTCAGTGTCCATGATTCATACTCTGGTTGTTTAGTTATTTTATTTACTTTTTGTTATTATGCCTATCATATTTGTATATTTATATACTATTAAATATTTCGAAGTTTCATGAGTGTTATGTCCACTTCCAGTCTTCTTTGACTAGGCATATGCCCATATGTATGGTCATATGGAAAGTCCTTCCCCAGCTGTTTCATAGATTCATCTACATAGTAGACTATTCGATGTTGAACTAATATGTTGTTTCCTAGGCACATAAGTGCTATATCTTTTGGCTTTGCGTGTGGAGCTCCATAGATCTCATGTTGTATTGGGCTCTTCAGATGGTGCTATCATTGTCTTTGCAATTGCATGTTGCTATTTGTGAATTGTTCTTAAGAATTAATATAACTTCAACTGTTTGATATATTGTTTCCTGTGTTTAGGTTCACTTGTGCATGGCAAAGGGCGAAACTTTCCCAAATCTTCATGGACAGCTTGATGTGACCGGGTTGAACTTCCAACTATTGGATGCTCCATCATGTTTTTCCGTAGGTCTTTCTTTCATCTGTTACAATTCCTTGTGATCTCGTCCCCATTTTTTTAACTCTTTGAACTTTAACTTGCAATATATTTGGTATTCTTTCAAATGAAAATTGAGCAATAGCACATGCATCGTATTTCATATCGCTCACCAAAAATATTTATATTCAAGGTGGCACTTGAATTATATGCTTTATATACATTAGTTCCATATATATCACCAAGGAATGATAAATATGAAGCATTGGAATTTGGAAGTTCTATCTATCAGTTGTGCATTGTTGTTCTAAAATCAACACTCTTTATCCTTTGCTAAATAAGGATTTGGGGTGTGAATCCTGGGAAAAAGCAGCAACATTTGTATGGATGATCTCATATAGACTAGTACTTATGCTTATTGATTTGCGTTCATACTTACTTAATATTGCTTTTGATGACGCATTTCAAATTAATTTTGTGTCATGTAATTTGTGTCCTGTCGTTGCAGAACATATCAACAAGTTTATGTTTTCGTGGTCAAAGAATATTTTTACACAATGCTAATGGATGGTTTGGCAGTGTTCCTCTAGAAGCATCAGGAGATTTTGGCATTCATCCTGAAGAGGGGGAGTTTCATCTTATGTGTCAGGTACTTAGTCTATGAACATACAGTCTCTCTAAATTATTATTTCTCCAAGAAGTCATCTTTTAAAGTTAGGAAGAATATTTCACTGGTGATTAGAAATTATACTGTAATTTGGAGTCATGAGATTATTTCCTAATGAATTTTCTATGGAGAAACAACTACCTTTGCTTAAGCTATTCTCTGACATGCTCTTGAAAAAAGGACCCTTGGGATTGAATTAGGGCTGAAATATAGTCCCAACTTACTTTGTCTTTGAAATAAATTTCGGCTAAATTTGGGCCCTCATGCTGATTTTGTGAGGGTGAGCCCTGGCGCAATGATAAGGTTGCTGTCTTGTGACCTCAATGTTACGGGTTTAAATCCTGAAAACAGCCTTTCCGCAAAACGGAGGCAAGGCTGCTTATATCTACCTTTCCTAGACTCCACCAGGTGGGAGTCTCATGCACTGGGCTGCCCATTTTTTTTTTATTTTTTTTCATAATGAGTGAGTTAAAGGGATTTGCATGATAGGGAAGTTATTGAGTTAGTGTCTCTTTTGCTTTTACTTGATTCATGTCATTACAGATGGTAGCAACCATTCTCATTTATCTTTCAAAGTTTCTCTCACATAGTTGAAAGCTTAATTTGAATGTGTTAGAATATGTGAATATCTTTTATTATCTTTTGTTATCTGTAAATAGGGATAATATATCTTTGTAATTATTGTGTATTTATTGCACATTTTCTATATATATTCACTCCGTTGTGTAGTTCAAAACACATGGATTCATTCTATGATTTTCTCTCTTTCTCTGTTTCTCAACACGGTATCCAGAGCCTAAGAAAGAAAGAAAACCCTATTTCGTGCCTTCAGGAGGGCCCACTGCCCTCTGGTGAAATTTTTTTAGGCCAAACCGTGTGTCTCTTCCGGTTTGCCCACTTTTCCCCTCCACTGTTGGTGCCTCCCCTCTCACAAAACACCCTGTCCGCCGCCTTCCACCGCCACCGGCGACTTTTCCGGCGCTGCTTCCGGCCGCCGACCCCACCCCTAGCCTCGCCTCACCGTGCGCGGCCTACCCTCCCCAACTGCGGCCCCAGACGAGCTCCCACGTGCTCTCACGCGCGGCTTCACTCCTCAGCGCTAGTTTCTGCCGCCGCCTCTTCCAGCAGCGAGTGGCGGCGCGTCGAACCTTCGATCCGGCCGCCGCCTACTGCGTTTGACTCGCGACGCTCTCCTCTTTCCGGATCTGGTCTTGGTTTCGTGATCCGTGATCTTTGACGACGTGACTTTTTTGTAATTCCGATTCTGCTCTTGCCTCTTGTGCCCATGGCTACTACAGACCCTACCTCTGACAATAAGGGTGTTCCGAAGCCCGAGCCCCAGGCATTCACTAGTTATGTCAATGTGCCTCTCTCCACTGACAAGCTTGACGGCAATAACTATGATACTTGGGCTTCCGACATCAAACTATGGTTGACAGGGCAGGACTATGCTGACCACCTCACTACAAAGGCTGTAGACATCCAGGTGGATGGGCATCCCCGCTGGGTTAAGATTGATGCCCAACTGTGTAGCATTCTCAAGTCCACCATTGCTCCTTCCATCAAACAGATCTTTCGAGCCTATGTCACTTGTGAATCTGTTTGGGCGCAAGCCAAGGCTCTATTCACCAATGACACTCAACGTCTCTGTCGTGTTGGTCAGGATCTCATGGGTATCATTGCTCCTCGCCAACTTGATGGCTCTATGTCCTCTTATTTGGGTAAGATTCATGGTGCTCTTCATGATTTCAATGAACTCTTGCCCCCTGCTGATACCCCGGAGAAGGAGTTGGAGCAACGTAGCTCCTTTTTTATGCTCTTGGCCCTTTATGGTTTGCCTCCAGAGTACTCTGCTACTCGTGATCAACTTCTGGGATCCCCGACTGTGCCTACTCTCTCCATGGTGTCTGCCTCTCTTCTTCGGGTTCCCGCCAAACCACTGGCTGAGTTGCCCCTTCCTACAGCCTCGGTTGATACCTCTGCCCTAGTCACCCAAAGCACTAGTCGTGGTCGTTCTCGGAAGTCCCACCCTAAGTGTGATCACTGTCATCGGTCGGGCCACACCATTGATCGCTGTTACTCTTTGCATCCTCATCTACGCCCTACTGCTAATGTTGCCCAAACTGGTGTTCCGGCTCCCTCCGATTCCCCTGCTCCACATCCACCGTCTCCAGCTAACTATGATGATTTCCTGAAGTGGTTTGACCAACGTCAGAACTCTGGTTCCACTACCTCTGTTGCACACTCTGGTAATTCTTTTGCTTGTCTCTCTCAGTCGGCCTCATTAGGTTCTTGGGTTCTTGATTCCGCCGCCACTGACCATATCTATGGTAATAAAGCTTTATTTTCCACACTTTCTACTTCTGGTTGTTACCTACTGTCACTTTAGCCAACGGTTCTCACACACAGTCTCACGGGGTGGGCATTGCCCATCCCCTACCTTCTATGTCAGTTGATTTTGTCCTTTATGTTCCTGGTTCTCCATTCAACCTACTCTCTGTTCATCGGTTAACTAAAACCCTTAATTGCATCATTTCATTCACTGAAGATTCTGTTTCCTTGCAGGACCGGAGCACGGGACGGATGATTGGCATCGGATGTGTGTCTCGTGGCCTTTACTAGCTCCGCCCCCCGTCAAGTGTTTGCTCCCTCACCACAGACCCTCTCACCCTCCACGCCCAGTTAGGTCATCCCAGCCTTGCTAACTTGCAACAAGATGGTGCCTAACTTTGTCCAAACTATCCAGTTTGCCTTGTGAATCGTGTCAACTTGGGAAACACACGCGGAGTCATTTTCCTGATAGTGTTAGTAGTCGAGCTACGTCTCCTTTTACTTTAGTTCATACAGATATTTGAGGTCCTAGTCGCACAGTGTCTAGTTTAGGATTTCGTTATTTTGTTACATTTATTGATGACTACTCTCGTTGTACTTGGTTATTTTTATTAAAGCATAGGTCTGAGTTGTTTTCTATTTTTACCAACTTTTATCAAGAAATAAAAACCCAATTTGGTGTTCCTATTTGCGCTTTACGTAGTGATAATGCAAAAGAATATTTGTCTCATGATTTTAAAAAAATTTTAGCTTCTCATGGCATTCTTCACCAGACGTCTTGCGCTTATACCCCACAACAAAATGGGGTGGCTGAGCGCAAGAACCGTCATCTCATTGAAACCACCCATACTCTTCTTCTTCATAATCATGTACCTTTTCGTTTTTGAGGGGATGCCGTTTTAACTGCATGTTATTTAATTAATCGCATGCCCTCTTCTGTTTTGGACTACCAAGTTCCCCACTCCATCTTATTTCCCCATGACCCCTTGCATTCCCTTCCCCTGCACATTTTTGGGTCCACTTGCTTTGTTCATAACTTAGCTCCTGGTCTTGACAAACTTTCTGCACGTTCACTTAAATGTGTTTTTCTTGGTTACCCTCGGTCTCAAAAAGGTTTTCGGTGTTTTTCTCCTACTCTGCGTCGTTATCTGGTCTCCACGGATGTTACCTTTTTTGACATTGTTCCCTTCTTTGAGCCATCTAATCATTCCACCTCTCCTGCTTCTGAGGAACTCCCACTTCCTGTGATCCCTATGCCTTTGCCACCCCTTCTGCCTACACCCACGCCTCGCCCCCTTCAGGTCTACCATCGTCGAGCCCGTCCACTAGCCGAGCCTGTCCCACCCATTGCACCTGACCCGCAGCCACTGCCTCCTCCTGCTTCTTCCTCCGAGCCTGTCTTGGCTGATGTGGACTCTCCTCCGGTGCCTGATCCTCCGCTGCCTTCGGTCCTGCCGGTTTCACCTGATCTTCCCATTGCCCTTCGTAAAGGTACTCGTTCCACTCGTAACCCATCTCCTCACTATACAGCCCTGAGTTATCATCGTTTGTCTTCTCTACATTATGCTTGTTTGTCTTCTTTGTCTTCTGTGTCTATCCCTAAGACTGCAGGTGAGGCTCTCTCCCACCCTGGGTGGAGGCAACCTATGATTACTGAGATGTGTGCACTTCAGGACAGTGGTACTTGGGAACTGGTGTCTCTCCCTCCGGGTAAATCTGTGGTTGGTTGTCATTGGATTTTTACGGTTAAGGTGGGGCCTGATGGCCAAATTGATCGTCTTAAGGCTCGTCTTGTTGCCAAAGGGTACGCTCAGATCTTTGGTTTGGATTATGGTGATACATTCTCCCCTGTTGCTAAGATGGCTTCTGTTTGTCTGTTTCTCTCTATGGCTGCTATGCGTCATTGGCCTCTTCATCAGTTGGATATTAAGAATGCCTTCCTCCATGGTGATCTTGAGGAAGAGGTTTATATGGAGCAACCTCCTGGGTTTGTTGCTTAGGGGGAGTCTTCTGGCCTTGTTTGTCGCCTTCGAAAATCATTGTATGATCTTATGCAGTCTCCTCGAGCTTGGTTTGGAAGATTCTCCACTGTGGTTCAGCAATTTGGTATGACTCAGAGTGAAGCTGACCACTCCGTGTTTTATCGTCATACTCAGAGAGGTTGCATCTACCTAGTTGTGTATGTTGATGACATTGTCATTACAGGGAGCGACACTTAGGGTATAGCACAGATCAAACAGCACCTATGCAAGCATTTCCAAACCAAAGACCTTGGCAAACTCAGATACTTCCTGGGTATTGAAGTAGCACAGTCTAAAGATGGCATAGTTCTCTCTCAGAGAAAATATGCTGTTGACATTCTAGAGAAAACAGGTTTACTTGCTGTAAAACCTGTTGATACTCCTATGGATCCTAATGTCAAGCTCCTACCAAATCAGGGGGAGCCACTATCTGACCCTGGGAGATATAGAAGATTGGTTGGGAAATTGAACTATCTCACAGTTACTCGTCCAGACATTTCTTTTGCAGTAAGTGTGGTTAGTCAATTCCTAAACTCACCATGTGAAGCTCACTGGGATGCTGTTATCCGTATTTTGAAGTATGTCAAAGGAGCACCAGGAAAGGGCCTTATTTATGAAAATAAAGGGCATACTGATATAGTTGGGTATTCTAATGCAGATTGGGCAGGATCCCTTTCTGATAGGCGTTCCACTTCAGGGTATTGTATACTTATTGGAGGCAATCTCATATCCTGGAAGAGCAAGAAGCAAACCGTAGTGGCTCGATCTAGTGCTGAGGCATAGTACCGTGCAATGGCTTCAGCCACATGTGAGCTTATCTGGCTCAAGCAACTCCTCAAAGAACTTCAATTTGGGGAAGCCAAACAAATGACATTTGTTTTTGACAATCAAGCCGCTTTACACATTGCCTCAAATCCAGTTTTTCATGAGAAGACCAAACACATTGAAGTTGATTGTCACTTTATTAGAGAGAAGATTTTATCTGGAGACATCACCACAAGCTTCGTCAATTCAAATGACCAATTGGCAGATGTTCTCACCAAATCATTGAGAGGTCCTAGAATAAGTTACCTATGTAACAAGCTAGGTGCATATGATCTATATGCCCCAGCTTGAGGGGGAGTGTTAGAATATGTGAATATCTTGTGAATATCTTTTATTATCTTTTGTTATCTGTAAATAGGGATAATATATCTTTGTAATTAGTGTGTATTTATTGCACATTTTCTATGTATATTCATTCCGTTGTGTAGTTCAAAACACACAGATTCATTCTATGATTTTCTCTCTTTCTCTGTTTCTCAACAGAATGATTCGTGTGTTGTTAAGTAAACATATTTCACTTGAATTTGACGCCCAAAACTGCAGTTGATATTGTTTATGTGGCTGTTCAATGAGAAAATGTGGTAACTCTTGTTCCAATTAGCAAGATTCTTTACAGTTCATTTCACATATTCTGTACCTCATCAAATTTCACAGTATATATAGTCTTGGAATTGTTTTCATATGCCCCCTAATAATCTGTTTGTTCAAATTTCCAGGTTCCTGGTGTCGAAGTGAATGCCTTGATGAGAACTTTCAAGATGAGACCTCTATTGTTCCCGGTATGTTTTATTGAGTTCAGTGCATTAGCTTAATACTTCTAAGTTTTGAGTAAATTGATCACTCCATCTTCATGTTCCATTTTCTTTAAGTAACTTTCATATTTTGAATTTGAAAATAGGAGCGTTAAAGTTCTATGCAAGTTTACCTTTGACTCATTCATAACATTCTCTTAATTTTTTTGATTAATTTCCTTCCTATTTCTGAGGTGCAGTTCCATTTCTTTGATATTTGTTGATAACTGGTAGCTGATGAGTGTGCTTTTGATAAAATCTGCTTGAGATTTTTCATAAATACTAAAAAGCTATCAATGATAAGTGTGACATTTTGGAATTTCAAAATTTGTCAGATATGATGAACACCCCGAAGCCAATTTCAACCTTTGTGAAAAAAAATGTAATCATATTCCAATATCGGGCCATGTATTTCTCATACTCATTCTCCATAATTGAGATTTGTTGATTGCAGCTAGCTGGATCAGTTACTGCTCTATTTAATTGTCAAGGCCCACTGGATACTCCAGTATTCGTGGGCACTGGAATGGTTTCTAGGACATTCTCTTCTTTACATGTTGACACTCCTCCATCTGTAGCATCTGAAGCACTAGCTAAAAGTAAAGAGGCTGGTGCCCTGGCAGCATTTGATCGTGTTCCATTTTCATATGCATCTGCCAATTTTACTTTCAACACGGATAACTGTGTAAGTTGAAGAGGGTAATAATTTTGCACAGGGTGGTTCAGAGTATCCAGTCATTGTTAAAGTGTTATGAAATATTCTGGTCAACTTACAATGCATATCACAGGTTGCTGATTTGTATGGAATTAGGGCAGCCCTTGCGGATGGTGGTGAAATTCGAGGGGCTGGGAATGCATGGATATGCCAAGAGGTATATAGCTACCTGTAAGGATGTAACCTTGGGAAGCATCTTATTTCTTTCCCCTTCAGCCATGATATTTGCTTTTATTAAGCAAGTATTAATGTTTCTTTTTGTCATTTTCTGGAAATACTTGGAAGCATTAGCTTGGTCCTGTAGTGTTGGATCACCAATATATTAACTTTGTGACCCTTTTTCTGGGATGGACGGTTAGGAAGAAAATACTTGGAAGCATTAGCATCATTGTATAATTTTGGAACTCCCATTACAAAAACACACTTTATGACCCTTTTTACAGTAGGGAAAAGAATTTTATGCCACCTGTTTCCTAAGGGTATTAATTTATTTCTTTTCATGGGCTTTAATTGTCTTTCATGATCCATATGACACAACAAAGTAGTAATTACATATTCACAAGTCTGGAAATTAGTATGTTTCTGAATGAGAATTTCTTTTCCCATTGTTTTCATCTCCGCCATTTCTGTCTAAAGTTTGTGCCAAAACATTGCTAATGTTTTGTTCTCAGGGAGAGGAGGATGAGACAGCCATAGATGTGAACCTCTCTGGAAGTTTGGCCTTTGAAAAAATCATGCTTCGTTACATTCCCAGTTATCACCATCAGATGCCACTAAAATTTGGGGTTTTAAATGGAGAGACAAAGCTTTCAGGATCTCTTCTAAAACCGTAAGATTACCCTTTTCAGTTTCAATTATTTGTTTTTGTCAAGATTCAGCAATATTAGTGCTTATTATTTATTTATATCTTCTGCTTTGGCCTTTCCCCCCCTTCTTCCTGGATATGTCTCGTACTTCAAGTTGGCCTCTTCCAATATTTTTATTAATACTTCTTTCGTGTCTCTGATATGATTATTATCAGAATTATGTTCTTATTTTAGTTTATTTTATTGCAGGAGGTTTGATATAAAATGGACTGCACCTACAGCAGAAGGATCTTTTAGCGATGCTAGAGGCGATATGATAATCTCACATGATTTCATTACCATTAATTCTGCTTCTGCGGCATTTGATTTGCATATGAAAATTCAAACATCTTATTCTGATTTTTATCTAAAAAGAGATGAGTTTTCGGCTCCAAGAACCATTCCATTTACTGTTGATGGAGTCGAGTTAGATTTGCGGATGCGCGGGTTTGAATTCTTCAGTTTAGTTTC
Organism: Dalbergia cultrata; assembly: GCA_031216105.1. NCBI lineage: Eukaryota > Viridiplantae > Streptophyta > Magnoliopsida > Fabales > Fabaceae > Dalbergia > Dalbergia cultrata. The sequence continues at coordinate 33,256,893 of CM062349.1, read as the reverse complement.
TACTTATACTTTGGATTTTCCGAGGCCTTTGCTTTTAAAAGCAACCGGACGAATCAAGTTTCAGGGAAAGGTTTTAGAACCTAGTAGCTCTACTGAACAGAATTGTGACAAGAATAGGCAGCATGCGCAAATGTTGGAGAAAGGAAGTGTGGATGGTCTTGTTGGTGAAGTTTCAATCTCTGATATCAAACTGAATCAGTTAATGCTTGCTCCTCAGCTGTCTGGGTTGTTGAGGGTTTCTCCTGAGTATATCAAGGTGATGGGTGAAACTTTCTCTTTCCAAAATTTGTTTCATTTTTGAGATATTATGAATTTGTTTAACCCACGGCTTGGCAGTATCATGTCATGCTACAATCACGTACATGGATTTTTTTTGGGTGAAAAATCATTGACAAAGATTCTAGAAAGGACTTTTGAATTTGTCTAACTTCCAACTTTTTTTTATCGGAATGCAGTTGGATGCGTCTGGAAGACCAGATGAAAGTCTTGCAGTGGAGTTTGTTGGGCCACTACAGCGCAGTAGTGAAGATGGTCTGATAAATGGAAAACTTCTGTCCATTTCCCTTCAGAAGGGGCAGTTGAGGGTTAACATCGGTTTTCAACCTTTTCATTCTGCTAACTTGGAGGTAGACATTTAAATTTTGGGTTCAGTGCTTGAAATAGATGTGTTTGTTTCTCCGCTGGGATATTTTTGGGTCCCTGCATATTTGGCCAAAAATTATTATTTAAAATTATTCTTTTCCTTTTCCTTGCTTGGGTGGGGCATACTCATAGGTACGGCATTTTCCACTTGATGAGTTGGAGCTTGCTTCTCTCAGGGGAACTATACAGAGGGTAAGACATCATATTTATCTATTTGACTTCATTGTTCCCTATCTTGGTTGTCCTTTATTGTACCCTCTCATGCACATCTTAATTATAATAAGTTGACCCAATCATATCAGAGTAGACAAGGTTTACAGTGATCTGTTCTTTGTGAGAAATCCATCTTAAGGTTTGACCCTGAATTGTTTATTGGGAATGGATGTAAGAGGTCGGCTTTATAGACAAGCAATGATTGTTATTAGTTAAATCTCAAAATCTTCAGCTGCTAGAAGGCGAAGCAATGGGGTATTATTAGTTAATGAGTGTGTTTGTTTTATCTTACAAATTAATGAAATATATAAGGGTTCGCTAGCCCTATCATGATTTTACTACCCCCAAAGGGATGGGTCCTTACCTTTTTGGCTGCCGCCGGTTGTGGGTGAGGAGGGATTCAAACCCCGGACACTGTGGTTTGTAGTCCTCTGAGCTACAGGCCCCACCCCGTCTCCATTGGATCTGTTCCCCGGAGGACCCTAAAACTAAAACGGCTCGTCTCTCCGTGACCTTCTCTTGAATTCTCAAAACTTCTTTCACTCCATCCCTGCAGGGGCAGAGAACTCATCGCTGTCTCGGCTGTGCTACCAGAGGCTCTGAGGAAGTCGGAATAGGAGAGCACTCATCTTGGGATTTAAGTTTACACTTTTTCAGCTAATAAAAATACTAGCTTCTTTTTTTTTAATTTTAGCTTCGTTTTTTTTTAAAAAAAAATCATTTTGGTTTTGAATTTTTTATAGATATCTTTTAATTACAAAATCATTTTTAATGTTAAAAAGCTGAGACAAACAGGCCCTATATATGTAACATCCTCCCTTGTGCAAAAGACCTTTGGCTTTGAAGCATGGACAAAACAATGGTCTCTAAAAGCATGCTAAAGGCCAATATCCCAAAAGTTCAAATTGTTAGGAGAATGCATATAAGTTTTTTATAAATGTGAGAAGAGCTACCCGTGATGTGATGTAAAAACAGAAGATACTCTAATTTTTTGAATAATATATTCTCTTTATATATTTGAAAAATGACATAGAGACCATAATTCATAAAAGTAATTTTAAAATAAAATTCCTTAAGGTAGGAAGTTGATGTAAGAGGCGGGCTTTGTGGTTACTTTAAATTGATGATTTTGTCCTCCATCTTCAATTACCATTTAAATCAAACTCTTTTTTTCTTTTTGGAAAAAAGTGGACAGAGTAAAGCGGAATTCCCTTTCTTTAGTTTTATAGATGTCTAAAGTAATGCATAGCAAGATGTGCATAGAGGAAAGATGGGCAGGTAGCATAAAATTTGGAGTAGAATAATTTTGATGCGCAAAATTGATTTTCTATCAGCTCTTTTGCTTTGCACCTCTTCACCTCTCCCTTCTCTGTTCAGTCCTGCCTGAGTAATAACCTGGTCAAGGCATTATTGAATGGTCATGTCATGAAAAGTGAGTACCTGGTGTTTTTCAGCTGGTAGCTTCTTTGCTTTCAGGCCGAAATCCAGCTTAACCTTCAAAAAAGAAGGGGACATGGAATCCTATCTGTACTTCGGCCAAAGTTCAGTGGTGTGCTTGGTGAAGCCTTGGATGTGGCAGCTAGGTGGAGTGGAGATGTTGTAAGTGCCTAAGATCATCCTCTTATTTTCTTCACATGAAAAGATACCATTTATTGATCTTAAATATATGCAGGTGTAGAGACAGGTGTATGTGTTTACTACTTGTGACAGTCAATATGATCTTAGCAACTGCCTAGTCTAGTTGTATACCTATAATTTACCGGTTTCCGGGTTGTAATCAGTTCAGGAAATTGTTTTTTTTTTTTAAACAATCAAAGCATCACAATAGCCCTTTCATATTACCAAAAAAATATGGGTACTTGGTTGATTATCTGCATTATTCAATGATTTTCAATATAATGAACTCAAGTTTCTCGTAAACATTTTGGTTGTCAAAACTCTTTTCAGTTGTATTACAACGGAAACGAACTGTTATCCAACTATGCACTATATTATGTATGATAGTGATTGTCACTTTATGCACTTCTGTTCAGATCACTATTGAAAAAACTGTTTTGGAACAAAGCTACAGCCATTATGAACTTCAAGGTGAATATGTGTTGCCTGGCTCCCGAGACCGTAACCCTGTTGACATGAAAGGGGATGGCTTTCTGAAAAGGCTAATGTCCGGGCATCTTGGTAGTGTTATATCCTCAGTGGGCAGGTGGAGAATGAAACTTGAAGTTCAGAGAGCTGAGGTCGCTGAGATGCTTCCTCTTGCGAGGCTTCTTTCTCGAAGTACAGATCCTGCTGTTCTTTCAAGATCAAAGGTATTATGATTTATATTGGGAGGTTACTTATTGTCATAATTAACTATCAGAATGTATACCAGTTGATTAAGATGCTTTGCTGAAGACTGTCATTATATAACATGAGTTGGTTAATTCTGGAGTCTAGCCACAGAATATAATCTTTTTGTTTTTTAAGGTTTATAGTTTATTTCAATGTACATAGACTTCCCCCTCTCCCCACCCTCCTCCTCCAAAATCAGGGAGGAATTGAAAAAAAAAAAAATTGAAGTAACTAGCTAAGTCAAGTCAATTGTAGGTACTTCATGCTTGGTTTGTTTGTTTTACCTTCTGGGAACCAAGTAGAAGCAGTGAGTAATGTGGATCCAATTATAATTCCTAAACCTAGTTGTCTTGAAGAAAGAAAACTGGTAAGTAGGAGAAGGCATATCTAGTTTAGAAAACTGGTAAGTAGGGGAAGGCATATCTAATTTAATTTGGGCAACAAGAATCTATTATAGGACAGACCAAAGATGAATGAAGAATACTGATTACGCTGCTTGTTATGCCACTTGTGTGCAGGATTTTTTTACTCAAAGTTTGCAGTCGGTGGGATTATATTCTGCAAGCACCCAACAAATGCTTGAGGTATTATCAAGGGATCATTATATTTCATTTTCCTATCAGAAGCCACAACACTGGATGCCTCTGAGTTTGTGCTCATAACATGAATGCATGTATAATTTGTTCATTTTTAACTCATAATATTAACTATCCTAATGATATTCATGTCAAAAATCGAAGTTCCTTTGTCCACCGTTTATGGATATTAATAGATATAAATGACCTGCAGTTGATAAGGGGGCATCATGCTCCATCAGATGCTGTTGTTCTTGAAGATTTAAGTTTGCCTGGTTTATCTGAACTCAAAGGTCGCTGGCGTGGCTCTCTGGATGCAAGTGGTGGAGGGAATGGAGACACCCTGGTATAAATTTATCATTGTCTGTAGTCCTGGGAGTAGGCACTGTTAATCTAATTTTTGAAGATCAGATTTCTTCTTGTCATTTCAGGCAGAATTTGACTTTCATGGGGAGGATTGGGAATGGGGAGACTACAAAACTCAGCGTGTTCTAGCTGTTGGTGCTTACAGTAACGATGATGGTCTGCACCTGGAGAAAATATTTATTCAAAAGGATAATGCCACCATTCATGCTGATGGGACTTTGTTAGGGCCTAAAACTAACCTTCATTTTGCTGTTTTGAATTTTCCTGTTAGTCTGGTCCCTACTGTAGTCCAAATCATTGAATCTACAGCAACAGATCTTGTTCATTCTCTTCGGGAATTGTTAGCACCCATTAGGGGTATTTTGCATATGGAAGGAGATCTTAGAGGAAGTTTAGCAAAACCAGAATGTGATGTGCAAGTAAGGCTCCTGGATGGTGCCATTGGTGGAATTGATCTTGGACGAGCAGAAGTAGTTGCTTCTCTAACCTCAACCAGTCGTTTTCTATTCAATGCAAAACTAGAGCCTATAATCCAAAATGGCCATGTACTAATTCAAGGAAGTATTCCTGTTGCTTTTGCACAAAATAACATGTTACAACAAGATGTAGAGTTAGATAAGAGAGGTGCTAATTGGATTCCTGAATGGGTGAAGGAGAAGAATAGAGGGACCACTGATGATGCCGATGACAAAAAAGCTTCTAGAGACAGAAATGAAGAAAGTTGGAATAGTCAATTAGCAGAAAGCCTTAAAGGTTTAAATTGGCAAATTTTAGATGTCGGAGAAGTCAGGGTTGATGCTGATATAAAAGATGGGGGAATGATGTTGGTAACAGCTTTATCTCCTTATGCCAATTGGCTTCATGGAAATGCTGATGTCATGCTTGAGGTGGGTTAGGTCAATATAATTTTTTGAAATGACTTTTTTACATTTTTACTTCTCTAAGTGTTGTCATATGGCTTGACTTAATAGGTTCGAGGTACAGTTGATCAACCAGTGCTCAATGGACATGCATCATTCCACAGGGCATCTATATCGTCACCAGTGTTGCGAAAGCCATTCACCAACTTTGGTGGGACTGTTAATGTCAAATCAAACAGGTTATCCATCCCCTCACTGGAGAGTAGGGTAGGCAGAAAAGGGAAGCTGCTTGTAAAAGGGAACCTTCCTCTCAGAACTAGTGAAGCAGCCCCAGATGACAAGATCGAGTTGAAGTGCGAAGCGTTGGAAGTGCGGGCAAAAAATATTTTGAGGTTACTTTCTTAGTTTCTGGAACAAGGGTTCTTAAGTTGGCTTATTAACTGGTTTATGTAGCTTATGAGACCCTTAAATGTTATTGACTTTCATCACTGTTGCTTTCTTTTATTTTATTTGTCTATACAGTATTCTTATTAAAGCGTTAACTACTTTTTTTAGTGGTCAGGTTGACTCCCAGGTGCAAGTAGCTGGTTCCATATTGCAACCAAACATATCTGGGAATATTAAACTTAGTCAGGGAGAAGCATATTTGCCACATGATAAGGGTGGTGGTGCGGCTTCTAATAGATTCCCATCAAATCGATCCATCCTTCCTACTGGTAGTGTTAGTCGATCACTTGCTTCAAGATATGTTTCACGGTTTTTCAGCTCAGAACCCGCTTCTTTGTTAACCCAAATTTCTCAATCCTCTGGCTCTGGTAATTCTTTACACGGTCATTGATTTAGCATGTGATCTTCCTTATATCTAGTGCTGAATGCTTTGCATCAGAACTGACTCACTTGTCATTCAAAATGAAGTTCTCACTCCCCTTTCTAGATCATTAGAGTTGCCTCTTGGATTTCTGCACTGATCCAGATTCAATCTAATGACTCTGCATGATACAAAAAACACACACCTTAGCATTATTCTAAATCATGCATGCTCAATTTGTGCAAAATTTATTTTTCTGTACCACCAACTATGATGTGTCATAAATCATAATGATTTTGAAGGTGAAGTGCCCTAATCATAGCCTTTAGGTAGTAATATTTGGTCTTCATGGTTGTAATAATTTATGATGATAAAGTGCAATTAGCATATTTGTTTAAATTTAATCTCATTTTTTATTGCAAATCAAACTATCATCTTTTTTGGGTGATATCCAAAAATCAATTTGATATAACTGTATACACATGTTTTTACCTTTTCTTATTTGCAATGAAATGGGAAGTGGTGAAAAATTGTGAAGGCTGACGAAATAGGATTGATTAAATAAAGGAACCATAGAAAATAAAGTTGTGTATATCTATTTACACCTCATCATATTTCTTTTTGATAAAAGAAGACTTCACTAAGAGATGAAAGGAACAGTACAAGAAGACCCCTGACCCTCCTAAATAAAAGAGAGAGAACAAAAATGGTAGAAAGAAAGGAAGAAGCTAACTCAGGGATTGGGGCAATCCTTTGCATACCTGATAAACAAGAGGCAACTAGGTGGCATACTAACTTAGATGGCACAGGCCACCTCACTTTTAATTGAAAAATTATTATCACATTAACTAGATTTAGAGGCGGCATGCTTGGGGTGACCAATTTAGTGTGTTTAAATAGTGTGGCATACTAACCAAATTGCCCTCCTTCAGTATCCAATTTCCCCTTTTAGCCATCCCCATCTCTCCCTTCAATTCCTCTCTCTGACGGATCCTGATCCCCCACCACCCTCCACCATGTCATTTGTTTTCATAACTTTCTTATCTGTCTGTCATTTTAGAGAGAACTTGTTTCCCTGTACTTTTGTTGGGATTTAATGCAAAACATTGGTTGGAATTCCATCAACTATGATTTTAATACATCCTGTAATCATTGTGCGGCAATTTTCATGTCTATCCCTCTAAAATACCAACTTCAGATGATTTTGTAATTTGCTAGCTTTCTTATATATTACAACACCACAGTGTTGGCTTTCACCTGAGAGGGGAAATTTTCATGGAATGGTGTGGTTCTTGGGAGATGATAGATTGGTGGTGGATGGGAAGAAGAGTTAAGGGATTGAAAAAAGAGGTTAAGAATTGAAAAACAAAAAACAGTAAAGGTGAGTGGATGCTGAAGCAAAGATGCAAGAGTTGTTTAGCTATTATGCGGTGGTGGTCCTGATTTCTCCTCTTCCTGTTTGTGTTAGCAATAGAGAAATGAGATGATGGGGGTGGGGATGGAGCACAGGAAACAAAAATTGAAGTTTTAAAATAAATAGAATTTAAATAAAAAATGATTATACGAATACATTTAGTTTGCGAAGTAGTTCATGTCGGGCATATATTTAGGGTGAATAGCATTTTTCGATAAGCAAACCCCTCTAAACACAAGCCATAACTGACAGAAACTAGAAACTCAACCCTGCCCCGAAAGTTAGGCAGATAATGATCTCGGGTTGAAAATACCATTGTATCACAATCCAGATTAAAAAAGAGGGCAACTCCACAGCACTTTGCACTCCTAACTGCTGCTAAAACCTCTGAACCTAAAAGATGAAAATTCCATGTTGAGTAGTGAGATCTGAATATTTCCTCAAAAAAGTAAAACAACTTTACAGTATCCTAGCAAACTTCACAATCCAAAAAGGTGACCGGTTGACTGTTTCAAAACTCTGGCAGCAAAACACAATTATCAGGGGATAAGGCCTTGTGAGGCATACACACTTGCAACAAAATGTTTTTCTCTTCTACTAAGAAAATAATTCATTATAGAGATAAAAAAGGGTACAGGATACAAGGATATGACTATCATCAGAGTATAAAAAGCAATCAATTGAGTAAAGCACACCAATTTCTCTGCACACCTGATAAAGAAACCCTTCTAAATTCTGAAACAGCCACTAGTCAAGCATTACAAAGAAGCTGGAAGTCACTTTATCCTAACTAAGCAGTTTTAGTTTGAAAAAAAAGCAAAATATCCTTGAAAATTATGGGATTTCTCTCCTACCGAAGGCACCAAATTGCTACATACATAACATATTTGCATTAAATCATGAGTACTAATACCAACGAGATGTTGGTCCGAGTGAAAGGGGCTTAGATTCTCTAAGCATGAGGTCCTAAATTCGATCCTAGGATTCATGTGTATGGAAAAAACAATATTGAGAAGGGTGCTCACTTAGGCACGTGACCGTATCTTGGGAGATTAGTCTCTCACTTGTAGGGTGAGGGGATAATCTGGGAAACAAAATATATATATAAAATCATTATTAGTTCTGTGAAGATTTGCAGTCTAACCCCCAAAAAAAAAATGTTTTAGACTGTTTTTTGTCATGTTATCCTCATACTACACCTTTGGTGATTCCAGGGTCAAACATTGTTATTGTTTTATCTTATATGTGTGCTTACATTGTTTATTAATTAGTTGTGTTGATCATGTTATATTGCTCAAAATGGCTATTTTTGTTCATCTTATGATATTTTTTTTTTTTTGAAAAAAAATAAAATAAAACACAATGGCAGTTAGTAAGTCAAGTCAGGTTGAAAAGGACATGGAGCAAGTGCAGATAAAACCAAATATAGAAATCCACCTTAGTGATTTGAAGCTTGTGCTTGGACCAGATTTGAAGATAGTTTATCCTTTGATTCTTAATTTTGCTGTTAGCGGTGAGCTTGAGTTGAATGGTCTTGCCCATCCCAAATGTATAAAACCTAGAGGCACACTGGCATTTGAGAGTGGTGAAGTTGATCTAGTTGCAACACAGGTTGGTGTGATGTTTTATGCAACTCTCCACTTCTTGTAGGCTAGTTTTATTTTGGTTGGTTTGTAACTTTAACCGTTTATTTTTATAATATCCATTACAAATGCAGGTGAGGTTAAAAAGGGAGCATCTGAATATTGCAAAGTTTGAGCCTGAGTATGGACTAGACCCAATGCTAGATTTAGCACTGGTTGGATCTGAGTGGCAATTTAGAATTCAAGGTCGAGCTAGCAATTGGCAGGAGAAGCTAGTGGTGACCTCAACATATTCTGTGGAACAGGATGCATTGTCACCTACTGAGGTAAAAGATACTTTACTCATGTTATCTTGATGGATTAGGAGCCTACTGTAATATGTGCTGCCACTGCCAAAAACAACACAAATAAGGTGTCTATGTATGCTGATTTTTGTTTTTTTTTTTTATTTGAACGGTTTCACTTACTCTTTAGGCTTGGTTGTCATTTCTGTCTTAAAGAAATATGATTTAAATGACTTAGCCCCCCAATGACTTTTTTTGCACTTCATAACTTTGTAATCTTTAATACTTCAGGCTCTTTTCGGTTCCCTTTTCTTTCTGCTCCGACTGCTAAACTTTGATATTCTTTTTTGGATTTGTAAATTCACTTTAGTCTGTTTTAACACATAAAATAGATCAAATACAAGTATTCTGAATGGCAAGAAAACAAAGTAACTAATTTCACAACAATTACTGATACAATGGAATGTCATGAATGTAGGAGTAAATCAAGTTATTTTTGTGATGCATCAACTAACTTAGCATATGATCTCTGTATTTGAAACCATCGGTTTCTTCCTCTGATTGGGTTTTGATTAAGTGGTCCTCTCACCTCTGCTGTTAGTGTTGGAACAGGTCGTTAAGCTGATTGAAATCTAAAATCCTCAGTTGAAACAAATTGAGATTTTGGAGTCTTGGACAATAGTCTCTGGATTTTTAACACACTTGATTCTGGCCACATAAATTCATGCCTGCTGGATCTTGAAATTGCTCTAACTACTTTTAGTTTATGAAGTCAGTAAATAGCTTCACCTGTGAGAAGATAAACACCTTTTTATGATTTGATCTTCAGCGAGCATGGTCTTACTGATTGTTTATACTATGCAGGGTGCCAGAAAATTTGAGAGTCAGTTAGCACAATCCATTTTAGAAGGGAATGGTCAACTTGCAATTGAAAGACTTGCAACTGCTACTCTTGAAAAATTAATGCCACGAATAGAAGGGAAGGGAGAGTTTGGCCAGGCTAGGTGGAGGATTGTGTATGCGCCTCAGATCCCTAGTTTGGTTTCTGCTGATACTGCTGTGGATCCCGTCACATTACTTGCCAGTAATATATCATTTGGTGCGGAAGTTGAAGTCCAGCTTGGTAAACGTCTTCAGGTAATTATTTAAAATCTAGTTTATCTTTAGAAAATCCTCTTCCTTAGAAATGGGTTACTATTACTTTTTCAGCTGACTTCTCTTTTCAATTTGTATGTATCAAATGGAGAGAATATGAGTTGTAATCATAGTTGTAAAACTTGGACCAATGATCGACTCGGTTGAGACACTGGGTCACTAGTCGAACCAGTTGAACTGGATTTATATAAAAATATATATATATAAAACTATATAAAAATTTAAATAACATATAATAAAATGACAATTAATTAATAATTTGACACTTTTTAAGGGGTCCGAATATAAAAACATAATTAAATAGCATAAATTCCTAAATATTATTTTCATTTTACAATCACAATTAACAAGTTCAAAACATAAATGCATAAGTGAAAACACAAAGTTTTATATCACAAACTCACAAGTCATGACAATATAAACAAATTTATTGCATTTTTCTAAAAGTCAAATTAGAATATATTTTTTTAAGATTTAGAAAAAGACATCATTTAGCCCAAAAAAAAAAAAAACCTGACCCGGTCCAGTTCAACCGGCTAAGTCACCGATTTTGATCCAAAGCCAACCAAGTCAAACCGGGTCTCACTGGTTTTGATGCGAGACCGATCCAAACAGTGGCTCGGACTAGTTTCATGACCAGTTCACCGGTTTTCCGGTCAAACTGGCCGGTTTTTACAACTATGGTTGTAATACTTAAATGAAGCAGCAGATAACAAAAGCTCCATTCTGATCACGATATTCAAATAAAATGAAGAAGTTCATAATAAGAATTCATTAATGAAAATAGTTCGAGTTTAGGAATTACAAGTTGTTACTGATTAACCACAATTGGCTTAGTATGGAGACGGCATTGGTCAAGGTTTTAAGAGTCATGGTCCCTTAACTAGAGATCTTGGGTTCAAGCCCTCGTTGGGAGACCCCTACCTCATTCAAGGACTTCTGCTAGGTTAGGCTGAATTAGTTAGGTTCCTTGTAATAGGGCCCGGATATTGGTAGTTCCCTCAAGACAAAAAAAAAGGAGTAATTTACTGCTAAACTGGAAACACTATACAAGTTCTTTTCATATTATTATAATATTGTGGGATCTACAATTTTTTTTTTTCTTTTTGACAAGTTTGGGCTGTTATTCATTCCCGGTTTTCGAATTTCATTAACCATACATCCTGAAACAGTTAACATATCATTTAGTTGTTGTCACATACCATGTAGAGACATCCACTAGTTTCCATATTCTTTCTATGTTGAAAGTTGAAACTGCAGATTCTACTGTTGCTCCCTGGTGAGTTTATCGTGTTATCTAAAGTGGCTGTTTTTCATCCAGGCTTCGTTCGTAAGGCAAATGAAGGAGTCAGAGATGGCAATGCAGTGGACGTTGAGCTATCAACTTACAAGCCGCTTGCGCGTGCTCCTACAATCTGCACCATCCAAGCGCCTTCTTTTTGAATATTCCGCCACATCCCAGGATTAACATCTGCAGCTTCCTGTTGCTCTACTGTTTCCAGCAGAGGGATGCAGAATTGGTCTTACAGCTTTCAAGTTCATTGCACATCAAATTCACATGGTTTTGTTCAAGGGAAAGGGAAAAAATTTTGGGCTACTCTTTGTATGTGTAAAAGTTGTGTAGATGCTGCATATTATTCTTTTGCTCAGAATGAGCTTGTTAATAGGTAGGTGCTGAATTCAAGAATAAGCCAATCCAGCTTTAGCTTCTGTACAGAAATTCAATACGTAATGAAAGAATTAGTGCCATAAATGCTTTGACACTTTGATATGCGTTGCATTTTTTGAGTTAAGGTTAGTGCAATTGTTACCTTGATCCCTTTTTTTTCCCCTTGTAATTTTTGGTGTGTGTGATTGGTTCTACATTGCCGGGGCCAGAATTAGTGATCACTGTTCATGTAGTCCCTTGATGCCTTGCTAAATTGGCCACAAGAAATGAGTTAGGTTTAAAAATGTTTTTCATTCATGTAAAATACATATATTTTAATTGTAGTCTCAATTTATATTTTCTGGTCTAAACATAGTGCAAAACTATTTGGTTTTACTTCTTTTGTTAGCATGCCTTTGTTAAATACTGAGTTGAGTTGCATGACAGTCGGCAATTTAATGGGGCAAAATAGGCTATTGAGTTAGTCTAATGGGTTTTTGTGGGTTTTGACTTATGACAATTAAAATATCACACATGATTATTGAGTTTCATGTGGGATTAAATGATATGACTTGCTATTAATCAACTCAGTACTTAACATAAACCATTAACAGGAATTAAAACTAGATAAATTTGAAAATGTTTAGTAAAAGATACATCTTTTTTTTAAAGGACCAAAATATATTTAAGCTAATTATTTATAAGCAAGTGCTGTCGTCCAGTGGGGTTAATAGCATTAGTAGTACTACTAGTTATGTTACTCTCATTGAGGACATAGTAGAGGCTAAAATGATAATTATCTCAGTAAGAGGAATAAAAGCTGTAATCTTCGGTGGATTGGTTTTGGATGTTCAAATATAAATTAGCTCGGTCGTTAAATTTCAGATATAATAATATGGTCCATATGATTTCATAATGTTTAGCAAAGGCAAGGCTTCGAAGAGTCAAATCTGCTTTTTGCTCATCCGAGAGAAGGAAGTAATTGGGAAAGCCACATGTTAATCATTTCAAACTCTCTTTCTACATATTGCATTAAATCAATACATGATTTCTACCTCTAAAGAACTACTATTACATGAATACAATCAAAACAAAATTGAGTTTCTTCATTTGTTTTTTTATTTACCAAAATCTCCAAGGATCTTTGTAAGGAGGAACATAATCTTGAGTTGGGCTGAGAAGGCGGAACGAACTCACTGTTTTCTCAAGGAAAGGTCCCATCTGCATCAAATAAAATGTATTGTATTGTGACATCTAGTAAGAGCCAAAACCCCAAAAATTAAGAAAAGGAAAAATGAAATCTAAAACAGTATTTAGGTAGTACTAAGTTCAATTAATGCTACAAGATAAAGCACAAAATTATTGGACATCACTTGGAGTATGGTATGGTCAAAATCACGCATGGTAGTAGGCGTGTTTGCCGTAGTGCTAAATGCTAAATGTAGCACACATCTTTAAGTCTTCAATTAATTCATGAATTTCGGCAAATACCAAACCATTTAATTTTTTTTTTTTTTCATTTTTTTACAAGTTCATAACTTCATTTATAATTATTCAGATGAATGTATATACACAAGCACAAACCATCAGAGAGAGAGAGAGAGAGGTACTTTTTTCCACTGTGGGCTGAGGGTTGAAGCACTGATGGAGTAAAAATAGCCTGCAATCAAGCGCTTAGCAATATCAGAGGAGAGTTTCTAAAATGCAACACCAAAAAGAAAATATAACTTGAGAATTTCTGAAGCAGAATGAAAAGAAACCATGGCATGTGAATTAGCTCATTGATGGATCTCACAAAAATGTAAAGGGACAAATACAAATGTTTTCTTTTTTCTTTGGATCTTTCCTTTTCCGTACAAAACAAGTACGCCTCTCATTGAATCGAAGAATTGTAAAGGGAACAAAATCATTTCCATCAGGAGCTTTCAAGCATTTTGTATGAATATCCAGAAGACAGTCTCATAGCAGAAGTATAAAAATAGAAATGATCTAGATATGCATGTTTAAAATAAAAGTAGTGAAAGTGAGAGGATATACCATCTCTTTCAGCTGTTGAAGCAAGATAATGCCGATAAATATTTGATTCTTGGGTCTGTACAATCATAATGTGCAAGGAAGAGTGACAATCACACATACCACATCTTTCCATGAAAAAAAAAGAAAAAAGAAATGTACTAAAATGAAATACTCACAATTTTTATTGGTGATTTGCGAACAAGGTATTCATAGTACCAGTAAGGCTCACCATCAATCTGTGAGTAGATTGAAGATAAGCTCCACTATCCAAATACTTGAACTAAAACACGTGCATGTAGAGCAATTTTTTATTTCTAAAGTGTTCATGTCATTAACAAACAAATACATGTTGGAGATTTTCTCTTCTTGTCCAAGACATATATATGGATGAAATCAACGGATGTATATTTGATATTACATGTTCATATTATGATATTTTAACTGAATCCTTATAACATCCATCAAATATGGGAAACCAAGAAATAAAGATTATTCATGAAGCTTACTTCACCAGAATGTGTATCAAGAACTGAACTCTCAGCTAAGCGCTGACTTGAGGTAACTCGCTGCAAAATACCATCAGTTATAAATTCAATGTATTTTCCATACAAATCACAGGCAAAGCACCTGTGTAACTCACATAGTTAAATGTCACTCCCATTTAAACAATGAACTTCATAAGGGCATGATTAATTGCATATTTTAAGTGCTCAAAAAGTCCATTAGAGCTATATTGACTTGTGAATCCTGGCTAATATTTAAAGAGTTATAGGACATCTCACATTTGAATATGGTAAAACTCTTTTCTCACTTCGTCTAGCCTTCACACCGAAGAATATAAATGGTAGCCACTGGGATCTAGGAACAATAAAAATTAGAGTTGCAAGTGGATTTTGCTAGCAAAAACTAAACCCCAACATTTGCAGCAGAGGTCAACCATATTTTACTCCTAGATTTCCAGGTCAGAGATAATCTTTGGTGAGTCATGAGTGATGACTAAATACCAGATTTCTATATAATAATTGGAGCAACAGCAGCAGTAGATTGTACAACTATGAACCTTGTTTTCATGTCTTAATCAAGTTCTACATTATAAAGTTTTCAAACGAATATGAAAAGCACGAGCACAAAAATCAATAATAGATGAGGAATGTGTTACCAGTGCAGACTTGTCAGATAAAACTGAATCAGCAACATCTTTTGCAGTCCATTTACTCTTATCCTTCGTTTTTATAATGTTTGAATTTGGAGGACCTATCTGAATGTAATAAAAAAAACTGATAAAAATTCAAGTAGATAACTAAAACTCCACGCAACAAATACTAGGTTGAGAAAATACCGTGACAGAGATGATGAGATTATCAATAATATCAACACGCTCAGACACAATGCGGAGGCGTGCATTAGCTGCACAGAATTTACAGAGCATTATTTTATCCAGAAAAGGGGAGATGCAAAGCAATTTGATCATGCATAAAATCAGTATTGACTAGAGGCAACTTCCTATGGTTCAGATATTTATTCTCATGCACGAAGAAAACGTCGATTTAAAGGGCAGCACTAACAAGTTCAAGAAGGAACATAACCTCAATTCTTAAACTCTTTGATAAGATAAACTTTTGCATTGCTAAGGGAAAAAACAAAACTTACGAGAAAGTGGTGCAGCTGAAGAATACCGTTCCGGCTTTCGGGATTCTACCCTATAATTACATGGAAAAAGTTAGCTTCGTACAATTTAAGGATATCTATAAAACAATGAAAGAAAACAATCCAGAAAAAATTCAACGCAGCAAATGGAGTTGTAAATTATTTACAGTTATGTTAAATGCATTAGCACCAAATGTTAGTCCATTGAGTCAATAAGTTCACTAAACATATTACTGACATTGTCGAATGTGGCAAGAACATTTTGCTAAGTTGAAAGTTGAAGCAGATCCCTACATGTTAATTGACATAAATTAAACAAGTAAATAAATACACCTCCATTACATCTCAACTGTCCCGAAAAAAAAAAAAAAAACACCCACACACACACTATAAAAAAATAATGAATAAATATTGATAATAGTGTAAAATTGTGTTAATTGATAAAATTGCCCCTATTTAATATAATTATACTCTTTAAAAAACAAAAGTAGATAAGGTACACTTAATTACAATAAGGATGTAACTGGTAAATAAAAATTAATGCCTTCTGAATTTGATAAATAGACAGTGAAACAAAAATTTCAAGGAAAAAAAAAAAGAGGACAGTTGAGATGCAACTAAGGGAGTATGATGTGTGCACTTGTCATACCATTTGAAGACAAATTTCTTAGAGGGCAACTCAACCGGGTAAAGATAAGAATAGGCATTTATTTCATCTAGAAAGGAAGCCATTTTGGGCTCTTCTTCAGCACGAGTCACTGCAAGACAGAATAATAATGATAAACCAAATGCATCCCAAATCTTGACTCTTGAGGGTATGAAAGAGAGAAAGAGAGAGAGAGAGAAAAGAGGGGTACCAGAAAGTGGTGGTGATGTTATAGACAGCGAAGTAGTTAGGCCAAAGAGCATCAAATCCCTTCTAAAAATCCTATTTTGGGAAGTGGGTTTTAGAGCACAACATGATAGTGAAAAGTGTGGTTTCTCTTGGTCAAGGATTACCCTTGTATTATTGTGTCTGTTTCTGATGATCAAGCAAAACAACAAGTAAATAAATAAACAAATGGTTTTTCTTCAGAAACAAGAGAATTGAAATTGAGAGGGGATATAGTAATAGTAGCAGTACCTGAAGATAAGGTGGTTATTATGAAGCACATTAGGACTAGGGAAGAAGAAGAGAGAGAGTGAGGGAGCGTGCAAAACCATTGCAACTGAACTGAACTGAACTGGTTCTGTTGTGGCTGGTTAAGGTATAGTGTCATCCACCACAACAACACTGTAACATTATCTTTCAGTTCCACTCCGACACTTGCACTCTTGCTCTCTTTTTTTTTAACATCCTCAGCAAGTGCCATTAACATCCTTGTTTTATAAGGGGAAGCAATTATCTTATCTGCAAACATTTAACATAATCTGGTTACGTGTGTAAACTGTCAAATTAGGATTCTTTTTTATTTTTTGTTTTTATCGTTTTAATATGAGTAAAGTTTCTCTTTGATTTTTTTTTTCAGTCGTTTTACTATAACCTGCACCTACTTACGGATAAAAAAATTGGTACATGATGATTTGGTGGTGCTAAATTCCGTATTAAGGTGATAGATGTGAGTTCAAATGTCGTCATTTTACTTGTAAGAAAGTATTATTCACTGTCCTAATTCCTATTTCAATCACAAATTCGAGAAGCCATATACACAAGTGGTTAAATTAAAAGTAAAATATCACTAAATTAAATATAAATATAAATAACTATACAAATTACTCAAAATAGTAGCCTGCAAATTTCATTAAACTTTCTGATTTACACAATTCCAAACATTATCTTATATTGAGATTAAAAAAAAACATTATCTTATATTATTACAAATTAATTATTAAGTTTATTCAATGAACAGTTCATTTTACAAAATTAATGAGATTTTTTTAAAGTATAAATCACCAATATATCTAAGCTCTTTTATATTAAGGTTTTGTACACAATACACCAGATGTGGTATGGTGTATTGCATACCAAGCATTCAGCTTTATAAAGTGTAATTAAATTCATTCCCCACACTTCTATGTGTATTATAACCTTCACTATAGATTGATATTATATCAAAATCAATTTCTTAAAAGATAATATGTATATAATGGTTATGAATGGTAAAAAGTGTTTAATTGCTAGACAATGTCAAGATCAAGGCTCTACTAATTATCTTCTTTAGAGTGTGTTTGTGAGTTTTTGCTTTGGAATGACACAAGAAGAAGAAAAGATATACAAAAGAATATAAAAGGTTCATGTCATAAAATTTTATACTTTGTTCGCTTCAAGTTTTCAAATTAACAACCATACCTTAGGGTTTGTGTTTTAACCCCTTTTTTCTATAAAAACAATTTCCTTATAATGCACTAAAATCTTGCTGTTTTTTTTTTTAATACTTGCATTCAACTAGTAATTAATGGGTAAATAATAAGAGGATTTAAATAGAAATATTTAATTGGATGACAGTATAATTTTTTTCATTATCAGTGCACCAAAATTAAACTCATAATAATAAGAATTTAATTTTAATACTTTTTTAGTGTGAAAAAATTTATAGACATAAAATTATATATTATCATATAACAAAAGTGTTTGACTCAACCATTTATTAGGTTATATTTGAGAGTTTGATTTTTGAAAGGAAAAGAGGAAAATAAAGGAGTTTATAAAGTAAAATGCATTTTCTCCATTCCCTTTCAAAAATTAAATTTACAAACATGTTCTAAAAATTTTATAAATAAAAACATATGATTGTATGTTAGTGTAAAAAAATTATATTAATAATTTATCAAAATTTATCCCTTAAATCAATATGTTTTTAGTTATGGTTATACTGTGATTATATTGTGAATTTATGGTGTTATGCGTTGATTTACATATATATGATAAATTTTGTAAAAAATTTGGACTTTTTGAATTCAATAACTTGAAAAAACCCCATTTCGGGATTCAGAACCTTCAATCACCCAAAATATAATCCCTCCCCCTGAGAAACACAAAAACTTTCGCTCTCCACCCCAAATTCACTCCCAAACTCCATTTTCTTCCAATTTCTCTTAAAATCAACTTCAATCTTCCACTCCTAAGGCTTTAATGTATATTGTTCTAGTGATTTTGCTCCTATTCCTTCTATTTCTCTCTACCTTTGGGGATTGGTATGAAGTCTACCATGCCTCTCAAATAAGTGGAGTCTTTTTAGCATATTTGAGTTAGATTTAAGTTATATAGAGGTTTTAACCGTTAATCTAGAATTCTATTGTTTCAATGATAAATATGGGTGTTGTTCCTGCTTTCCAGAACTCTGCTGGTGCTATTCTTGTATCTGCTACCACTTTAGGTGAGTGAGTTCACATCTGTAACTTCCATATTGATTATTATATCTATTTTCATATAAAACTTGAGATTATGTATGATTTTAGAGTTTGTTTTGTAAACTACTGGGATTTCTGTGAAGTATTATGCTACGGATTATTGGTTTAATAAGAAAGTACGTTTTCTTGAAAATTATGAGATATCCATTGTTGAGGTTATGTTTTTGTACAATTATACTATGCATTTGATTAGTTATAATTGATTTTACAACCATATGACTTCAGTACTGCATTTTGTTGAATAAAGAGAGATGTTGGAACCCTAGAATAGGATACTTGATGAATACTAGAGAGGAAAGTATGGTGTTTAGTTGATCTGGTAGTAACTATAGAGAAACAGACTGTATGTTAACGATAGTTAATTCGTTAACCTTGGTACCAAGTAACTTAGGGTCAGAGATATTCAGAGAATTTATATCCAGAATTTATATTCAAAGATTGATTGTCATACTGGGGACGACGATACGTAACGCCAAGATATGACTAGATATTTACATTCAGAGTTTATTACGTTACAGACATTGTCCGTAACTAGAGCAGAGACTACTGTTTCTCTATAAGAGTACTATTAGGTCGGGTTATAGAATGCCAAGAGTTGATACTGGAATATAATTATAAAATGTTTTGATATTTTATTACAATCATTATTACTTTAGTGCTATGTACCCTTTCTTGGTGTCCCATGGAGGGGATCCAGATGAGAGTTCACTCACTGAGTTTTTGTTACAAAACTCACCCCTCTGTTCATTTCATATTTTACAGATACTATAGCTGCTGAGGATACTCCTACACCATCTTCCTTCCAACAGCACTAGATTTTGGCTGCTGAGCTCTTTAGGTGAGGTGACTAGTATTTTGCTTTAGATGTACTCCAGTGTGATGCAGGCAGGATCTCGGACTGTAGGGCACGATGATGTTTTGCATAACCTTGTATATTAAAATGTATTTGGACTGTATAATCCATGCTTTTCATGGACACTTTTTATGTAATGAAATTATGCGTGGTTTGTGACATCATGATGTTAACTTTGGAAAGTTACTAAAATATTTTTAGTTTTATAAATATGGATTTTTCATAGTTTAAATGTGTACGTAGAAAGATACCGGTCACGAGGCTTACGTAGGAATAGGATTTCTCATGTGCCGGTTACGTATCCAAATCGGGTCGTGACAATTGTAAAGAATTCAGACCCTCCAAATTCAATAATTCAGAAAAATTTAATTTAAAAAATCAAGTTTTATTTTTCTATTAAAATACTATTTTTCTAAAAATCAGCAAAACTCAAACAAAATTTCAAAATTAGAAAATTTTTAAAAATTTATTGCATAAAATTAGTTTTAAAACTGGTCTGAGTTCAATAAATTACAGATAAAATAGTATAATCTAATCTAATCTAATATGAGTTAAGACTTATTTTAACCATTTGTTTATATTCATGAGTCATTTTAGTTCTTGACTATTAAAATAAGTTAAATTAGTCTATAAAGTTGTAAAACTTGAGTCAAGTTAATCCATGAGCCCACTTTCATTTAACATTCCTTCATTTAAATGATGATGTGTAACGTTAAATAACACTTTGGCATGATATGTGTCACGTAAAGTAGAATAAAGTTTAAGACGATATCTTTGGTGTTTGAAATCGTATATGAGTAATTTAAACCTTCATGCTAATCATGGGAGCCAATGTGAGGTGGTAAGGGATTCTCCTTCCTTAATCAAGTATCAAGAGTTTGATTATCTTTTTGAGAATGGAGATTAGTCATTGCGTAACTTCATGCCATGTCATAAAAAAAGTTTATTCTGTATAATTTTAGATATCATAATAAACTATTTAAATTTCTATTACACATTTGACAACACATAGCATGTTAAAATATTACTTAATATTACACATCATCATTTAAATGACAAAATGTTAAATGAAAATGGGTCAAGGGATTAACTTGACTTATATTGTGTAATATTATAGACTAATTTAACTTCTTTTAAAAATGTAAAACTAAAATGACTCATAATTAAAGTCTAAAAATAAAACAAATATTACCTTATATAATATATTATTGTATTATATTATATTATAATAAAAAATAAAAGAACTAAGAAGCAAACATAATTTCATGCATGGAATTCGATAGGTCCGAATTTCGCCGTCAGTTTTACATCATCCAATAACTCTGTAATATCTCCCAAGCCCCATATTTTTATGTTATTATCTTCCAATCCCCTTATGAAAATTAAAAAAAACCACATTTATAAACATAATAAATATAATAAATATGTACAAAACAATGGTGGGCAATGGGAGTAAAATTAACAGAAAAATTTACCCAAACAAAATATAACTGAGGAAAAGGAGGGCAAGGGGAAACGTCATGTCGCCGTGTTCGGTGCGATGCGAACTGGCGATCGCATTTGCAGTCAGTCAGTCAGTGAGTGACAGGCCGTAAAAACACTCTCACACTCTCTCTCTTCTTTTACTATTTATTAATTTATTTATTTTGGATTTTATTTTCTAAGGTCGAATTTATTCATTTATTTGTTTAAATATCTCTCTCTCCCTCTCTCTCTCTCTCTCTCTCTATATATATATATATATATATATATATATAGAGTTAGCAGTGATAGATTTTGTAGCAAAAGTCTTTGATCTCTCAATTATTTGTTGGTTCGTTCGTTCTCCTTCTTTCATTCTTTGCTCTCAATCTTTCTCGCAGCGATCTCAATCATTAGGGTTTCCGACTCCAGCTGGTTCGTTCCCTTTCTCCTTTTTCCCTTGTGTTCTCTCTTTGCACTCTAGTCCTTCCCACCTCCAAAAAAAAAAACAAAAAATCTTATTTTTCTATGAATTTGACTAGTCCTTTTAGCCATTCTATTAGAATCCATCGTTTTCTCGGATCGGCGTAGAACCAGCTGTGAACAAAATCCGCTTTTCTTTTTCTTCAACTAATTTGAAAGAAAACAAAGGAACTGTATTAGTTTGCGGTTTTAGCAGTGGCCATGTTAAAGAATTATCAATCATGATTCCCTTATTATTATTGTTTTTGTTTTGTTGTTCTTTCCCTTGATCAAGGAAGTTTGTGTCTTTTTGAAACGGAATTACGAACGAGAATGATCAAAGCTGCAAAGTTTTTTTCTTTTTTATTTATCCTTCCTGGGTTATTGTTTTTGTTGACCTTCTTGTAATTTGTTATTGTTCTTGTGAAGGGTAACATGAAAAGTTTATGATTGAGGTTTTAGTAGTCACTAGTGAGCATGCTAAACAATTATGAATCGCAATCTTGCTTTTGTATTTTGTTCTTTCTTTCCCTTTGATCACGAACAGGTTCTTGTCTTGTCTTTAAGGAATTACGAAATTTTCCAAATTTCAGTGTTTTCCTTGATATTATCTTAATTTGTAATTGCTTATTAGATTGATTGAATGTAGTTGAGGTTGTTGTCTAATTCTTTTTCTTCTTTTTTTTTTTTTTTGGTTCCTTTTGTTTGGACGATGAAAGTTGAAGGTGAATCGTTTTTGTTTATCTGAATCAAAGTCCATGAAGCAAGGAGGAGTGTCTTCTTTGAATCCATATGCAGCCTCCTATATTCCACTCTCTAAAAGGGAGGCACATGGCACAACTTTCGTGGCAGGAAAACAAGATTCCTTGAATTATGATCAGCGCCGGCTTCACTCCACAACTTCTGCTTCTGAAAAGAACCTGCCTGAAGCTTTCCAACTGAAGAGCAAGTCTGCATCTAGTTCTTACAGTTCGCCACAGCAGAATGTGACAGGGTTTATGGATAACAACCAGTGGCCAGATGATGATCCTGACATGGATGTTGAATTTCTCAGGATGCAGTTTCCTGGCATATCTGAAGAGTCCCTTAGAGATGTCTACACGGTAAATGAGTGTGACCTGGATGCTGCTGTTGAAATGCTGAACCAACTTGAACTCCAGGTAATGTTTTAAACTTGAACCAACATTTGATGGCAAAGTTGTTGATTCTTTTTGTAATTGATTAACTGATCTAGAAGTTGTCTTCTGCATCATATACAGAATAACATAATACATATGTCTGTGTTGTACACTATCATTTGTTCAGGCCGTGTAATTGTTGAATCACTGGATATGGTTTGATACTGACTGTAAATATTACTATTTGCAGTTGGACTTTACTTATGCAGAAACAGCTAATTGATAGCAGCAGCACACTCTCCCTTTCCCATTTCTGATTTGAACTTTATTTCCATTTTTCTGCCTGAAGATTGTCATCCGAAGCAAAATTTTTAATCTTATGGTTGCTGGACCTCATCTATTGATTTGATATTGCCAGAGGAAATGCCTGAATTTTAGAATTCCATTTTTCCAATAAATTTTGCTGGACATTTTTTTTTTTTTCATTTAATTGTCTTTCTGGTTCATTTGTTTTATTGGCTAGTCTTATGTTCTTGGAGATGGTTTTTCTGTTCTAAAAGTTCCCTTAGCTGTTGATCTTTGGCCTGCTTGTTTCCTGATAACATGAACTGCTAGAATTATTTTTGGTCAGCTTTGGAGCAAATGCTTTTAAAAATCATATTTATATCTGAGTTAATGTCTCTTCAGTCTTCCCAAAGGCATATCTGAGTTAATGTCACTTCTCAGATGCATTAAGTAGTAAACGAATCTATATTATATTCTGTGTGCATATAGCTTCTTTATGTTGTTAAGTATTCTGAAGGGTAATTGTTTTTCTCACCTTACTTACAGTTCGATGGTGTTGAGTCTTCTGGAAGTCTTCCAGATACGCTGGATATTGGTGATGTTTCAGAATCTGGACCATTGGCTGATTCTGTTTCATTGAAACTGAAGAATGTAGCAGCTGAGGCTAGTACTTCATCTAATTCGTCTGTCAATAAATCTGTATAACTCACATTGGAGTTTTAAGTAAGAATAGGAAAATATTTTTCCTTAGGTTGGTGCGCCTTACAATACATAGTTCGGTTTTGTGGTTTGTATAGTTCTCATCTGCTTCTTGTTTCTGCCTATGGCTTGAGAAGTTTGATTTTGATGGGGGTTAAACCTGCGGTGTGCAACTCTGCAGCTTTCAGTTGTGTGACATGGAAGGCCAAAAGAGGTACAAGAAAAAAAAAATTCAAAAGAATGTGATTCTTGCTTTGGATTGGAAAGTTTCTGACTGTCTGCCAGTGCATTGTACCGTTGTGAGCTACTTTGGAGGTTTTACAATAGATATAATACAACAATTTTATTCATCCTTCTTTCCTTTCTGTGCAATTACAATAATTCAGTGGTGTCTCAATGCTAAGCGTTGTGTCAAATAAGATACATAGCTACCTTCTATGATGGAGTTATAAACATTCTCTTTAACCAGTAGTTTTGGATTCAAGTTTTGGGTATGGAGTATCTGGAGAGATATATTTCTTATAGGATATTAAATGTTCGATTAAGAATGTTTTAAGTGGGAAAATACTTGTGAGAAAAAAAAAAGAGTTGGGGAGGGATTTGTTGGTCCCTCCATTTTTAGGACCAACATTGGTCCCCATATAAGACAAACTCAATTGTTGCATAATTTAATTACAAATAATGACCAGTTTTTTTATTATAATTTTTTATTGTTCACTTTTCTCCTATCTTCTCCAGTGACTCTTGGCTCCATTATTGAAGGCTGCTGCCATAACGTGTGTGTGTTTGCTGCCACCATCCCTGTTGTGTCTCGTGCCACCATCTTTCACCTACACCTTGTGCCCCGAAAACCTACTAGTCTAGAAAAGAGAAAACTCTAATTGTACATGAGATGATTATAACTTCTGTCTCAGCAGCCCAACAGAATCCATAAAATGACTCTTGGTTTTACAATTTAACATCCGTTGCGAACAGCTCACTAAATTCCACAAAATGACTCTTGGTTTTTCAATTTAACATCCACTGTTACAGAACATAAATTGGATTGCGAGCACCCGAGAACATTTGTTTCATGTTTTGTTGCAAAGTTTGGAACTTTTCGATCTACTTAACTACAAAAGCACACCTTAATGAAATAATAAGGTGGAATAATAAATCTTGTGGAAACTTAATTTGCCGGTGGTGTGGTGGTGTTGCTTCTCCTGTTTGACTTCTCGATGGATTTTGAAAAAAAAATGCACAAGATACAATCATACAAATATCAAAGCAAGAAGTGGGCAAAGATTTAATAATGGCCGCATATTTTTGTCTTGCTCTTCGGGAATTTTATTCCTCATCTGATCTTGGAATGCATGGAAAAAGCTAGCTGAAAACTGCTCCACACAATGACACAAAGGTAGTGGAAGAATTATTTTGCAAAAATAAAAGTTTGAGTCCTTATTAGTAATTAAATTATGGGACATCTTTTTTTGTCTCATCCGAGTACAATGTTGATCCTAAAGGTGAAGGGACCAAGGTATCCCTCACCAAAAAGATTGGTTGAGCTATGGGCCATTTGGAGAGGCCTTGTTCTTTCTTTGGGTCTTGGGATTAAAGCAATATGGGTGGAATCAGACTTCCTGAGCGTTGTAAAGTTGATGAGGTTGAGAGAGAAGGGTTTCAGAAAGCGTGAGTTAAGTTTGAGAGAGTGGGGGAAAAGTGTCCTCAAATTGGGATTGAAATTTAATTTTAATCAAGGGTATAATTGTCCAACACTGAGTGCATGTGAGAAGCACATAGCCACTTTAATAGTGGCTTCTAACCTCTGTTTAACATAATGTCTTCTTTGCATTATCTGATAAGTATAAGGATTCATATTGCACATTTTAAAAACTCAAGGTCTAAATTGCACAGGACAAAAAATACAGGGGTTAAATTGTTATTTTTTCCTAACTTTTATACTCAAAATATGAACTCACTTGGGATTCATTAAGAGAGATAGATACAAAGTTAATTAGATAGAAAAGAAAATATTATGGATCCACCATTCTTTATAATAAATCTACATTATTTTGAGTATAAATAGTATTCTTTTTTTAATAATAGTTTACATTGTTTAGATGACTTAACAATGATGAATCATAATTGGAAAAAAAAAAAAGGAACAGAGAATTTATAAATAAAAAACCATAATTGTAGCAATTGCCTACCATCTCTCTTATTTTTCTCTCTATGGATTCACCCTCTCTTTTATATTATATATATATTATCACAAATAATGTGCAACCAGTGCGTATCTATTCATATTTCACTCAATTATTGTATCCAATTACGTCACAAAAGCAAACCAACAAGCTAAATATACATTTCCCGCAAGTCCCGGTTTATTATTATCATTTTTCTGTCATCCAAAATTTTCCGTTTGAGACTTCAACGAGTTCTTGGTCCGTTTGCAAAAACATAACAACAAACAATCTTCAATCTTGCATGCAGTTCAAACCGTACGTGGGGCTGCATTCAAAATTTCTTCTCATGCAAAGCTGCCACATAGAAAATCTCCCTTGAGTAATCAGAAAGAAACCATTAAACGCTGCACTTCTCATTTGGTTTGTGCAATTCTTTTGTTTCTTGCCTGGCTGATCATCATGCATTTTTCTTTGTTCTTTTCAACTTTCTTGGCACCTCATCGTCAACGAAATAACCTCTGAAGAAGATTTTAACTTTGCATGAAAAGGGTTCAAATTTGAAGACTTTGTATGATTGCAAGATTTTTAGAATTTTCTGGGAAAGTGAAAAGGAAAAGATGGGTGCAGATTACTACAATATATTGAAGGTAGATAGAAATGCAACGGAGGATGATCTGAAGAAAGCATATAGAAAGTTGGCAATGAAATGGCATCCTGACAAGAACCCCACCAAAAAGAACGAAGCTGAAGCCAAGTTCAAGCAGATCTCTGAGGCCTATGAGGTAACAAATTCCTTCCCATCTCCTTTGAATTTTCCTTTTTGTCTTCTTTTCTTTTTAGACATGAATACTTAGCAATTGAAAATGATTTGGTTGTGGGATTAGGGAAGAGAAAAGAAAGAACGATCAATCAACTTGTCATCTTTCTGTTTCTTATTATTACACATAAATTCACCTAGGATGTGTTTGGTTAAGAGGTAAAAATGGAGGGAACATTTTTTTGGATGTGCTTCATGCGTAATCTCATGTGATTGTGCAATACATGGACTATTGAAGAGACAAACCGATAATTTTATATTCGTGCAGAAAAATGAGATGGCAGTAAATAACAAAATTTAAGGGTCATTGAGGGGTTGTTCTGTGCGGATTCTGGATCAAAGTATGATGATAAATTGAATGAATGAAGGGAAAGAACTTTTTATAGGTGTTTTGTCGGGCAATACAGCTCTCTTTTGTGTGAAAACGTTTTCTAAAGAAATGGGGAGTTTGGAAAGTCATTGATATTCAATGCTTCCATGGAACATTACTTGAGATTAAGTTCTCTTATCCCCAAAAAATAAACGGAGGAAAGAATTATATTATCATTTTCTTGCTCTGTATGGAGCTAGATCATCATTTTCATCAAATTAATGCTGGATACAATTTCAGTAGTGTATGGCTTCTAAACTGGATAGTTTTGAGATTTAATTGGGTTTGGCTTTGGGGAAATTTTGAGAATATTTTTGTGAATTCAGGTATTGAGTGATCCTCAGAAAAGGGTGGCTTACGATCAGCTTGGAGAGGAAGGGTTGAAAGATAGGCCGCCACCTGGTAATGAACCATCAAGTGGGTTTAATCCCAGAAATGCAGAGGATATTTTTTCTGAATTCTTTGGAAGTAACCCTTTAGGAGGAGGGGGAATATTTGGTGGATTCAGTGGAAGTGAGTTCAAAACATACAGTGAAAGGGGCCACGTCCCAAAGAAGCCGCCACCTGTGGATACCAAATTGCCGTGCAGTTTGGAGGAGTTGTACACTGGATCTACAAGAAAAATGAAAATCTCAAGGACTGTGATGGACAACGGGTAAGTATGATTATCTTAACCTCTGCTTTCGCCAACTATATGCTGTTTGCCGGAGCATAATGTGACAGAATGATGTGTCAGGATTGTAAGATATTAGAGTGGAAATACAGAAATTAAGAGTAGAAAAAATTTTCGGATGGTTAGAGTCTGGCAAAAGAATTCTGAGTGCAAAGCACTTTTTATTCTCATGATAATTATGTGCTGTAGCAGAAACTTATAAATCAGGTCATCAACATTTAACACAGCTCCACTAAGATATAAAGGACTTGGTTTTGTTTCAATTCATACATTAAGAACAAAAAACAGAACACCTTCCCACAAAGATGACTGCTTGTTTTGCACCTTCATCATGTTGAGATACATTCTTTTAAAAATCTAGAACTACAAGGCCATAAGTCATTGCCCACTATGTGTCATTTAATTAGTCATTACTATTATAATCACAAAATGCTTTTGTTGAGGATTAACTGTTAAACATTGTCAATTCCTTCATGATGGTAACAATTGCAGGTGGCCAGTTAAAGAAACTGAGATATTAACCATAGATGTAAAGCCCGGATGGAAGAAGGGTACAAAGATTACTTTCCCAGACAAAGGGAACCAGCAACCGAACCAGCTGCCAGCAGACCTTGTGTTTGTGATCGATGAGAAGCCTCATGATTTGTTCAAGAGAGATGGCAATGACCTTGTTTTGAGCAAAAGGGTGTCATTAGCTGAGGCCATTGGAGGGACTTCAGTAAACATCACGACCCTCGACAAGCGCAGCTTATGCATCCCGGTGACCGACATAGTGAGCCCTGGCTATGAGTTTGTTGTTGCAAAGGAAGGGATGCCAATAACCAAGGAGCCAGGTCATAAGGGTGACTTGAGGATCAAGTTTGAGGTCAAGTTCCCTACAAAGTTGACACAAGAGCAAAGGGCAGGACTCAAGAAAGCATTGGGAGGTTGAGGATCTTCATATTTCATATCTCATCATCATATATATAGCAGAGCTTTCATCCATTCCAGTGGCCAAAGTGGTCCCTATTGTGTCAATTCAGAGTATGCTGCATATACATCAATGATGTTGAGATGCTATTGTCTATATCCATCTTCAGTGTTTCTCTTTTTGGCCTTGGAAATTGTTAGTGCGTGCGTGTGTTTCTTCCTTTATCTTATTTTTCCTTTTATCAAGTGTCTGCTTTTCTCAGTGATTACAACTCTTTGGAGCAAATACTTCAGGTCAAATGTGTGACTTTCTTATAGTTGTATTCGTTGCTAAAACCGCAAATAGTATAATGTACAACAGCTTCTAAATTTGCACATATGAGAAGGAAGAAAATTAATGTCAATTGCCGGCCACATCTTCTTATATTGAAGTTTTTTGTGTTCTATTAGGATAATTTTTTATTGAAAATTTTCCTTTAGTTATTGCGAGTATCAGATTCAGACACCTCCAAAATCGCATGAGTGTCACTCATAGATTCAGATACAGGGGCGCGTGAAATCTGTTAGTATTTACTCAATAGCATTACATAACTACGGTTCTTTATATATTGCACATCATATTTGTTTTTAGACGAGACTTATGTTTCTTATATCCATTTCAACATATTTTCAAATCAAATAATGATATGTGCACTCTTTTTTAAAATGAACAACTTAAGAGAGTACACTCTTCTAAAATAAATGTCCACATGTCATTATTATTGAAATGAATAGAAGAAACTTCATCTACGTTTTCTTTTTTGTTTTTTTTTTTAATAATTGCGCATAATAATTACTGGAAGTCTGAGACAACTTATCATTTTTCACTCCGACTCAATTGTGTAAGGGGATACAAATAGGCCAGCAAAATCTTCCTTCAACGAATAGGAAATAGAAGAAAAGGGGACCTTGAGTTAGGAAGGGATGACATCATGTGAGATCATGCATGATGCTACAATTATTGGTTTCGGCTATTACTGAGGAACCATATGCATGAAGCAACAACTACGATAATTGTCACTTTTATTTTCATTCATCGTTGTGGAACCATATGCAGTGGACAATTCCCAAATATAATTATCGCTACTCACGGACGCTGCTTTGCATTCTAGAACAGCCAACGTGACAAAAGGGCGGTGGAAAATATCACTTACGGCATAAAATCTTAATACCACGAATGAACCAAATGCAAATCTTAATAGCAGGAACAATCGCATTAAAAACGTTTTCTGAATCATATTATTCACTGGGAACTCCTACGCTTGGCAAACTAAAACAGGATAGTATTTGACACGTTTATCACATAAGCTTACACGGCTACAAAATATTAAGATAAGCTTACATGCCTACAAAAAAGTCAACATTTCAAAGTAAAAAGAACTAAACTTTATACTAAAAAAAAAAAAAAGCAAAAACCTAAAATCCCCTACTTCTAGCACCATTATTAGGCCAGGGTGTGCCTTGCATTGGCGCACCATAGTGCTGCCCGCCACTTGGCTGCAGGTTATTTCCCTGGGAAGGAGTCCACTGGGGTCCAAAGTTTCGTTGGCCATGCGTCACATTCATAGGGGGTTGCAGATATTGTGTTGGCACAATTGGCTCCTGGGGTGACCCCGCAAATGGTTGATTCATCATGTGAGGTCTAAGATGAGGGTTGTGCATTGCCAATAGAGGATGCAACTGATTCTGTGAGTTTTGAGGCTGCCATTCAGGTATATCATCATCATCATCATTCCAGGGCTGAATGGAACCCCCAAATTTATCCTGCCAGTTAACTGAAGGTGGCGCATTTGCTTTGTTTTGCCCATATTTGTGCACAAGCTCCCTCATTTGTTCTACAGGACGTGATGGGGCTTGGTTAACCGAGTGTAATGGTACCATACCAGGTCCCATAGGTCTTTGGACAATGCGTGATGATGTGTTCGAACCACCCGAGAATTTGAACTCGGGAAGGTCATCCTCGGCTCGGGCCACCTGTGGCCCGAATCCTGGAGGAACATCATCATCATCATCATCATCACGTGGGGGTCCAGCCTCGGTGTTCTTATAGCCCGTAGAGGGCACTGCTGTATGGTAGGGATTAGCATTTACATTACTATCTTGCTGTCTCCTAGAGAAGTGTTGCCTTTTAGAGCTATGTTTGTGATGTGATGAAGCGGTGGGTGATATTGAGGTTAAATTAATTTTTCTCCATACAATAATACCAATTAGGCCATTATCAATAGAATTAACTGCCTCAATTTGTTCCTTTGGAAGTATCTTGCTGAGCATTTCAACTGTTTTGTTATGAGGTGGGCAAAAGTAAAGTTCAACTCCAGTCATAGGCTCAGCAAATCCCACTCTCTCGTCAGAAACGTAAGACTCAGCCACCTGCACGTAGAAATATCTAATAATATCAAACACAATCCACAGCTGAAAAGTAGAGATATATGTAAACCAATCTAACATTCATTTCTATCATTACCTCACGAAGTGTCGATTGCTGGCTGGGAGACGACACTTTCGAAACAAAATGTGAAACCTGCGATGCAAAGAAAAATTTTAATCATACATAGCCCCAAAAAGAAGCTAAAGTGAGAAGCTGCTATGTCACATCATTTAGAAAACATCAACCAGCAAGTTGCCCCATCTATATTTCACGTCGCAATAATGGTCTCTTCCATTTAAAACTAACCCAATTAATCTTTGGTATCTTGGTATTCCCTTAAAATCGGAAAGAAAATTTAGGGATTGAATTCTCACAATTATTTTATATGAACTCATTCCAGAATTTTTCATAACCATTTTATTTATTTTATTTCATTTATGCCTAGAAATTTTTAAATAATATATAATTTTACTTGAAATTTTCCAAGCATGAAGATAAAGGCCCAAAGGGCGGTAAGCTTTGTTATTCAAGTTACCACATAGCATAATGTATTTACCAAAAACAATTTAATCTCGCGATAAATTTTACCAGTGATAAATAATTTTACAGGCCTCAAAAGCCCGATCTTCGATTTCTACCTCCATAAAAATATGTTTTCGTTGATTTTTAAATTGTCACTCCGAAGATTCCCAACCCTACCAGCCTTAAAAGCTAGACGCCTTCTGACACAACCACCACGGCACCACCAACTACACCACCTCCTTTATATCGTAAACAAAGGAAACGAGGCAAGATACACTTTGAACATGAGGTGAGAGAGAGGATTAGCATCAAACTGCAACATATATTCTTTTTTCTTTCGTTTTTTTTTTTTCAATCATTTCTTTCTGCATGGATGGTGACATAAACAGACAAGATATTGGTCTAGTACAACAAAAAGAAACTTGAGATACCATGATAGCACGACTTCTGGACTGAGGAAGCTCTTGCAGAAATTTCTCAAATGCATCAAGTCGAACCCTTCCCTTGATCTCAAGAAACCCAGGCCAGTCTTTCGCAGAAGTTCTCTCCCCACTTCACAAAGCATACAACAACAAATCAGAAAAAAATAACACTAAAAAAGATATTGATTCTCTTCAAACAGTAGTACAGTGTTACTTAGCACAACACAGCAATTCCATGCAACTGAAAAGAAAATGTTCATCTTCAAGACCTCTCCAACAAAAGGAGGGGGGAAAAACAAAAAATTTCATGCAACTCAAAAAGACAATGTTCATCTTCAAGACAACCAACAAAGGTTGAAAGTTGAAGACCCTCCTGTTTTGGACCGTATGCATAGACACAAACCCATAAAAACCCATTAAGAACAAAATGATGATCTATAGTTGGCATCTCTACTTACCATAGCAACAATTAGGAAAAATGTTGGCAGCAATAGCAAATACAATAATTGTCTCAGTGTGAGAGTTTATGGTTAACGCTTACCAAAAATAACTTAAACAAGCTGCTTTAGAAAAACCAAAAAAATAAAATAGCTACCTGACACCATATTCACAGACACAAAAATAACCCATCCAACAAAGACTAAAATTTCGTTTTCTATAATTTATAAGATGGATTGCAAGAGAATCATACTACGTATAAAAGGGGAGCAACTTATCAATACATGCACAAAGATACTCAACAAAGTAGCAACTTGTCATAAAGATGTACATGAACAATTAGTAGACTACCTTTTAAATATGCTTATGACTGAATGAGTGGTAGAGATATTCAACTGAAGCACTCCCTCCCAGATGCATTCACCTTTAGTGGGCACTGCAGTTTTTGAATACGTACTATTATTACCATATCTCTCTTCTGCATGAAAGTGGCCGGTTTTGAGCTCGGCATCACTGGAAGCAGACTTCCTGTCATCAGTTGACCTTTCCTTGGTATGACCAGCAGTTGGCTTTATGTCAACTTGACTCTCACTGCATCTTGTAACTGAAGAAATGGCCCCAGATTCTGCATGAACCTGTTTTTCCCCTTCTGCATTTGGATTAACAGTGACACGTGTGGTTTGCATTTTCTCAAACTTATGAAAGGTGACATTGGCTTGCTCACTTGGAGTTAAATCAGAAGATTTTGACTTAGATCCAACCTCAGAATCATCCTTGTCTGAGACAGGTGTTGCTTTTCCTGATTCCACTGGTAAATTTTCAAACGGTGGCTCAGAATTAAGGGATTCCATGAATTCATCAAGAGAGACAATTGGTGGAAGAAAGTCAGCATCCTTCAATGCATCATCAGTCATGAGCCCTTGCATTGGATCAGTCCCGTCATTGGATGAAATGGTAATGGGAAACGCATTACCCTTCTGTAAATTGCTCCTCTCACCATCAGTGTTCTCTTTGCCTTTGACCACATCAGGTTTGGGAGGAGAAGAGGCTTCCCCATCCTTTTCAATTGTTTGGCTTCGAGCAATTGACGTTGTGCCACCAGAGACCTCCTCTATTGGGACATTGTCTCCATGATCAACTTCAACTTGAAATTCACCTTTATGTGTTTTCTTGACTAAACGTCTAACATCAGCATCTGAATCAGGTAAAACCACCATTTGAGCAAGCTCCTCAGCCTTGGCTATCCGCCATTGGGAAAGCTCCTTTGAAGCAAGTTCCTCTGCAGTCATGGGACATAATCGTTCTGGGGGAATTTCACCAGACATAACCCTTTCTCTTAGTTCAGGATTATTTCGATCTTTCAGATTGAATAAAAGGGACCTCCCCTTCTCTTTGTACTTCTTATTTGCACCTCCAAACAGTTTGAAGAGTTCTGCTTCAATCCTTGATGCTAAAAATTCAGGTGAAGAGACTGCCTCTCCACAACCTCCACCTATTTCCTCAGGTTCTGATCTCTGCTCTACAATATTCTGACTTTCCCTTTGATTGTCCATGCCCATCATATCAGATAATACCCATGAAAGACCATTTCCCTGCAAAAGTTCATCTCTCACAAAAAAACTGTCACTGAATGGAACATCATCAGTAGTCAGAGTGTAACCTGACTGGAAGTCTTGCTTATCACAGTTCAGGCCTTGCATAGGACCCAGTATATTTTCGTTATTTGATACAATTGTGGATCCTGCTTCAAAATCCTTGAATTTTTCAGAAAAATCTTCATTAGAGGTTGTACCCTCTCTTTGGTCTCCAGGCACATGGTCAACTGAACCAACTGCAACAAAAGAAGAATGAACAGACTGAGAAACGTCCTGCCTCTGCTCTGGAGCAGTATCCTCAGAAGCAGATGCTGAGCCAGCCCACTGAGAACTGCTCTCTAATTTACCCTGAGCACTTGCAGCATCGTTCGTCGAATTATTGTTTGTGGGAAGAGGTTTATCTTGCTTAGAAACCAAGGCCAGAGCAGCAGCTAATGATTCCCTCATCTTGGACCTAACACTTTCAGAAGATTCAGTTTGAACCTTGGATGACTGCTTCATCTGGGTAGTCTGACTTTTAGGATTTGAGGACCGAGGTGTACCTGATTTACCAGAAGTAGATTCTGTTGGTGTTTTTCTCTTACTAGATTGTGCCAAATGCTGTAGCCGCGGGGATTGCATCTGAGCAGAACCTTTGTTTGACGTATTAGACTCTTGCTGCAACCAAGGTCTATTTCCCATCTGTGCAACCCGCTTGTTAGATGCCACAGAACTACTGGATGATAGTTCCATTGGTGCCTTCCGCTTGGGAGTTGTTGACAGTTGCTGTGGCCCCATATTACTCCTGTGTGCTTCTACCTGACCACTGTGCATAACCGAAACCGATAAGCCCTGAGACCTGTGTTCACCAGGCCCAGCTCTCAATAACCCAGTATGATCATTCGAGGTTGTCTGTTGCTGTGACATGGGATCACCATATGCAGCACCAAAGTGCCCCATTTCCGTCTGTCTCCCTGACAAATCAACTTTGCTCACAATTGGCTGCAGCTGAGCTATCTGCATGCTAGGCATCGGCTCCGAAACCAGATTATTGGCCATCCTAGCCTCTCTGCAGCATTAACCACAAATAACACAAACCACACAATACCGGATAAGATACTTCAACCTGAAACAGTTCATAACACATTACCATCCTAATCAAGAGACATTCAAATCACACGAAACATACACAACATTTGTTCCACAGTGACCACTTCAACAGTCTTCATTCAAGACCAACAAGAAGGAAACGATAACAGGAAAAAAAAAAAAAACTCAGCTCAGCCAAACTCACCTACGAAACTAAATCGAAATACAATAATAATAATGAAATAAAAGAACACTAACTTTCACAAATCAATCGACGTAATTCAATCGAACGCCACAACGAATCAACTAAGGAAAAGCTAATCAGATAAACCAATAAACTATATAATCGATTGGACCAGTTGCGAAATGAAAGAGGTACCTTCCCGCACGATACCACCAGCGATTGTCGAATCGTTGGAGAGAGCCAATAACCGAATCGGAGAAGAAAGCGTTTCGCAGTGATGAAAGGAGTGCAAAAACCCTAACCCTAACCCTCACCCTAATAACCCTAAGGCGAGTTTTGGAAGGAGGACGATGAAGGAAGACGATAACGATAGCTGGATTGATAAATGAATTGTTGGGTTACTTGTGTATACTAATCGGCCTCACACGATTGATATGAGCCGCAGGCACATATCCTGTAACGCTCTTGATTCTTCTATAAAGTATTATATACCTAAACGTGGCGTTGCACTGT